>VZRU01018562.1:86400-151061 GCA_013398155.1 Pedionomus torquatus
AAAAAAAAAGAAAATACTTGAAAGGACAGAGAAGGAAGAACATCTTTCTGTTTTAAGAATTTATTTTCATATTATAGTCTGCAGAAAGCATACAGGAGACTATAAAAGGGTGGAGAAAACAGCAGGAGAATAGCCAAGAAGAGTCTTAGGTACACAGATCTAAAGGAAAATGACTCGGCCATGAACTACAAAAACTACAATTGTTTCTTAATAATCACCATGAAATAGCTATTAAACAGACTTTGAAATACTGCATTTGTTTTTTAAGAGTTGTCTCTCAGTACTTTTTCTTGAGAGAAGGGAGAGGGGTGAGGAAAAGGACCTCCCGTGTCCTTATCTGTACCCAATCTTCTGAAAATTTTGGGAATGTCTTAAAAAAAATAGATGAAACATGAACTAGAGAGATATCTAAGTAAATATAATACAATCTGAATTCATCAAGTGTACTGGAGCTAAACTTACGGCACTGCAAAGCAGAAGGCAAGACACAAAGGCACATTCATACAGCAGAGATTGTGCAACGTATCATGGGGAAGGAGCCCTTCAGAATGAATAGTTTTATTTCTTGGAAGTATTATGAAGATTTTGAAGCCTTAAATGCTTTTATTCCTCTCTGTGGTATAAATACCCATTGAACCAAGAGTGAATGAGTCAGGCATCACGACCTGGCGAGACGTGCCGAAGCAGAGCATCAGGGCGCTGACACATCACCTGCGCGTACGCGCTCACGCCACTGGAGAGATCAAGGCAGGGAATCCAACCACGTTTCCCACACCACAACACAATGTTTGCTAATCAAAACCTCTAATCCTGTGCTGGCAAAAGCAAAGGGGATGGTACAGCCTAGTGTTCTTGTTTCTCTTATCTCACTTTTATGACTCTTAAGTAACGTAACAAAAAAAAAATAAATATTTGATTCTACTGGCTGGCAGCATAACAAAGAAAAGTCAGTTTAAATGGTGACTGATGATAGCTTAAAGCAGATTTAACTCACAGATATTGCATGAGAGGGAATTTTAGGTTACAGATGATGTAAAAAGACAGAGAAAACAAGCCCAACCTCTAACCTTTGTTTCATAAGTTATTATCATCACAAATATGAGATTACCACAATGAAACGTTCCATTTTATGGGGTCACCTGTTTGAGCATCTGGACTGTAAGTTAACTAGATTTAACTAACTCACTGGGTTATCATCCATCTAACTCGTAATTAGCATCATTCTATTCCTTTCCCATGTGCTGCCAACAGACATCAAGAATATTCCATAGGCAGCTTGTTAGTTCACACACTTAAGTGACCATGCAGAGGAGTCTGATGACTACTGCTCCGTCTGCCTGCCTTAATTACTATTAGCAAAAAACTGTTGCTAGTTCCCTATAGAACAGTTAGATGGCATGCCCTCCTGGTGAATAACAGAGCTCATCCAGGTTGCAGCACAAAAAGGCACCAAAAGAGAAAGAGAAAAGTTGCAGAAAGCCCACCTAAACCAACCCATAGCTTGCATGAGACAGTGTTGAGAAGATGAAGACTGATATAAGCAGCTTCTTGATGACAAAAGCCTTTCTTCTGTGACTACCAGCACTGTTCCCTTGGTACCAGAGTGGAGGCCAAATCAGACCTGTTATGAAAATAGTAAGTGGCACTAAAAGCTTATGGCGCCAACTTACTACTGTGGCTTCGAGGATCCTTATCAGAACGTCTGCTGGAAGACAGGAAGATTTGATAAGAAGGTAAAGTAAAATTTATTCCTTGCTTATCAGAAACCTCTACCAAAACCTGGTGTCCTTTATATGAACAGGAAAATAAAATTATGTTGAACCAAAGGTTCACAAAGGTGAAAATGCACATGGTTACAGTTCTTCGCACACTTTGAATGACTTGTCTTACTAAGCAAACACATTGCTTGCTTTTACACATTAACATTGATTCAGGGCTAAAAATCTGTCCCTAAGGAGTGAAGACACAGTTTAGATATGTCAACACAAGTTGAAGATCAAACCTTGAACTTAAGTGCAAGGCCCCTAACAACGTTTTACATTGTTCTGCCCAAGCAGACTTTCCTATTCTTGAGAAAGAGATTACATGCATTTAAATTAAGAGGCAGCACAGGCTTAATCTGCCTTTGGACCTATTCTTAACTAGGTGATCTTGTCCCAAATCATCTTCATCAGAAAAACAGGGGTGTCTACAATAGATTAACATTTAATTAAAGTACAGGACAAAGTTGTGATGAGAGTAACAGAATAAACTCCGAGTTAACATTTGAAATTAATATTACAAGCTCCAAGCAGGTTCAAACAGGCCATATTAGAATACCTGTTAAAGGTTAGCCAAGCGTGCTGGGATTTTACAGTACAGCTGCATCAAAAATTTCTGCTTTTACACCATAGATTCCCCCAACTCATTAACACTGATTTCAGTAGAAATTATGAATGTGTGAGAACATCAGATTTCTTCTTTAATACAGAGAGAGCAAAATCCCATTTTGTATTAAAATAAAATTTGTGGTCATTAATGTGAGGAAAACACAGCAACACAAATTTGTTCCATTTGGGCTGATGCCCCCACCAGGAATGGTGCACTTTTTAATTCATAATCTGTGTGACTCCAAGTACCAAATGAACACAAAAACCCAACTTCATTCTTCCCCCACTTCAGAGGACATGTCCTCACGGGAAATCCATGAGAAACTTTTCTTACCTTTCACTCTCCCCATTTTGGCTGCTAAAGAGTGAATCAAAGTGTCAATGAAAGAAACTGGAGTATTTTCTAAGGGCAGCAATATTTTAGGACTTGAGGACCAGCACAGCTGCAGTTGAATGGAGTTATTCTACTTTCGTTTCTAAATTTGTTCAAAAAGGTAAAGAGGAATTTGGCACTGATGGAAAGTTACAAGTATTTTAAACACAGACTGTACTTACAGGGAGCAGTTTAATTTCTCTCCTCATTACCAGTACATGCAAGTAAATTATATTTATTTGAGGTTACAATTAAAAAAAAATAAAAAAAAAAATAAAAAAAAATCAGTCTGCATTCAAAAGAGAAACCCCATCCACCAGTGGCAACAGAGAAACCACCAGGTCCCAATCTCTGTATCAGGGCTTCTCTGAATTGTATCACTTTACTGCGTTGATTAAAAAATTGGAGGGAGTTGCAGCTATAGGAAGTTAAGATGTACAGATGCATATTTTTGGCCATAGCATGGATTGCAGAGACTCTAACCATGAGTGACTTGCAGATTTACACCAGACACAACTTTTTGGATTTGGTAGCCATCTCTTAAAAAATAAGCTTGACAGAATCAAAGTGCTTTTTCAAAAAAGCCCTACATACGCATTCTTCTATTTCTTGGCAAGTTGAAGCTTTTGCTAAAATAACAGCAGCAACTGCTGAGCTTAATCGTTAACTTCGCCTTACTAACAGCTTTTATTTATTTATTTTGCAAAGGCTTCGAAGTCAACACTCACCAAAACTCAAGTTCTTAAGGTTTCCACCACACTGCAAAGACACTTTCATCAATTGCAAAATGTTTATGCCTTTGGCTCTTTTGCTGCCAGATCTTTTTTCCCCCTGCAATTCCCACAAGAGTATCCCCATTTCCATGGCCTGACCCTAGCGCCATTCATTGCTCTCTTCCTCGCTGAGCAGCCTTTTGTCCCTTTCAGGTTCTGACCCTGTCCCATGCTCAACGGGCCCAGGCATGAGTGTAGGACGGTGTGTTGTGAAATATTCCACCCGAGAAGGACAGTCATGTCGACAGTCCCGCCTCTGGCAGGCACTTGTGCTGTAATAAACAAAGCTAAAGAAAAAGTGCATTCACGGAGCAGAAATCTTGAAAATGTACATAGATCAATTCTGTATAAAAAGTGCTTTTGTTTCCTGTTCAGGAACAGGTTTTTTAATTAACTGAATGGGAGGAGTTGTAAAAACCAGGAACAATGACTGAGTCAACAGCTCAGTCAGTTCTTGGTAGCTTACAGGGCTTTACAGGAGACAGAATAAATGTATTTCATTCACAGTTAGTCATTTTTATCAATGTGTAAAGAGACTTCAGAGCTTGGGCTTGGTAGCCTGAAAGACCATCTGTGCGTTATAGAACGGCTTATTGTTTCAAATCTCATCTACTTGCTGAATATACATGCGGTTGAAAACCTCTAACAGAGTATCTGCATCTTTTTCCATCTCTTCTCTCTCTCTCAACTAAGTAAAGTAGTAAAGTGTTGCACTAAAGTATTGCACTCCAATTACTAGAGAACCTATTGCTCAAATAATTCCCGACATTTGGGTACCAGCAATGGAAAGGACGGGTTGTTCTACACATTTAAAAAGACAATTTCCTTAGGAAAGATACTATCACTTTGTATCGTCAATGCCTGGTATAGACTGAAGCTTAGCTTCTGTATTTACAAAGTGTTTAAATTAGGAAGGAATTCCATTTATTATAGTTCTGACCATCAGCAATCACAAGCAAGTTCTGAGAAACAAGTTCATTTTACTTCTGGAACAAATTAGACAAATTTAAAACTGAAATGAAGCCAATTTCCAAAGAAACTCCTCAATTACACAATAGACTTGGCTTACTAAGCTAAAGTCTTGTGTCAAGGAGAGTATTCAGTGTTAAGTAAGTTTATGCTACCATTAAAACTATATTAAAGAGGATTTAAAACAAGCGGAGAGCCAAAAAAATACACAATATGAAAATCACGTAGTAGCTTATGCTCCAAAAACTGTCACCCATGACACTGGAATATCTATCAGGTATGCAAAGTAACTTGCAGCGAGCAAACATTTCTAATTTTTGTGGTTTAGGATCAGCAGCCACATTTATATCATTGCATCAGTTGAGAAGCAGAAGGTGTTTCAAGACCCGTATTCCACATGAGGTAAGCCATTTCTTCACTCTGTATGAATGTAGCACAGTTTCTGTCAGAATCGTTATCTGGTTTCCAGTACAAGAGGACATTGATTCAGCATTGTGCAATTTATCTACGAGGCAGACAAAGCTGTCAATAACCGCTCAAGACGAATGAAGGCAGCTTTTAAGAGTAAGCATTTTGGCATATGTTCTCAGCATATGCTAAACTGTCACACAATTAAAAAAGGGGAAAAAAAAAAAAAGGAAAAGAGGAGATGTACTGAAAAGGTGGGTGAATAGAGATAGTGGGTAATAGTGCAGTGCTGGAGCACTGCCACTTCATTTAATATTCATTGCTACTCAAAAAGGCAACAAAGATGACAAATCCAAAATTCAGATCTAAGACACACATCTGCCTCAGTTCTCTTGAACACATTCCTTCACACACGTTTTGTTTCATTACCTTAGATAAGGTGGGTGTCATCTAAACCGCTCTCTGACAGTTCACACGAACACAGCTGAATCAAAAAGGTATAAAGAAAGAGAATGCCCAGCCAATTTTTCCTCTTGTAGGATGTCTGCCAGGTAGGTGAGAGCCAAATGAAACCAGGCTAGCAGGAGCAGCCCTAGCCTGAAACAGCTTGTCAGAAAAGGAATGCTACAGACTACACGTGGGGTGGTTTAATTTCCAAAGTGTTTTCAGAAGACTACTTAAGGGATTTTGTTTTCTCCATGTAAATGATAATTTATGATTTAAAGACTTGCAGTATGCCTTGCTAATGCTTTCTGAAATGCTATTGAATATTTTATCTTATATGTTTTTCTAGTGAAACCTTCTTGCTAATATTGGTTTGGGGCATCTCCGGTTGAAAGCCATTTCTGCACCAATTCCATTTTGTAGCCTTTCACAGAAAGGGCTGTGAAGTGCTAATTATCAGAGTGGCTGGCCGCCTATTTGTCTTTGAATGCACATGGACTTTCCCAGCTGCTAGATTATCATGAGATATATTATTACATACTGATTTCTAAGTACACAAGCTAATATTAGCAGCTGCAAATGCTCCAGAGATATTCTGTGCTTTAAAATTCTGCGAAAGAGCTTTAGTTTCCAAACAAAGTGGTGATCTTAAATCTACCTCTGGGATTACGAGAAATATGATTAACGTCTTTGGTTTAAAAAGTTACCCCTTGAATAATGGAACTAATTCAATATTGGATTGTTTGTGTTAGCACCCAGATTTAAGGCTGTGAAGATACCATCAATGGAGGGGGGGAGTATTTCAGACACTTAGAATTGGTTAGTGTACATACGTAGAGAGAGAGAGACAGCTAATGGTATCAAACCACAAAAACTGGGACAACATAACTAAAAGCAACTCAAACCCAAACTCAATTAAAAGATCAGCCTTTGCAGCAGAGTTATCACAAAGAATTGAAAAAGTTTTCCCAACAGCTTGATGTTCCTTTAAGGAAAATTTCTATTTCAGTTGAGATTTCTGAATATAGGGAGCAGAAAGACAAAAGACACGGTTAAGAACCCTCACCTTTGAAATTATATGAATTGCTCTCCTTGAAGCAGGAATTTCCCAAGAAAGTCCTTTCCTTCCTTTCTCAACTGCACTACTGCGTACCCAGCAAGACCAAATTCAACATCATACATGGCCTCCTGTACACCAAGCCTCCACAGACATATCGTGGCAGAGTTATTACCATGTTGCAGAAAAACACCTGGAGAAGGGTCTCCTGCTCCAAGGAAGCATCCCTTCAGTCTGCCACCTTCTTCTGGGTTACCTTGAGGGGACCAAGTGTCTATCTTGCCAAAACCCTGCCATTGAAAGTGATGGCCTTTACCACAAGTAACCCTGGCCAACAGTACGTGCTTGGTTCACACAAATTCGCCACAGGCATGGCTTACTCTTTACATAAAGCATGACAGCTTACCTACACACAGTTTCAATGCCTGGTTAACTATATCAGTATAAACCATGTTTAGTTAAATCACTGGTAAGACTGCGACCAGCTAAACCAAGCCAGATACAATCTGGTTTATAATCTGTCATTTTTTCTGCTGGGGGCTCTCTGACCAAGGGATGTGAAAGTGGGCAATTCCAGGCTCCTCATCTTTTTTCCCTGCAATTCCTCTGCTTTCTTTGAGCACAACATGCCCCCCAGACTCTTCAGTCTGAATTGCCCAAGCAGCTGGAAGCCTAAATACCTCTAAAAGTTAATGTCCTGCCTAGAGGTTCCTCTTGACCATACCCTAGAATTGCACTTCTGCCTGCTCCATGGCTGACCAGGCAGCTCAGCTGTCAGCTTCAAGAAGACTCAGCTGAGCGAGCCCTCAGAAAGCTGTGTGCCAGCTGACCCAAGCTTTTCCTTGGACAGGAGTCAGAAAACTGCTCTGTACACTTTCCCTCTGATTCATGTTAAACAAGCCTTGCAATAGCCAACCACCACAAAGCGACAAATGCCTGCAACATGATGAAAAGATGGCGATTTTTCATTTTGCACTGTAGAGAAGAAGAGAGGTGTATCTAAGCAGAATGCAGTGTCACATATGCTATCACACACAACTGCTTCCTCAAACCATCACGCCTGACAGCCACAAGGCAGATACAGCAGCAGCAAGGTTCCTCCTCAGCAGCACAGGACATCTTCCAGGGACTCCTGGCAAGCAGACCTTGGTTGCCATCAGACACTGGGCTGCTGTTGCTTCCCCGCTAGCGTAAAGCAGGCAATCCAGGACATGCTGTGATCTTACACCTCCATGGTGCTGTGTGGGCAGACTCAATGTGCCTCCCTTCCAGGGTTTCTAGGGAAAGGTCTGAGGCCACGTCAGACAGCTCATCTGTGAAGCCTGCACACATCTCCATGCAGAGCTGAAGGTTTAGGATGGCCCTTTCTATTTCACTTACGTCTGGCCTGGCAAATGTCATGTGTGACACCTCCTCCCTGCTCCCCCTCTCCCTTGTTCAGAATTATTTTCCCCTGAAGAAACAAAGCAAGCAAACGAGTATGTAGAATATATCTCCTGTGATATCTCTTCTAGGAAGTAGTATAGCTGGCAATCAGCATAGGACAGCCACAAATCAGTATGATCCAAATTTCGTAGTAACTGCATGAAATGTACAATAAAGAAATCTATGCTACTCAAAATTATTTTCTTTTACTGTTAAAAAAAGCTTTAAAGTTAGTATCAATATCGAGAGAAATGAAAGTTAAAAAGCGCTCTTGCCTTTGTAATAATAGATGAGCTTATCTCTGACCATACACCACACCACTCAAATGATCAGCAAAAAAAAAAGGAGGGTTAATTAGTCAATAAATTGAGCCAGACACAAATTTTTCACAACAGAAAAGCTACTATATTAGCAGCTTACGTATACCAGAAATATCAAAACCACACATTTAAAATCTTCATACAAGATTATAGCATGAAGCACTATGGGCTAATCCAGGAATGCCAGACAATTTAATTACACTTTCTACTGAAAAATTAAACCATATGTATGGCTCATCAGATCAAGCCTTCTAACATGCTGCTGCTTTTGATATGCAACATCTGTCTGAAAATGCGATTTTCATTTCCCTTATGAAATTTGATTCTACTTCCAGCCAAGAGCAAACAGTGTTGATGGAAAGAAGTGAGGGAAAAAGAGCAAGTGTTGGGTCATCTGGCTGAGCCTTACAGCAGTGTTCAACCTCTAAAGAGTAAAAGTGTTAGAATATAACAGCTATTTCTTCACAGGTAAAAGCAACAGGACAATACAAGAATAATTAGAATTTCCCCCGAAAACATACCCTAAATATTTTCTTCAGTTTATTCTTTCAGGTACACCATTAGCTTTATCTTATTTTTCATCAAACAACCTCCCTGATGCTGTACTGCTCTCACTAGTTTTGACTGAAGGAAATCATGTAGAAGGACTGCACACATGCATTATAAAGACAAAGAAATAACAATGCTGCTGCTGAATCGGCTCATCTGCCGCCACCATCACCTGCCACCTACTGTCCCCACAATGTAAGCAGGGTGAGCTTTGGAAACCCACCCATCCTAAGGATCTGGGCAACGCACAGTGTACCAGCTCCTGTCAGCTGAACATCGTCTCTACTAAGGAGAGCCATACGAACAGTGATTTAACACAAAAAAATGTTTGCTGCAAGTGTTACTTGACAAAGCTGTTGCATAAGTAAAAAGTGCTTTTCTGAAGGAGGAATGGAGGTCTGCACATTCCATCTGTATTCTATCTCATGCTAACAATTTGCTACCCATTTTTTCAGCACCCTCTTTCCAAAGGATCTTAAACTTTATATGAAAACTTTACAGAATAGTTCTGTATTGAGAAACTTGGTTAAACTCTTCCACCCCGGTACAGATCTGAAGTTTTACAGTTATTTCTTTTCTGCAGTAGAACTATTCTGAGATACTTTTGCAGCGTTTTGGTGCCCACAGAAGGGATGCCCGCATGCACGCTCCCTCAGTGCCACCAACTAGGATCAGGCAACCCCAAACCTTGGTGAGCAACTTGAGTTCATGCTACCCCTCTTCTGTTGCAACTGAGCTGGCAATTTGAGTCCAATCTCTCACATCTCTGCTACAAAAAACAATCTTTCTGCTGCACTCAAAACCATATTAAAAAAAAAAAAAGTAAACTGCTCCAAATATAATCATCGGGGCTGAGCAGCTGATTATCTACCTTTTTGATCAGGGAACTGTGAAGGTGGGAAGCAAATTTCTTCACTGCTTCAAATCCAGCACAGCAGGAAATGCATGAACATGTACAGCTTATGTTATGTGCTGAAGTTTTAAATCACCAATGATTGCATGGTACAATCTTCTATTTCCTTTTGTGGATCTGAGAAGCCTTTCAATAAAAAAAAAACCCTCCAAAACCCTTCAGATTGAACTCAACATGGTCTGCAATAGCTCAAACAGGTCAGCGTTCCCAAGGAGAAGTGGCATAGATGAAAATTAATTCTGCCAACTCTAACTTCAAACCCCTATGAAGAGATCATTATGAATGTTCACTCACAACATTCACCCACACTAATAGCCTGTATTTGACTACAAATTTCCTGGTGACGGAAGTGCAATACAAAGCAACAGCAAAACGTCTTGCCCACGCTGCTGTCAATTTAGCAGAAAAAAAATTAACCTGCATCCCTCTGGTTCAAGAAAAGTTTCATCAATACACTTCAGACAGAGCTGTGTATATGTTTTTTTAATGATTTCCAAGTAGTGCTAGCTCATTACAGTAATTAAAATAACAGCTCAATCATTTCAGGGTCAACAGTTTTCTAAAAACTGAACTGCTTTATTTCAGCTTCATCCATCACCAGGAGTAGGAAACCATTACAGAAGGGGGTTCCTTCTCACCAGGGAATTTACAGGATAATCTCAGATGTGGCAGTGTGGGGAAAAGCCAGGCAGCACAAGGGGTGCATTGTTGGAAGCCCTCTGCCTTAGAGGGGCACCCTGGCTCCCCTTAGGGCAAGGGTTCAAAGGCTTTACACAAAGCAGTGGAAGGGGCAGGCTGCAATTCATCCTCTGCCCCTGCTTTTTCTCCTTGCCCGGGACGCCAGGGCCGATACACTGGAGGCAGGTTTCAAGGCTCAGGTCTCTGCCCTGACGTTCTGTGCTCTTCCGACCTGGCAACCAACCCTCCTGAAGGCTGGTGGCAGAGAGAGGGCTGGGGCTGTGTTTCCTGCCCTGTCAGGACTAGTCCTGCAGGAGCAGAGCTGAAGTTAAGCTATTACACAGGAGGGAGGGTTTGTTTTGGTTTGGCATCAGAACTGATACAGAGAATCAAAGGGAGGATCTGCACTGAAAATTTATTTGTATATCAAGGGGAAATCCAGAAGCCATTGAAATTGTTTACAGCAGGTTGAAAGAATAATACGAAGAACAAACATTGCGCTAACAGATATCCAGATGGGATTTGTAGACAAACTTCAATGCCTTTAGCCTTTACATTTCAGTTTAGGATTTTATTTCTAATATTTAAAAAGCACCAAATTATGAAGGTGTCGGAGAACTGAAAGTCTGCCTTCCCACCTTCAACTTCGCTTTGTGACTGAGTAAAGTTTACCTGGCAGAACAAAATGGTTTGAACAACTGGTGCAGATGGCAAAGAGGGGAATGGAAGTAAAGGTGTAAAGCACCGGGGAACTAAAGGATGCTGCTTGTGCATCCACAGGCCTTTTCTGTGACAAAGCTTCTCAGAGCTCCTGCCAAGTTACTGACTGCCAGGAACAGGCTACCCAGAAGTTTGAAAAAGGCAAAACACACCTGCAGTAGGAGAAGGCAGGTCCATCACCTTCTATCCAAACAATTCTTCCCATTCACACTCGCTCTGGCAACTCTTATTGTCATTTGAAGGCCTTCTGTCTAGGAGGGCGATGGCAAAAGACAGCAAGGGATGTTCCCCACCAGATGCAAACAGCAAGTGAGGAGTGATGTGTCAAGGACTTACAGCATCCCCCAGAGACCACACTCCCCTCAGTGGGAACCAGCGCACAAGTCTTCAGACTTGTTTTAAGACAGAGCACCACAGGAGTTGAAAATATCCATCCACAATTTGTATGAATTAAAAGTTTACCAGGCAAACCACTGACACCTTTTTCATGCACTGGGTATGAACAAAGTAAAAACACTTTATGTTTTTCAGTCTGTCCAACTAAATCATTCCAGATTGCTGCTGGAAATAAGAAAGGATGAAAAAGTAGCACTGAATCTTTCACTTTTCATGGCACTGAAGTTAAAAATAGATTTATAAAATATTTGTAATCTTCAATCTCCCTTCAAATTAAAGTGATGGCTAGATTCACAAGTGATTAGAGACCCCAAGAGGTTTATTTGTAAATGGCTGGCTCAGACTCTGCTAAATCCTCCTCCTTTTTATTTAGCCAGTTTGCTGACCTGGCAACTACTCAAAACATAAATTTTAATGAGAAAAATATCCAACCACCTCCAGCACATTAAACCTCTCTACAGACATTATAAAGGGAAAAAAAAATAAGGTGTTGGTTCACACAAAACAGTGGGGGAAGGGAGACCTTTTCAGCAGCAGATGAATTCAATGTTGAGAAGAGGTCTAAATCTTCAATACGGGCAATGTGTTTTGTGGTTCCCTGCACAACTAATCTGTTGTTACTTATTCTTTTTTCTTTAGTATAGATGGACGTGTAGCAGGGAACAGGATTTTAGAGAACAGCCCTCATTTTGTTCAGCACAATACAGCCTTCTCAACTCTTACTGCCACTTCAACCCTCAAATCGTACACAGGAAAGAAAAGGACAATTTTGAAATGAATAATTGATTTTTAGACTCCTTTTGGTGCAATGGCACATCCCTGCTAAGGACTGGTAAGAACTTTTACATAATAATTTCCACGCCTGGTAGTTTATACAAACATCCTATGGGTATTTCTTGGCCTTCCAGGAAGAGACATTTGCTAACATACGAAATAGATTTCCAACTAGATGTTTGGTGAAGGTCAGAAAGGAAGGAACTAGGTGTTCTGCTTGCATGTGACCAATTAGCATCCACTATAAACTAGTGGATAGCTGCATTTGTCAAAGGAAAAGGTTTTAGGTTTTATCAGTGACATTTTAGATCATAGCCAGAGAAGGATTGCCAATCAACCATTACTCATATGGATTAATATGTCCCATAACAAATTTAGTAATACAAATAAATAACAAATTTAGTAGAAAGAAGTATAATAAAAGTGCCCATAATAACCAAGAATAAAAATAAAAATCCCACCAAAAACCATTTTTAGTGAATGCTAATGATTTTATATTGCAACACTCAAGGATACAATTCACATTCTAAATGTGTTCCACTTCCATAAAGTTTTAACAAATTTTTATCCATCAAGGCTCAGAGAAATGCAAGCGCAATTCCCAAAAGATGAAGGAATTCCCATTCTCATAGTTAGAAGTGAAAGGAGTGGGCTGGAGAAGGAAGTGTCTGTAGTTAAAACCATCAAGGAGTCTCAAGGAATGAACATGCATTGCCTGACCTGAATCTATTCCAGTTTAATATGGTATGAGAACAGCACATTTGTTTCCAGCCAAAGAACAGAAAAATAAATGGGTTTCCATGGCTTTCCTGGGTAAAGCTATATTTGAATTTGTTTTGACATAGCACTTTTGGTAAAATGGTATGGCTAATATTAAATAGTTCAGAGCACTTCAGGCTGGTAAAGGATAAAGTAGTTAGACTGTTATACAATAAACAGAAGAACATCCTCAATTCCAAGCGAAGAAAGCCATGATCAGCAGGACAGCTCTGTTCAAACTTCATTAAATGGGATGCAATTTATTGCTCTATAAGAAAGTTCAGGATGTCCAAATTTTGCCATTTGTTGCAAAGCTGGACATTGGTGTGAGAAGCAGGTGTGATGCAGCAAAGAGTTGTTCAAGAATGCTAAAGCAAGCATGTCCTGTGAACTCCTCCAGAACTCTAAGGTTGCATTTAAGAAGTTTGTCATCTTAAAGTGGTACTTGCCAGCTTCGGATTTCTGAAGCCGAATGTGCCTGAGAGCACAGTATTGGCACTTCATGTACTTGTCCCCCAAGGAGGACGTATGACTAAGCCACCTTTTAAGGATACCCATGCTGAGCTATGAGACATGGGTCAGAACTTTAACATTTGAAAAGTTAAAATTCTGCACTGACAGGGATTTCATTTTATCTTTTAGAAGCAATTTTTCACAAGTGTCATTACTAACGCTGCAACAAAGAAATTGTGGAACATGAAAAAGAGGAAACAACAAAAAAAAATTGGTTATATCTAACAAGAAACTATATTTACATAAAATTATAAAATGATGAAGCTAAGAAATCATGGCTCTTTAGCTAAAAATGGGAAACTCTACCTTAGTTAGCACAGAAGCAGTATATATATTGGATGCCAAGGAATGGGGGGGAAGAGGATTCAGAGGAAACTATTTGGCATTTATCCCAGAGAGCCACTAAGCCCTCTCTTTCCTTCCCCATCTCAAGCCCCAGTCTACCAGGTCGCAAAGAAGAGCTTCCAAAGAAGTAACTTACGCCCTGGTTTAAGGAAGATCTGGAACCGTATATGCAGAAAAGGAAATACTGTTGGCCAAGTCTATCAGGGTCATTACATCTGATGGCAAGAAAGTTTGAGTGCACAGATAATTTTGGAGAGATGATATGAAAAATAGGCAAAAGGCTATTTATTCTTAAAAATAGAAATAATCCTAAAAGGCAGAGTTGATTTCTGCTCCTACTTGGTCACCTCTTGAAAAACTGTGTGGATGTCTGACTAGCCTAAGAGGCAACCTGAAGGGGTGGGGAAAAATTTCCTGGAAAAAACTAAACAAGGAGGTGGAAGAAGGAAGAAAACTGTGTGCATCAGGACAACTACTAAGATGAGCCTGAGTATTCCCAACTTGGATCCACAAGGACTTAAACCAGCAGGATCCAGCTATCACAAGTTAACAGCCATGAGCACTGAGACCTTCTCTCTCAAGAGAAGGCAAGAGAGGGGGAGGAGAACCAGCAAGTTAGCCAACGAAGGCCATCTGTTAAGTGAACCTCAGCTATGAACTCAAGACCTGCCCCTACTAGGCTCAGACATTAATAGAAGCGTCCAAGAAACACCAACAGCTAAGCAGAAAATATCCTTTAAATAAAAAAAATAAGAAATGAAAAAAATGGAGGAATCTTATTTCAGAAGAGTGTTACCATATGCTACAGCCGATTTCGTCACAAATGAGATACTAAGAATATTCTCTTTCTGTAGTTTGTTGTAAAGTTTATTTTGTATTTTTGAAGGCATATTCTCGTTGATTAGGAATAAGTGAACAGTTAAATTATATGCACACGCCAAATTTTCTCCTGGCAGCATTTGAAAAGTTTAGAAAGAACTATTTTGGAGGGATACAAGGAAGAAAAGGGAGGAGAAGAAAAAGCCTCCCACACACATCCCCAGATCCTAACAGAAAAGGGAAAAAACAAGTGAATCTGAATATCAGCGCCAAATTTCATACTATAATTCAGAAGGTAAAGAACCAGAGAAACATGAGGAACTAGATGGCTATAATCCTTACCACAACACCTTGCAGTACCCCACAGAGCTTCCTTTCCAAGGAAAGAAAAAGAAATTTCACCAGTGCACTGCAGGTGACAAAGACAGGTACATTCCTTTCTTCATCTTGCTGCCCAGCTCCTAACAGCATCTCATAAAACAAGGTAAATGTTAGAATAAAATTGTCCATTTTAAGATAAGGTATCAGTACTACGGATTCACCTTTTAGTAATAACCAGAAAATAAATGGATTGGATTTCTATGCTTAGAGGACAAACCTGTAACATCCTTAAATCACACAAATTAATTTGGAAGGGACCTCTGGAGGTCATGACATCTAACCTCCCGCTCAAAGCCAAACTAACTGTTCCATCAAGGCATGAATGCTTCCAAGGATGGAGACTCCATAGGACATCTAGGTAATCCCTTCCAGGCTTTAACCTGAACCATGGTGACAAAGCTCTTCCTGACATCCAAGTGGAATATTTTTCCCATATTGGATATTGCATACATTGACCTTTCATTGTTCAACTCTGAGAGAAGCCTGACTTGTCTTCTCTACAAATCCCCTCTGGCTGGTGGAGGACCAGCCCCTGCCATGTTTCTCTTCTCCACAGGAACAAGCCTAACTTCCTCCAGCTTCTTCATATACCATGTGCTGCAGCCCCCGACTATTCCAGTGATGTTTTGCTGTTGATTACTAATTCCAGGTACACTAGAATTTGCAGTGAGCTCTTCAGGGCTAAATAAGCTTGCCAGCAAGACCATTTTAAAGTCAGTAACCTTTCTTCTTTGAGAGCATCTACTTCCCTTTATATAGTACGTTGTTGCCATTTCCTTCAACACGAAGTATGTAGAGTTTCATAACTCTATCTATAAAGAGTCAAAAAATACTGGAAATGCAAGTCCAGCCTCCCCCACCCCCCAACAAAATTCATTATATATTTAGCATGAAAAATATCCACACTACCAACTGCTTGGCTCCTCTTTTTCCTCAGATTTCACAGTTTTCAGGACACATTTGTATAGTATTTCCTAGTTTTCTTTACTAAGAATGAAAAAAATGTTGTCTCAATAATTACAGAAACTGCCAGGTTAGACAAAAAATGAAACAATCATTGAAGTGAAAAAAAACCAAGCAACCTCAAACCAAAACAAAAGTAAAATTAAGAGTTGAGAGGAATTCCCTTGATGGCAACAGAACAGTCCCCTCCCTGTTATGAGAAGAAAAAAAAGCTAGAAGATTCTCCCCTCTGACATCAAAACCAATAGAAATATTAATGTCCTAAAAAGAACAGGCACAAAGACTGAAAAGGAAACTTCCAGAGATAGAGATTACAAAATGCCAGTCATGGGAAAACCCTTCTTTCATTCCCATGAGAGCTGCTAATCTCTCATTAACCCCTCCCCACCACCTCTTTGCAAAATAAATTATGAAGCCAGAAGGAGCCAATGTAATCATCTAAGTCTTATCTCTTTGATAGCCTGAGCCAGAGGACTGCAATGAATTATTGCTTTTGGGTTAAGGTTTATATGTTTTTGCCTTATTCAAAGGGGAGAAAAAAATTCCTCTGTCAACCTTGATTGAAATGTTTCCAGGGAAGGAAGTTTTACTCTCATATTAATATTTTTCCTTGTGCTCACTGCTACCATGTTGTTTACTTTGATTCCAGTTCTGCTCTGACTTGGCCTGGCAGGCTCTTTCAGCTTAAGCTATTACATAGCTAGTTTAATTTCACTGCTTTGATATGGGCAACCTCTTGGAGACTACAGCTGAATGGAACTAATTTCCTTTCCAAACCCCAGAGTTTGCAAGCAGCATTATTTTCCGGCCTATCGTGTTTATGCCTCTTCAGGAATCCTTATTTCCTCTCAGTATCTCCTCCGCTGTGAAAAACACCCATAAGTTGTATCCCAGCTGCAAACACATCAGTCCCAAAGAGAGATATGGCTCTGTTTTATTGATTACATTAGGCTCATTTCCAACAGAAATCAGACATTGTGAATAACCAAGTCAAAATGGTTATTTTTAGAAATGGTGTTTCTTAAAATAGTGTTCCACTATCCTGTAACTTAGACTCCTTTGCTCCTGCATATATAATTTTTCTGTCTGTAGTGAAATAAATACTGGTTTAAGATAGATCATTATGCTACCAGGTTTCATTTACTTATGTTTGACCTTCTGTTTCCCAGTCCTTTAATTCATTAATAAAAATACTAAAAAACACACAGATGAGAAACACTGGATATGAACAGAGCTTTATACAATCTCTGTTCTTAATTCACAGGAAAAAAATAAGAAAAAAAAAGGCAAAAAAAAAAAACAAAAAAACGGCATCCAGTCCCTTCTCTTGCTTCCAGTGCAGAATTTATTATCTTCAAACCAATTCTGGCAAATGTGTGACCCGTTCTTAAAAACTTCCAACCTGAGAGATTCCTCAAACTGTCTAGTCAATTCATGTCAATATACAGAAACTTCACATTCAGAGAAGTGTTTTGTGATACGTGAAATACCTCCTTTAAATCTCCCTGGCTAGAACGGTTTCCTTCAGAGGTTGTTTTCTAGAGCTTGATTATTCTTGCTGCCATGCTCTGGACTTTCAGTTACCTGCATTTTTCTTGAAGTTCAGTGTCAAATGTGAATGTGCTGCTCAGCTGATGCCTCACCAACAGCCAAGAGAACAGAATCGTATCATCCCACAAATTGATAGTTTCATCTCAAGACACTTCAACCCCTCCCCTTTCCTTGAGGCAACATCATGACACTGTTGACTCACGTTCAGATTTATAAACAGAAGTAAACTATTACTACGTTTGTTTTCCATATCTAAATACCCAGCTGAAAATGCGGTCTTTGATGTCTGTTGCCAGCAACATGCTTGACACCTGCCTTTTAACTTCCTTTTCATACTCTCATTCTAAAGTGGATTCCCTTTCAGCTGTCAACAGTTTTTAAACTACAACCATAAGTAGCTTGGATGGTTGATTTTCAGACATATCAGAAGGCACTTTCTTAATAAATAAAAGCATAGCAGAGTGGTAGATGCAGACCACAAATACTACTTGCTTTAACCTCAATCCTCTTTATGGATGAAAGGGGCAGGGGGGCGTTGTTGGGTATAAGCCACCTTACAATGCACCCACTTAGCATGGACAATATCTTTGCTTTTTCTTCAGGAAAATCATAAAACCCCACTACAATCAAAGAATGAGGAAGAAGAGCTACTGATGGTAAATACCATATTTTAAAAATATAAACTCAGGTGTCACATGGAACAGGGAAAGAAACATGTTATTTGCCCTATTCTTTCAAGCTTCAGTGAGGTAAAACATCTTAGAGGCCTGGACCACAGTTAGGAAAAAGAGGCACCTGCAATGATCTCCAAGATAAACAAGCAAAGCATTCAGTTGCACACAGACATTTCTGTCTTTGTAGCTATATAGAAATAGACTATGGAAAACCAGCAAGGGAGCACTCAGGCTACAACCCTCTGAAACATTCCCGAGTTTAGGCAGCTTCTGCTCCTTACACATACACCCAAATGTTTTCATCACACATACACTCCCCGTGCTTTAGAAGTGCTTGTAAATAACATACACACCAAAACTGCACTGAGTTAGGATGTTTAATAGAATAGGTTATGCTTGTATTGAGTATCACTACAATAGCTTTCCAAAGGGGATGCTGAGGTGCAAGAGGAGTGAGGGTAGTGCAAGATGGGCCATGAGTTGAGGAAGAATCAAAAGAAGCATTTTAAATATGCGAAGTAACAGATAGGAGCGATATTATGCATATATATGTCTTATGTTTCAATCTCTCTTAATGAACAAACACTATGAAATAACTGCAGAAGTCTTAATTTTAACAACAGAAAAAGATTTCCATGTTTTCTAAATGCTGTTGGACACACAGACTGGTAGTGAATGAAACAATCTGTTGCTTGAAGCAATTAAATTTATGTCTTTACTCATCACTTCTGAAGATATGCTTAAAAGTTCTGACATGGGTTTTGAATTCCTCAACATAAATTAGTTCAAGAAACCAAGAAAACAGAGAAGCTTCTGTTGAATATCCTCCTTCTGAAAGGTGTCAGGAAAACAGTTTTTTTTCCCCTCCTAAGGAAGAAGCCAGAAGCAGCATTAAGAATACGTAAGAGTTTACAGAAATAAACAGTGAAGTAACACCATAAAAGGCAGAAATGAGCCATAAAATTAAGAACTACAAAATGTGACATCTTCATGATGCCGCCCAAGTAATGATTAATATTTTCCTTGCCTCATATATCTGTACAAGTTCTGGAAGCTGCTATATGCCAAACTGAAGCCTTCTTTCCGGAAAGAAATAGAAATTTCTCTTTTGAAAGCCATAAACCAGAGCAGCATGAAAGAGTTTAACTGAGCCAACTCCTGTACTTTTTACATTGAGCACAGAGGCCATCCTTAAACCAGCTTGAATCTTGAAAGCTGCTTTCATATACTAGCAGTTACATAGTGCTAGTCCTCTGGATTCTAGAAAGGGACATTATTTAAGAACTGGTTCTGCCTAACAGATCCCTGAATTGTTAGTTAAGGTAGATTTTATTGAATATCTCCAAATACAGCATTTTATAGCAACATTCAAATCTGACAGGGAAGTACTTTTGAACTGCCGTAAATACCATTAAAACCACCCTCATTCATAATAAAAGATGCTACTGTCTTACATGAGATCAACAGACATGAACTGCATTTTCTGTCAATGAACATAGTTTATCCTTCCCTTTTTTCTGTTTTACTGAACATTGCTTTGTACTACAAACATAATTTTTCCAGTGCTCCCATTCTCAGCTGTAGGATCTAAGTAACCTAAATTTAGCCAAGATTAAATTGTTTATGGAAGCAACATTGTTTTACTAAATAAATACTATATAAATTCCAACAACAGTCTTGTGTGGTAACAGTACATGAAAGCGTTCTGAGTTCTAGAAATATTTCTAGACCGACCAATATTCATTTAAATCAAGTGATTAGGCCCCCCAACCACCTAACCATCATCAACAAGAAGCATCTTTAAGAACCTCTGGGCTCATCTGATTTTTCAGGACACTGCCTAAGCTTAAGTACTACTAAACTTACTACTTCCAATAAAGACTTATGAAAGAAATCTAGAAAGGTCAATCTTTTGCTTTCTTATGCAAACATATTGCTGTACTTTTCACAGTATAGACAGATTAAGCAACTTAATATGCATGTAAGACATCTTTACACACTTCTACTGCATATCTAGTAAATCATATTTACCATTACTGCCAACCACCTGATGCTTATAGCATGTTTAGGATCTGTATTATATCAGAAGTAAAAGTGCTAGGATGTTACTTCGAGAGTCAAAACTTTCTTATAATAGCTTTGAGTTTGTATCTATTAGAGGACACCAATAGGGTCTTTCACATGGTAAAAGTGCCTAAATTAAATTCTTGCCTGTGGGGGCCTCTTTAGAGCCAATTAATCACAGATGGTGAAAACACACAGTATAAAATCATGCACCTTGCTCACTCTCTGAACTTTTCGTCTATTGCTAGCTAGTAAGTGAATGCTTTTGAGAAGGACTTGCAGAACAAAAGTCCCCTTTAACCTATTTTCAATTAGGTAAGTGTAAAACTGCATAGTAAACAACCTTCTTCAATTTTCTAAAGGAGAACTGGTTGACATCAGAAGTTAGGAAGGCAGATGCAGTGCCTGAAATCCAGCCACCAGATTTCAGATCCTGTAACACCCTTCCCTTATAGTTCACTTCTTACATTTGGGACTACAGGCAGCATCTCTCTTCCATGCCTCAAAAACTAGGCAATTAGCAGGCTCACCTGCAACACAGGAGGTCCAGCCTTCCAGTCTGCTATACCAGGGACTGATGTGGAGAGGACTCATGTTCAGGTAAGCACTGCTGGCTACTCTGTAAGAACATGTCTAACCTGTTTTTTTCTCTTCCCAGTATAACAAGAAAGCCTCCTCTCCTCACTTGCTCCTTCCCACAGAAAATGTATTTCCCATGTGCTGAAGCACCAAGAATCAGATGTCTTAGCTGAAGGCATCACTCCAAAAACGACATGGTGTTCAGAGAGCACTAAATTTGGCTCTTTCCAGTTATCCACTGAGTTAAAACAATACCTGATCACACAGAAAATGAAGTGTAAAGTCTCACCCTGTAAGGCTGAGATCATTTTCTGCTATATGTTGAACTGCATTTTGCCCTCCTGCTTCAATACCCATGCTCCCCACTTTCTTTCCTCCCAACAAGGACTCCATGTGTCTCATCCCTCCAGTGCAGTGCAAAAATAGCTGTTCCTCCCTAAGGACCATGTGCCCAAAAGTCTGCCTGCCTTTTCCAACTGTATCTTAAGAAATTCCAGCTGGTCTAACAAAAATATTATGTCTCCCTATATAACTTGTTGTCACAGAGAAACAACATACCTACAAACACTACAGCTACTGTCCCTCTCTGCCTGCATTTTTCTTTCTTCCTCACTTTTTCCACAGAGAAAAGTATTAAGACATTCCAGGGCATCCAAGTTTAAAATGTTTAGCTAAGATTTAAAGTCAGGGCTCAAACTGCCACCCAAAAAGCCATCATTTATTTGATTTACAGATAAAGGACTGAGTGCTTGCCAAAGGCCTTCTGCCCTCTGATATCTCAAACATCTTTTGGCATTTTGGCACCAGCTACATGGAGCCTCCACAGAAACAGGAGACTGGAAAGAGTCACCTGGGCCATTAAGTCTGGGTTTTTGATCAACTACAGACCACCACAGTAACAGCTCTGTAGTTCATCAATATTTCCAAGATGGCCAGCCTTCGCTGATGGTCACATTTAGGATACGAGCACCACAGGATTTTGCACTGGCCTCTCTCTGTGGCCAACAAAGGAGGACAAGCCTATAGTTTATAGAAAGACCAAAGTGATTCTTCTACAAAGGATTCATTTACACAGAAAGAATGACCTGCTTTCCATAGACATGATTGGAAGACATGTATCTCTTATGGTCTGAGAAGGGAAATAAGTGGCTCAGGTTTATGAACTCAGACTTTAAAAGCATAGGTCTCCATCTTCTCCCAAGAGATCCTTTCCCTTCCCAGGGAGGTAAGCACCCTCCCTGCAGAGCCAGGCTGGCTTCACACCTGGCCACACAGACCCCTTTGTCAAGGCAAACCTTGTAGAACCCTCTGGAAGAGGTGGTTGGCCAGCTGTGGCTCTGAGCAGAGTCTCCACCACCACTACCACGTAAGATTCACTCCAATATGATTTTTATCCTGAACTCTCACCTTGGCTTTTGTCTGAAATTCTCAGTCCTTTGCCTAAGGCTAGAGTTTCTGCTGTAATCACAAAAGATCAGAAGTGCCTCACCTCCTCTAAGGAGCTAGTGGCCGCGCATCCAAAGTTAGTTTTCCTATTAGTGCACACTATGGGACATACTCCTCAGTTTGGCTCATCTGCGCAGGATTTCCAGCCTCAGAATGTGAACTGGTACGTCACAGGTAAGCTATAAGCTTCTGGTTTCAATTCAGACAGAGGACAAGCAGCAAGTTTAATCTTCCTTTGGATGCTTTAACAAGTCAGCTTACATTCATCCACCCATATGATTTTGTCAGGCATCTTTCTCATTTGCTGCAGGACAGTGATAATTACCAGGTCCTTATACAGGTTTTAATTAAATGTATTTATAAACTGATCTATAAGATTCCTGGATATTCAGATGCTGTCTGTAAAGCCCTTAGGAAGAACTTAGTAAAGTGAGAGAATTCATAAACAAAAACACACCTGGAAAAAGCTAGGTAACTGAATGTTTGGCAACAATTTCTTTTACTGGTAGCAATCAACATCTGTCACAGATTCTGATTTGTCGTCTACTACTTCTAAAACATCACAAGGCCAATCCATTAGCCCCAAATAACACCTCAAGCAAGAACTCCATCCAAATCAAGCTTCCAGAAACACTGAGCTAGGCAATGTACCCTTCTCCACTCTTGTTAATTAAAAGGTAACACACACACACACTAAAGAAAGTTTACGCTTCAGAGTAATTATATGACAAAATCAAGTACTTGGTAGTTATAGGTATTCTTGATTAGTCTGGAAGTAATATGCAAATTAATGTACTTTAAGTTGGTACAATGTCATCCCAATCAGCTAGGCATAACTGAGTCAATATGCAATCAAGAATCTTCATAAGCAAAAGTTTCATCATCTAAGTTAGACCAACGTCGTCCTTTGCTTGATGTAAGCACACTTCAGCCTGCACAGCAGCTACGGTTTTTATACATAAAATAACCAAAAGAGCAGCAATGCTTTCTACTCGCTCACTAAGAAAGAATCAGACTAGCAGAGAACTGACAGCAACCAACATATGTAGTAACCGAAACCTAGTTCTGTCCTCCTAACCCTGCCACGCTTCCTATTCTCACCATCGCATGAAAGGTGTCAACATTTAGTGAGGCAGGTTTGCTCCATATCTATCACTGTTACAGTATTTCTATTTAAGTTCTTACTTTGATACAGCTCCTAAGTGAAAGTGTACCCAATGGACATCTTTGGGGAAGACTTTCAGGACTCCCTAGCACCAAGCAGCTCACATCTACAGCATCAGAACAGGGTGAGAAGTCTGTCTTTTAATTGACTTGAGGATGAGTTGATGATCACTCATAGTTCTTAAAAGAGAAAGTACTTGTTTCAAGCATATTTAATCAGTGAGGTGTGACCCTTCATTTTTGCTTTGCATTTAATTTTCTACCAATTGCCTTATGTAATGGCTTATCCTGCAGTGGCTTAGAGAAGATATGTTAAGGGTATGCACAGTTCAGTACACAAGAGAATTTTGAGGAAAAAAAAAAGAGAAGAATTCCAAGTTTGTTCCCTCTGCAGCAATAGCTTTTTATGGCTTATTGGCTACATTTAATACAACTGCAAAAAGCAAGATTTTTTGTTATTTGTCTTACACTGGCCATAGAAGTACTGAGATCTTCACTGAAAAAAAAAGTATTCAGATGGGTCAAAGACATCACACTACAAGGAGAGCCCTGTGCAATTTCAACAGCAGAAAGTGGTCCAAACACTCCAGCAAAGCTACATTGCCTGCCTCCAACTGTACGAGCTTGTCCACCAATGTAACAAGTTTGCTGTAGAAAGACAGCCTCCAGGGTAGTACTCATTTTGAACTTTCAACTGTTAGGTAAAAGCTGGAAACAAGGAGCAACAGTGTCACCACCCTGCTCATTCTCCAAAGACCAAGTAGTATGCTGTCCTACAGGCCAGAACTTAAAAATCTTCTGCTTTGGAACCAAACACCTCTAGGAACTAGTTAACTCGGCAAGATTTGAATGAATGAATAAATGAATGAATGAAGTCTAAGACACTCAGTTCCATATAAGCATAATTAATGTATCCAACTATCATGCAGAAGACTGACATTATCTTGGAAAAACTCCAAGGGTCACAGGCATGATACAAGAAAGGAAGCTACAGAAGGAGCTACTGTATTTGCTTAATAAATCTGCTGCACAGACTGCTGTCAGTGGGTTTTGTTCCAAGAAACTATACAAACAAAACAGTCTTTGCAGGCAGAAGAGAGGGAAGGGGGTAGGAGAGAGGCAAGAAGGATTTGATCTCTAACAAAGCTGAACAGCTGAAATGTTCATGGAAAATGTGTGTGGAACTGATGAATTTTCTGTATTATTGTGACAAACTTCAATTTCATAACTTAAAGAAGTGGTCTGTATCACCTTTCAGAACCAAGAAATTGCCACAGTTTGTCATTTGAACATGAGGCTGTAATTAAACAGATGACTTGCTTTTTGTTGAGCCATTTGCTTTCTTTCATAAATTTTCCAACTCTTTCCAAGATAGGAGTCATTCACACGTTGTCTATAATAGCTTTTCTAACAGAATAAATGCATCAAATTTTATACAATCACCTTTCCTATAAGATCACTGGAGAACCCTCAGTATACACTTCAGTTTGATTTTTCACATTACCTTCTCAAATCACTGTAGTTTAACTAGTAGGGTTAGACTGTGCTCTCTCTGCATGAGAACATAAGTGTTAAGCATACAAAAGATGTCTTTATCACAAGTTCTCCTAACTTTAAGACTAGATACACTGCAAATATAAGGATGCCTTAAGATTACACAGAAATAATTTTTCTTCATTCAGCTTTGGGAATAATAATAAAAAAAAAAGCAGCCAAAAGGTAATCAGGACTTCTGATATCCCTCAGCTATGCTACCTTTCAGTTAATTTAAAATAATACATCCCCAAAAGTGTTACTTTCATATCGGACTGTAATCACTGAAACAGAGCATTAAGTAAAATAATTACACACAAATGGGGTAAGCACTACTGGCTCTCTCAAAGTATTCCTGAGGAAACATTTCAGACAGCACTCTTAGACACCTTAGTAGATGGCAAAATTCACTGCACTGCCATTTATTAATTAAGGTTTATTTTAGAGAATTAAGCTCACATACAAGTTTCTCTTGTAACCCAGAAACTCCTTGCAACTAGGCCTTGGCATGTGATTCTGGTGCTTGTTACCTTCCAAAAAGGCTAAATTGTTTTGCAGAAATACTTTTTTCCTTCACTTGTTACTGCTAAGGAAGCTTGGCATTACTAACCTGTTATTTTTCTGTTCTCTGTAAAAAGAAACTGGCCCTCAGCAGCAGCACCGTACACTCTGAATTGCTAAGAGCTGCTGAAAGAGGTGGCAGTAATCAGTAATATACACAATATACACAGGTGTGTATATGTGCATATGTATTTTTATATATGCACATGCACATATTATATATGTATCAATTTTAAAAACATCGACCTTACTACCTTTCAGCCCCTGAAAAAAACTAAAGAAATACCACCAAAAATACCACTTCACAAACAAAATATTGTTCACCCCAATTTTTCCCCTCTCTATATCTACCACAACACACTTAAAAGCATCTGCAGACGCTCCTTCAACACATTACCCTGACCCACTTCACTGCGGAAAGCTAGCGAAACAGGCTCCAAAGATTTCATTCTGCAGCTGGTCTTTAAGCCCTAATAACCGAGGGAGGTTGAAGTCACTCTCTAATCTCCTAATGTGTAAGAATCAACAGAGCTCCCCTTTGAGCAGTCAGCCTACGCCAGAGCACAGAACAGATTGTGTCAATGACAGCTGCTTTCTGGCGGAACACGCAGGCTCCCTACCAAGAAAAGGAGGCAGGAAGCATCACTCGGTTGCAGAATAGGTTGCCAGCTTAAAAAAAAAAATAAAGAAAAAGAATTAAAAATCATACAGACATTCAAGTAAGATCTATGCAGCATTAAAGAGAGCCTTAAACGTATATATTCTCCTGTCATTTCCCCTTCCCCTCCCCTCTGTCACTTGCCTTTAGTAGGATGAAAGTTTCCCACCACAGGACTATCTGCCTATGTTTCTAAATGATGCTTAAGATATTATAGCTGTTCTACAAAGACAAATATTAAGGTATTGTTAAGCACTCTAACTACTCAAACCAAGTTTGAAATTAAACACCTGCTACACATACTCACTTTTCTTTAAAAAGCATTAGATGTAAGAAAATGAGCCGTAGTCTGGCTGACTGATCACAGGTATCACTGTGGGTGCATACATGCATACAAACACATGGAAGCACGGTTCTTGCAATCTTCTCAACCAGGCATCTAAGAAAAAGCAGTTTCATAGCTCCATGTTCTGCCCAGTTTGTACAAGTACTATTTTAATTTGGAAGTTGCCACTAAATACAGCTTAAGACCAGTCACCCAGTTTAATTCAAGTAAGAGACTTCTGAACTTACATAACCTTTTTTTTCCCTGAGTGTCTATAATGTTCTGTAGCACGAGGCTGGAATTTTTTTTAAACACTGTATTTTTGAATACAAGTTGCTGAATTATACTCTTCTACTTCTGGGTGTATTATGTTCCAAGATGATGGGGAAAAAATATGGCCCAAGCACCTTTCCCACCTTTGTTAAAGAAGTAGAAACAAAAAACTCCCAAGAGAAACTTGGCAACAAATCAGTAACCCATTTTTTTAAAGGATATTTAGATATTATGACTGCAACACTTAAATTTCCATTCACATACTTTAGCTGTATGATTAAAGCTCTTGTTCACTAGATTCCAGTCCTGATTAAAACCTTTGTCAATACGTTAGACACAAAGCAGGCTGCAACTAACTGCCATGGCAAATCCACACTTGTGCAAGCAGTCAACATACAGACCAAAGGCTTTTAACGAAAGGACCTTCTTCACCTTGCAGGAGGTAACTGATAAAAGGACTGGAAAAGGACATGGAATTAAGCAATTCCAGAGGAAATGGACTATCCAAGCTGGTTGGTTTTTTAGGAAGAAGAATGTCATACAAATCAGACTCAAACCAGTTCTAATACTACACGGCCAGTGGAGAATGTTAAGTTGCAGACTGGAATCTTTCAAGAACTCAGAAACAACAAAATGGGTGTAACGTAAATATACCAGATGTTAACAGATCCATTTGAAGATGAAAGAAAAGTCCCAGCCCCTAAGAACAAACACACCTACAAACAGATCCAGCAATAGGAAGGGTTTTGCAATACAAGATAATACTAATAAAACAGGAAAGACAGTTACAAAATTCCCTCTCCTAAGCGTCCTGATTACATCATGAATTTCCAATTATAAATTATTATCTTTACTACTTCCTCCAGTGCTTTACATGCTGTTTACTAAACAGAAATAGCATGCACAGATTTTGTAACAGGTGTCCCACTTGGCTACTGCCAGCCATGTGCCAGTGGACAGACATCGCTGTGGAGGGCATGTTCCAGCCCTCAGGACAGCTATGGGGCTGAGGCACAGCTGGGGCACATGAACAGAACTCAGATTAGACTCCAGCACCATGTAACCAAAAGGTGCTGCTGCATCTTTTAAGATGTTAGTGGCTGGACAGACATTTTCCATTGCAGCTTCATGATGCTCTTCTAGCTTTGCATCTGTATTCAGTAATACACTATAACTCAGTGCCAAATTATAACTGATCTCACAAATACTACTTTCTATTCAGGTAGCAAAGACTTTTAAACATGGTCTCTGTTCAGGGTCAGGCTAGTTCAGCTACTGACCTTAATTCGGGGTCTCTGTAACACGAGTCCACATGAATCCTTCAGCCTCGAGTCCAAAATTCCACCCCATTTTCCACCTCACCTCAGCCTGCACCATCTGGTATACAAAAATACCAAGACTCTCATCTCTGCAGAGCATCTTATCTGGTCATGGGTTCTGACTCTCCCTATGTGTCCAGCCTGGGAACTTCAGCCTCGTCCACCTTCCTGCTTCACCTGCCAAGATCTCCTTTTTCTCCTGGCTGAACCCAGTGGCTGGGACACACTCAGAACAAAGCTTCCAGCAGTGTGTTCGTAATCAGGAAAGCAATTCATCTCACAGAACGAGCGGGATGGCCCCACTGTCTTATCCTGTAAGACTACAGCAAGTAGTCTCTTACCAGAAAGCTTTATGAAACTGAACAAATCACAGAAAACCCACTCCTAACATTTTGGACCTAAGCAAGATTTATTCAAATACAAAGCAGCCTTTAAGACCACATACCAGCAGCTTTTTAGAAAAGTAATAGTGACTTCCGTGAAGTATATAGATCTTTCTAACTGCATGATGACAGAGGGAAGCATTTAGTTTTTTAAAATGCCCTGAAGCCTACTCTCAAAATTAACAGCTATTCAAAAAGATCATTAAAAAATTCTGATAGTCAATTACAGCATAAAATTTACACTACTCAGAAAGCTTTTACTCAAAATCTAAACTCTAAGGTTTTGAACTTGCAGGACAGCTTAATAGCTCACAGAAGAACACGCATCTCTGAATGCCTGCAAAACAAGCAGGAGAGTACAGTCCAAAAGTGACTTTGCTATATTTAGGAATAGCACAATCAATACAATACAGACATCAACTCCACAAATATAACTCGGGTCAGTCACCAATGCCTGAAGCCAATACATCTGCAGGGGAAAAAAAAAAAAAAAAAAAAAAAAGGCAGCAAGTAAATAAATAAATAAATCAGTCTGATAGCATAAAGGGAAAAAATTCCAACAAAAGGATTTGCAAAGCACAAAAGAAATACCTCCTTTTCTTTGGTTAGGATTGCCAAATCTCTGTTGGAGTTTAGCACGATCTCAGCTGTTCTTCACATATTTACTTTAAATTTTAGTGTTAATTAACATGAGGTTGCTGAGCAGTCAGAAACATTGAGGTGATACCACACAGGCTCAAAATGACAGCAAAAAAAACAATAAAAAAAATAGTAGCACCCTAACAACCTCTACTGACAAAATAACTCTGGACTTTGCAGCTCAGAGGGAAATGTTGCATTATAATCTGGATACAATCAAATCTCTGGCGGGTTTGTAAATCACTGCTAAGAATAATCTGTCTGGTTGTTTACAGTATTTAAAAGAATACTAGTGTCGACACTCAAAGCTTGATTTCCATGTTGGTCTGAACTCTTGCATCTGTAACTGTTTGCAGACAAAATTTTGTCATCTCTATTAGTCCTGGAATAGTCAAACATTGTTATTAGGTCTCCACAAATCATAAGTGATAACTCCCATGTAGAAAAGCCTGTAAAAGAAATTGAGAAGATAAAACAACAACTCCACCAAAATATCTACCACCAGACTGAAAGAAGTTCATGGAAACAATACTGTGGGATTTTGCATTTCCTGTGTTACTGAATACTGCATCGTATATGTTGCACTGACAATGAAAAATTCTATACGTTTACACAGCCAAGAAAACAAGTAGATTTGACTACTTATGGAAAGCAACAGTTTGAGTCTGGGTTTTTTGTTGGTTGGGTTTTTTTTCCTTTAAACTTAAAAGCTACTATACACAATTAATCTTGATCAGCTACTTTTAATATGTGCGATTGTATCCACTGGAAGGGAAGAGGGGAGAAACAACAGTCGAGTGCATCTGTTTCCAAATATTTGATTGGATATGGTTCAAACAGTCTGCAGCCCAACCCTTACAAGAAGAGGTGCTCTTATTAAATAATACAAGTCCTTTGTATACAATTTTGCACCTGCTCTTTTCAGTGGGAAACACATTTATACTGTTCTTCACTCCTACGATTTTCTGAGCCACAGCAGCTAAGAGTAAGGAACCAAGATTTGGTGCTCCAGAACACAACACTCATAAAGCTATTGCTTTGAGTGGTTCAAAGTGATTAATTTACTGCATTTAAAATGAATAATTGTGCCTACATGTCCTGAGTTTATAGGTATGTATTTTTGTTGTTGCTGCTATTGCAAGCAAGCCTCCTTCAACATGAAATCACATTTTTTCTTGCTATTATTGCATTTGAACTACACTTAATATGGAATCAGCTAAACAAATATAAGCATTGTCTGTCCAGCATTAGATCTATTCACCCGTGGGCATTAAAGTGATTTAGCTATAATTTATTTATATGAGGATATAGATGGACATTCTTTTATACCCACCAGGTTAAGCTTCAAAGTTTGAGGCAACATGCTTTTGAATCTCAGTTGTTCCCGGTTAAGATTCTAAAACCTTACCATTTGTAGCCTTTGCCTCCTCTCCCTTGGGTTAGTGTGTTCAAATTGCTAGAAGTCACCCACACTGCTGCCTTGTATTTCTCACTTTTTGACCTACAGCAGTATCAGCAGAATACCAGAGAATACAAGTATTTTCAAATACTCAGAAGCAGGCTCTTCTTAAGAGCCCTTATCAGTAATCTAGCTCTGCTCCCATGGAAATTAATTAGTGGGGCTTTTATTAATCTCTTGAAAAAACAAATATCCATGGCTCAACTCAGGAAATGTTATGTACCTCTGCAAAATTACTTGTAACAGAGAGAGTATAAAGTTTTCCTCTGACTTGAGAGGCCAGTTAAGAAGAGCTTAATCTAATCTCTCCCTGATCTTGCTTCTTACTTACAAACTTATTCCAAATGTTACCCAAAGTTCTGACACCATCTAGGTGTCCTAACTACTCCCCCTCCTATGGCAAAGAAAGAAGAATGTTCTCCTTCATTGAAAAATTTCCATGACAAAAGACTGATGAGCTTTTTTAATGTGAAGAATGACCTGATGAGGGTTCACTAAGCCCCAGAACTACAAAAATGGTAATTCAAGACAAATTTCTGAGTTGTAGCATTTGTTAATTTTAAGCATAATTGACTTGTCAAGCTCAGCTGGCCTAAGAAGCCACGATATGACCTGTCCTAGCACGTAGCAATATGGAGTTGTGTCTGCGTACCACAAACAGATCCCAAAGGTAAGAAGGTAACATACAAAATTATTTTTAAACCCATTTCAGAGAAACTCTTTGAGGACAAAGATGAGAGGGTGTTTGTATTGGTTTTAACGGTTCCTAACATAAAAGAACAAGCTTTTTAAATAGTTTTGATTGTTTGTTTGTTTCGTATAGAGAATTCCTGGAGGGGAGACTAATATTTATAGCAATGCTAGTCAAAGCATTCTGTCTCCATTCCCAAGACAGTCCCTCTAACTAAGGAAAGGAAGAAACAAAATGCCTCCTCTGCCAAAACCAGCCCAAGTCATTTCTATTGTTGACTTCTTTTGAAGTCAATGATACTGAAGCCTAGGGCAAATGCGACCCAGCCAGGTCCCAGCATTTCAGTTTTCCAAATAGCTATCCACACAAGGTTTTGAGCTTTACAAACAAGTAAATCAGCCTTTAAAGAGGTCATCTGTTTTAAACTGATTCCAACTAAACTATGAGCGTAATCAGAGTGCAACAGCTGAAACTTTCAATTCAGATTTGGAAGAGCAAGACTTGCTGCTGCTCAAGGTGAGGCCCCAGGCAGTAATGATTATTTTCTCCTCCACTTTATTTTATGAATGCAGGAGGATCATTGTGACTGGATCAGTAACTATGAAAATCAATTAATTCCCATCATCACTGCACACAACAACAAATGCTAGAAACATGCACAGAAAGCACACATATGATTCCATATGTTGTGGGCTAGTGTAAATAGCATGAAGCTCAACTGCGTCAAGTGCAGGGTCCTGCACCTGGGACATGATAATCCCAGGCACAAATACAGGTTGGGCAGAGAATGGCTGGAGAGCAGCCCTGAGGAGAAGGACTTGGAAGTNGCCTTCCAGTACCTAAAGGGAGCCTGCAGGAGAGCTGGAGAGGGACTCTTTGTCAAGAAGCGTTAATGATGAGAAGTTGTGGATGCCCCATCCCTGGAGTTGTTCAAGCCCAGGCTGGATGAGGCTTTGAGCAACCTGCTCTTGTGGGAGGTGTCCCTGCCCATGGCAGGGGGGTTGGAACTCGATCTTCAAGGTCCCTTCCAACTCTAACCATTCTATTAGTCTGTATGGTAAGCCCCTCAAAGCGAGGGTTCCTATTTAGATGCAGTACAGCTCTATCCATCAGAGCAGCTTATGAGCCCAACAGGTGTTTAAAGCTCAAAATGTTTAGTATAAGGCTACTTTCTTGGGGTAAGAACAAAGCAGCAGATTCTTTGTGCTATCAATGTGTGCAGCGCAATACTCTCAGAAGCATTCAGGCAGTGGTTTTGTTTTCAAATCTGGAGGAAGAGAAATTTTATTTTCACAGGCCTTATCCACTTACTAGGTTTCTCGTTCCAGGATCAACCCCTTTCTCCACACCCTTTAGAACTTTCAAAATGGAAATGGCTGGCTGCAACCTTCTTTTGCAGAAAGTTTCTAATGTTAACACCAACTTCCTTGACACTGACTCAGATGTATACAAACTGTGTCCATTTGTGATACAGAATTTCACAGCATCCCAGACTTCTTTTCCCATCTCTCTCAAGAACGTTAGTTAACTTCATTCTATGTTCTTAAAATTTGTCACATTTGCATATTTCAGTATTTCATTTAGCTTCAAACTTCAAAAGCACTGTAGTTTTGCTGAAAACTGCATACAAAGAGATTTTTTTTTTACTATTTTTTGAGTAACTATAGATACAGAAAATTAAAAAGCCTGTATTTGGGGTTGCATGAAATTTACCCTACCCTTTTGCAGATGAATTTAAGACAACAGAAATAAACTAGCTATCTTGATAGTTTATTCCTGGATAGGAAAGGATCAGTCACTGTGAGAACTTTCTACCACTTCCTGTACAGTTGGCAGGACCTACCAACTCCTGATTGATCCTATTTAATTTACCATGCTATAAAAGCATACATGCTCTACAATGGAAAAACTAGATTAAAAAAAAAAAATAATTAAAAATCCCCCTACATGGAACCCAACAGCAAAGAGCACAGTTTAGTTAAGCCACATTGGTAAAATTAGGTAGACAATTTTGCTGCATTGCTTTTTCAGTTGTTTGAGTATCAGAGCATAGCTTCCTTAAAATATAAATATTTATTTTCCCCATAAAACAAGTTCAACCTACTTGCACTGAATGGTTTTTACTGCTCACACACATACAAAAAAAAGAGGTATTTGGAAGTAGTCTGCTTTCTGGGATACAGATACCTTGGAAAATGAATCAAAGTGAGATCTGGCATTTGTGTGTGTTTATATATATGAGTGAGAGAGAGATGCTATTACTCACACCTTGCTATGATAATACGACTTAGCAAATACAGAGAGTCAAATGCCTTTCCCCTCCTGCCCTCCATATTGCACTGCTATAATTGGTCACCAGAGATTTGACAGAGAGAAGGTTCACGTGTACAGGCTCAGCTGGTGTGTGTCCAGGGAAGGTCTGAGGAGGGAGAACTTTGCAAGAGTCACAATGAGAAGCACGCAGTTGGAAGAAAGCCTGCAAGACTGCAGATTAACAGTCTACAAAAAAACCCCACCACCCAGACTGCACTGGCCAGCTGAAAAAACTTGCCCCCAGATATCGAACCAGTTTAAACTGTCAGATGCTGGATCTGGTAGTGTCCGAGACTAGTGGCACAGCCCTGTTTCCAGGCTGCTGAGATAACAACTGCATGGCTAATGAGATAGATCGGGAGAAGTTATTTTAAGTTGCAATTACTAGTTCATATCTTATCAAGAGAGCTGGATGCGCACAATCATTGCTGCTAATAGCTCTGCTTCCTCTTCTGAAAGGGCAACAAAAATTTTATTCACAGCAGCTACAGATAGAGTAAATATTAGCAGGTGAAGGGTTAGGTGGACTCTGCTGCCACAACCACCTCAGTGAGCTCCAGTACCACCCACTGTTTGTGCAGGCAGTCCCACTGGAACAGGTTTGAACCATGCTTCTCTTAGTAGTGGAGCTGTAGAAATGCTTAACCAGCCCCCTTTCTTACAGTGACAAAGGATCCAACTAAATCACCATGAGGCAGCAGTGTTCAAAGCTAAAGTCTGCACAAGCAACCCTCTCATGCAGAGAGTGGCAAAGGACTTCAGACTTTTAAATCAGTCACTGAGTGGCAGGGAGAAGCATTAGAAATCACAGCAGGAAGGAAAAGTTGCACTACCGCACATCAGATGAAGCAGAGCTTCAGAGGGGATCAGTAGCAGGATGATGGAGAGCAAGGTTTGCTCCACTTGCTGTAGACAAACTAACTCCAGTCTGAAAAAAAACATCAACATCAGATCCAGTATTAAGAAATTATTGCCATAGCACAGAATACTCTTCAGTGGGCAAGGTTGAAGGACTGCCTGACCTTGCTACGAGTTCATCTGAAGTCGTAAGGCTGAATGAGGAAGTTTGGCATAAATAAGTATGATTTTACTTGCATGACTCTCTACACAGCTACATCTCAGCAATGGTTTCTCTTACATCAGTCATGCAGCTGTTACTAACAGCAAAGACTGGTCATCATAGATTTTATGCTCCCATACTGGTGGCACATGCAGTTTAGGAACAATGGTCTCATCAATCCTCCAGACTCACTACTGGCTACCAAATACAGTATTTTCCATCAAGTATTTAATAAAATTAATTTTAATAGAATTTTATAGACCAGCTGCAATCACTTACTGGGGCCTTTTGGACTGTTACGACTTTCAGAAGTCAGGCATTTTATTACTTACTTTATTTATCATTAGAAAAACCCACATGCTACTAAAAGGTATATATGGAACCCAATCATCATTGAGAGGTAAAGAACTGGGTGCTTTTGAGCTTTCTAAAACAGGTTCTGGAACATTTGCGTATAGTTTTGGTAACAAATTTTTGAAGAAGCCAACACAGGCTTTGTCTTTCTCTAATACTTACATTATGATCTGTTCCTCCTCTCCCTGAAACAAAACCCACCAAAATGTTGCAGAATTTTTTTTTCCTGGCAACAAGATGCTGCTCCAAGACGGTGCCACACACAAACTGGATGAGCAGCCAACTGCTGAGTGGGAGGCTCATTAAAAAGAGCCATTTGCTCACCATATGTCTCTTTCTTCTAGACAGACTAATTCTAGTCATTAGAGTTTTAACCAGAAATGCAGATTAACAAAGCAACTTTTTGTTAAAATGGTACCAGAATTTCTCTTAAGCATCAGAGTATTGAGAACCACTCAGTACTCAGAGCAAGTTACCAGTCAGAAACAAGAGCCTTGATCCTGAAGTGCAGCTGACAGAGCACTTCATCCTTGCAAGGCTGGCATTTCCCAACCTCTCAGTTGGAAGCCCCAGTCCCAACTCCTCTTCCTGCTCCTGCCCTCCGCTGCCACCCAGGCTGCTATTGCTATTGTCTCCTGCCTCCCCCCCTCCCTACCATCTCCCCTTCATTCCTCTCTCTCCCTGCTATTGCTCTAACCTCTCCCCCTGCTCATTTTAACCCAGCAGAATGACTACAGGCGTGTAAGATGACAAGATCAGCCAAACTTGTCTGCCATCGAGAAGTCCGTGCGCTCTTCTCCCAGCTTGAGAAGGCAGCACAAGCACATCTGCACCCAAACATCAATCTAGAACAGCTCTTGCAGACCTTTGGGTCCATGCTGCTTATTTTTTAGCAGCATGGTTATTATCACACCAGTAGATGAACACAGGTAACCCACAAGCACCTATAGACTTCCTACAATAAGGCAATGGTCACTCCGTAGGAATCAAATTGACAAAAAATACAACCAACCAACCAGCCTCAAGCCCTTAGGATTTCAAGTACCTCTCTTAGACATTTTTAGAATCAGATAAAGCAGTTTTCAGACAGGAACATACGCACACTAGATCTTATTATAAATGTCAATCTCTCATATACTGATTTAAGACATCGTCAGTCTGAAGTCAAACTCAGGTTCTCCATTAATTCTAGTCAGAAAGTTTGTCTAAATTCACATGTTATGTTTCTCTAGCAACTGTCTTCCTGGAGGATCTGAAAGCACTCTACAGGAAAAAACTGATACCACGAACAAGTAATGACCATTTCCCCCACGATGTCTAGAGGAGGCTAAAGCTTATTTACTATTCACACTGCAACTCTCATTCCTACTCCAAGTATTTCTCATCCTACAGCCCAGGATACGCTGTAGCTCTTCCCTTATATAGAGGCACACATCCTTCCCAGCAGCTGGCTCTGGGTTTGCAAGTCACACGCATAAGAGTCTCTCAATTCAGTGATGCCATTTGTGTAGCAAATGCCTTAACTGCCCCCATACACTTTGTCCTCTAGAAATTAAATAAACTGAGACACAGGAGCTAAATAACTGGATTGTGCAAGCCACCCTGTCCATCCATCGTACCAAGGTTTCCCTTTCCCCATCAAGCCTCACTGGAGCCCCACTTGGCCTAAACAGTTTTTATTTTTTGAGTTTGGAAACACAAAGGCACATGCAGCATTCTGTCAGAAACAGCTTTCCCTTCCTACTGAACACTCTTACTCTTCCACAGATACACATCTCACACTTGTTATCATAGTAAAATGAATAACCACATCTATTCTTCTGTCAGAAGACATCAAGTGCACTTCCCATCATTTTGATGAAGACCTTCTGAAACCTTCAGATGTGGTCATGCATCCTAATCACATGACCCTCTTCTTTTTTCATGTGCGTGTGCAGCTATCGTGACAACAACTGGATCTTTCACACGATGAGGTGGTCCACACACACACACACACTAAAAGAGGGATCAGGTGAGCACCATGAGCACAAGGCAACAAGGAACAGATGCAGCCAACTTGAATTATTTACGCCACCCCAGTGCAGCCAGCCAGCTTTGGCTGGCTGCTCCCAGTCTACTGCAATACAGAATTCATGTGAGATGAACCGGAAAAGGTTGAACTGGTGACAAATATTTCAAGAGCATGCTGTGAAGGTGACTCCCAGGAAAAGTGTAACATTCTTAGCATTTAGATTTAAAAGGTCTTTCTTACTCTATGCAGGCAATCAACCACCCAAGACGACAGTAGGATCTGTCAGCATTGTCAATTTTGGGGCAGATGGCTCACCAGCCAGGTGTTCCTAGTTTGAGAATGCTCCTGATAGCCCCTGTACAGTATAGGCACGTACACCATATTTCCTTCTTTGCCCCTGCTCCGCCTGCCTTGGGGATCAAACCTTGTGCTCTGGTTTGAAAGAAGTCTTGAGCCTCACCCACAGTAAAGGGAACAAGTAGAAGAAACGGAGCTTCACATCTGTACGTAAAGCTGTGAGGGAAATCAGTACAGGCTTCAGTTTCCCACTAATGCCTGAGTCCTCCAGAATGAAAAGTTAAACACCCATGCTTCTCTCATCCAGCTAATAGTGGTCACCTTTGCTATTAGTGTTAATAGCTCTCCCCACACACATGCTGAAACAAGTTAATATCTGCCAACTGAGAACAGAAAATCTCTGCGCAACAGCTCACGATGGAGGAAAAAAAGCCAGTTTTTCCACTCCTCAAAGTTTCAAAGCACACAAAAGTGGCTTTCCCTGACACAGCAGAATTACTGTCTTGGATCACAGGCTAAATTAAACACACAAATTACATTCTCCATATAAACAGAGTTATATATGGCTTAAATAGCACGGTTTTATTTTCCTATTGGCACCAATTGGTACAGTAGTGCAGCCGAAGCTTAAGACATCTGTGATGTCAGTTGCTTTAATAGGCATCACTGACGTGACTGGCTCTCGTTCCCAGACGCGAAGTGTGCTGGTTTCCATGGGGAGGATGCTGACCGAAGAATTCCTACCGCACTTCCTATCGGTTGTTTTGAGCAGCAAACACTGGCTCCAGTGAAAAAAAAAAACCCAAACAACAAAAAGTCTGTTTGGGCATCGAAAAATGCACAAGATGATGTAATCCTGCGCAACAGATTTCTCTGCAGCTCCCTCCCCAAACACACACGACCTATCAAAACCCCCACTCCACATTCCTGTCAGCTGGGTTGTATATTTACAAAAGGGAAAGACATTCATCATTTTTGCCTCACTTGTTTGCCATGTTAGCTCAGTTGTAGTAGTTCATCCTCCAGCCCCAAGAAGCAAAAGGGATGGTCAGTCTAAAAGAGATTTCTTAGACTAATCATAGGAAGCTCATGGCAATTACTTCCCTCTCAAATTCCCCCACAGATTTAGGCCATGTAACAAGGGAAGAATACCAGCAAAGGAAAAAGAGGCAATGGACTTGAGAAAAACTGAAACCAAAGGCAGAGGAGAGAGCCAAATGTTAAAAAGTATGCAGTAAACCATACCCAAATCCCTTAAGTACTAAGGGCTGCACTTCTCTGCAAAAATCTTTACCTGCTACTAGCATGTACTACAATCCAGGAAAGGGTAAGAGTCACAGGACAGCCAAATTGATGGCTGCATCATTCTTTGTAAAGATTTCCTAGCAGTGACATGTGCTTGCTTTCTTCTGCACCTGCTACCCTGTTCATATGAAAACATAACTCTGGTATGTGGAGTTGGGGTTTAAGTAAGAGATTAACAAAAGGCATCATTATCCATATGAACTGTCAACTCAAAACATGCCACTTTTCATCTGAAACAGATTTTATAAGAATTCTTCCTCAAGTTTTGTACAGAAGGGAAAGCATATATTTCTCCCTGATTAAACAGTGACTTTGGCCTTAACAACTGCTTTCTCTTGATTCTCTTCTCCCACTAAGGGTCAACTTTAAGGCCAGATGTATGACCTTGAATCTGTAAAGTTCCAGAATTCCTACTCTAGGAAAACAGATGTGAAGTTCCAGACTTGCAATTACAGACTATAGGCTAACAGATCCTCTTTGAGCTTCTAACTACTCTTACAGTTTTTTTAACTGTATGGTTTCCTACATGCCTGAACACTGACTATAGGGTAGGAAAGGGTAAAGCCACTTCATCCTTAACTCATGCCTTGTTCAGTGCCTAGAAACAGGCAGCTCATCTCTACACCAACTTCACCAGCAGGAGCTCAGCAACTGGGTAGGCTGCAGTGTTCATGCTTCTCCTCCTTTTTAAATCCTGTAGTTACGCCTCATGAAAGAAGAATACAGGTTCCTCTTGGGGAACTCAGGAGCCACATTCCAAATTTCCTTACAGCACGTACTTAGGGCAGCCTCAGGTGGTTGGAAATGTGGGATCGGACCAGAACCTCAAGTGCAGCAATAAAGAATACACCTCAAATTCCCAGTGGGGATCAGTCTTTTCCTCTCAGCTCCCTACCGGTTAAGTTAAGCAGCTTTTAAGTCCCATGTCCCAAGCACTTAAGACTTTCTGCATCACACAAATGAGCCCAGTGCTCCACTGTACCAGCCAAGAGCTAAGGCAAAGTAATTCAAGCAATGCCAAGCAAATCCTGTGTGATTCAGCCCATCTCCCAGCCTTCCGGGAACCAGTTTCCTGGCTGCTATTCTCTCCTTGCCTCAACCGCAATCTTTCAAAAAGTCATCCTCCCCAGTTAATTTATTTTGTACAAGCCTCTAGAGTTTTTCCCTCATCAATACAACTCCGATCAGCTGCTTTGCTGCCCATAGGATCAGAAACAAGCAAACAAAACAAACCAAAAAAAACCCACCCCCACCTTATAGTGAGCGCTTATAAGGTCACAGCTGAACTTCAGCAAGTTGCAAGTTTGCAAAAAAGTCTGGCTGCTTCCAGAGAGACGAAGTTGAGAGTGAAGTGCAAGTGAGGAGAGAAGTTAAGAGTGCAAAGTTGAGAGCAGTGCAGCCTGATGAAGAATTGGACACCGCTGTTTCACTAGAAACTAAATTTCAACCATCTCCCTACACTGAAAAGGTATTTCTGATCCACAGCTTACATTCTGGGAAGCTGCGGGCACTCGATACTAGGAAAGCAAGTACCATACATACTAAAAACATACTCCTTGGGCTCAGAACAAACTGCTCAACCAAAAATCAACTAAGCAAACAAGCAAACAGAAAACCTGGAAAACATATGCCTATATTCCTTAGCAGGAATAAAACAAAATGCAAGGTATAGGAGATTCTGCAGTAAAGGTGGTCAGAGAAAAGAGGGATGTTTCATTAAACTTAGGTAAAGAGCTGCTACTTCACCAGACTGGGTGATGAGGGGAAATGAAGGAGCAGGAAGAACATGCGTACCCACAGATGCAAAAGAAATAAGCAGGTTTTGCCAGCAACTTCAGTGTCTGCACTTTGATCCCATGATTTGATATTGCGCTGTACAACAGAAGAATTTGCCAAAATTTAGACAGGCACAGAGAAGTGGAATTAAAAAATAGATAAGACCACGGGGAAATCTCACAGCAACTATACTTGAAGGTAACTCTCTGGAGGAGAGTTATTCAAGGTGACAAGTTTAAAAACTCCAGGAATAGGAAAACTGTTTCGAGACTACAAAGCCATGGTTGCTTAGAATAGGAAAAAATCAGTCATTGGTGGGGAAAAAGGAAGTAGAAATTTAACCAAAATAAATATTTTATGGCATAATAATTTCCCTGACAGAAAAGCATGGAATGATGCCGTATGCATTTCAGACACTACTGATCTCAGACTTATAGCTGAAGAGACATGCAAGGCTCATGAAAAGAAGTGCCCTCTCACTTTGTGATACCCAGGTACTACTCTACAATTGGACTTTTAAACGAATGCTGAATTGAGTTTCTTCTATTTGTTTATGGGGAGAAAAGTCAAGTATCCAGAGATACAGAAGTGCTGTTTCTTTTTAAAAAGCATGAAGACCACATGCTGGTGGCAGTTCTCTTACTAGTAGTATCTGTGAAGAAAAGCTTTCAAACCCCCGACTGTTTTTCAGATTAAGAAAAAAAAAACAAACCAAAATAAAACTTGAGTACTGGGGAAGTTAAATGTGTGGGTTAGTTTTTTTCTTGGTTTTCTTCTGAGGACATGCATCCACTAATCATTTACCAGCCCACAGACACATGGTAGCCTGCCTCTTTCAGAAGCACTGCATTTGGGCTCTGATCGCTAGAAGTTATGATCTGTTGTACAGCACAAAAGCCCACAGGAGAACTATGTGATAGTTGGATGCCAGGCTCAGTTCAAAGCAAAAACACAAATTAAAATGCAAAACACATTTCATATCAGGGAGTGGTGTACCTGCTGGCTGGAAAGGACTCATCGAAGTCAGTTCCCTACTCCAGAGCAGTGTCCCTCCCTGTCTTACATACCACCCACCTCTTTGAACTTAAAAATTACCCCATCAGAGGTGTACTGTACAATTTCCACAGAAGAACAGGCGTAGCTCTCTATGTCACCACCCGCCGTTCCCAGGGAGGCAAAGCCCAGGACAAGGGAGGGGCTCTTTGCCCAACACCACCTTCCTTGACCAGCAGACTTGAGGGAGTTAAGAAACTAAATTGAATGTAAGACAAGGAAGGGCCCTCTTGTCCTCAAAGTAATACAAGTTGGCAGCAGATACCATAAAGTCATCAAGCAAAGGACATTTGGCAATCTAATGTTTGCTCTTCTCTCCTGGCCCATCAAGAGAGCCATACAGCACACTTACACAAGACCCAACATACTGTAAATGCCTAAGAGTGCTCAAAATCCAAGCTCTTCCTGATCTTGGACGAAACAGGTTCAGGGTAGGCACTGAGCAAGAGCAGCTGTTGTCACCAAGTCAAGATAGCTAGGAGATACCGAACTCACTCCATGCTTCAGCGGTCTCCTCCCTCAGTGTCCGAGGTCTGAGTAGACCAGAGTGGGCAGCAGCAGGCCTGGTGGGACTGCAAAATTGTGCCCTAGAGGCAGACACGCCATTGGACATGAGAGAGAAACTTCTGCAGCTGCACTTTGCAAAATCTTGGGGAGCCCTCCTGCTCCACTGTTCCAAAGGCAAGTTCACTCTTGAAAAGACCTGCAGACAGCATCTTCCTCCGTGTTTGCAGGACACAAGGAGGAACAGGCCCATCAGGCACTGCTCCATGATTAACAAATCAAACCAGTAGGAACAGGTTTCCGTAGGACGTTCATTATAGGCTGGTTCTAACACTAGAGAAGGGACTCCTGACTCATTCCCACCCAATGCCCCACCTGGGGAAGGTTCACATGACACAGTTTTACATTTCCTCATTTAAAAGACATTAAGAAAGCTAACAGCAGACTTAGGTAAGCAACTGGACAGGGCAACAGCGATTATTCTGTATTAGCAACTGCACACCTTCACTACGTGGTGGGGAGGTGCGAGTCCACAGGAAGAGTATTTTCAACACCCCGGATGTGTTGCAGTGAGGCACACCCTGAAAGAGGGTGTTACTTTCTAAAATCTTAATAAAAGTATTTTCTTTATTAGTTGCCTCCTGTCAGCACACAGATGGCAGCACTGATGCAAGAGGTATTCCCTCCAAACCTTAGTTAAAGAAGCTTAACTAAAAAAAGAGTGGTAGGGAGTTGGATATATGTATTTTTTAAACAGTAGCTCAAGGGAACGGCATTGTTCTCAAAAGGAAAAAAACTTCTAACAGGCAGAACAGGAGAGCACATGAACCATCAGTTGCAATAACAGAGGTAAGGCCCTAAAAACCACCAGTAAGAGTTCTGTTATGATTTGATTAAATGTAGGAGTGAGTATCTGGGACAAAATAACCTAGATGCTGCCAACTCATCCCAATATTTCTTCTTTCACTGCATACCCTCACCAATATTAGCACAGCCTTTGAAAGAAAAGACTACATTGTGTGGGTAAGGATATATACACGAACAGGTCACTCCACAACCCTCTCTGCCTCATATTTTCAAGTAACCACAAGTTTTAAGTAACCACATCCAACTCCACAAAATCTTCACATCAGTCACTTCCACACATAAGGAACTGTAGCCACATAACACAGGCACTTACAACAGACTGAACTTACGCTCTTTAGGGTTAGAGCAGAAGACCTCAACTTGAGCTGATAGATCCTCAAAAATGCTTTTGATAGTTTTTGGAAGGTAACACAAAGAAGGGCCAGGCCACAGCATTCAAACCCCCAGTCAGCAGCTTCAATCACTTTCAGTTACCACAGAATATATTTGAGATGTGATCATCAACACCCCTGGGATGAATCTTCCCATGCAGCTGCCCCTGCATGGAGGAACGAGAGGCACACTTCTTGACAAGCAGCAGCACAGCAAAGACAAATTCTGTAAGACACTGACATGCCCCGCATCTTCCAAATTCATCATAAAACAGTGTTTTACAGAGGCTACTAACAGAGATGTTTATCAAGGTAAAGATTACAGCACTGCCTAAGCCAAAACTAGCGATAACGTTTGTCATAAGCTGGAGGGTATGGGTGATACACAGCCGCTTTTAGCGTAGAAATTTAGTTGGAAGGATATAATAGTACCAGGAACACACAAAACTATTTTGGACAGAAAGCTGTTAAGACCTTGCTCTAAGTATTAAGTGTGAATTACAGGTACCGAAGGAAAGCAAATGACACCAAAGCAAGGTCCAGCTGTTGTGTTGGTTTACCTTGGACTCGTGTGAAGCCCACTCTCTCGCACCAAGCCAGGGCACTATCAGGACAGTGATTTTAATCTGCTCTCCATTCTACATGCACAGAAACAGATTAGCCATTTGGTTTTAATTACATGAAAATTGAACTCGATGCTACATTAACTTTTTTTCTAAAGAGAAGCAGACTGAAAAGAGTATTCAGGAGGGAATGGTTAGACTAACAGCTGTCATATATGACTGTTCTTTGTCAGAAACAGCAAAAATTAATCATGTCAGCCATCCCCAACAGGAACGACCAGGGTAGCAGTTTCCCAGTAGGGAAAGGACCATCCTGAAAAACACAGAACTCAGGTACTGTAAGTGAGATTTCACTTAAATGTAAGATACAGCATTTTCCTTCTTTATTGAGGCTTTATTGTATTTAGGTTTAATAAGTATATCAAAATCTAATTTAGCAAGTAGCAAAATAAGATTTACTTTATACTCATATATAAATATGTGAGTGATGACTTTGTGGTTGTAAGCCTTAGGAGAATAACATCAGCTTCAACTTCCCTTCCTGCTCAGCTATTGCAACCAAAATAATGCTGCAATTTGCTACATTAAAATTCTGCTAGGAAGGGGGAAAAAAATAAGAAAAAAAAGTTACTCCATTAAAGCAGAAACAAATCTGGAAAGTCATTTTAATGAACTCCTGTTCAATGTGTAAGGGTCATTCTGGTAGGCAGTATAAGCAGTACTGTCAGTTGTGTGCTCATAATAAACGTCTTACTTGACAGAAGTTTAAAGCACGCAAAAGGTCAGTCCTATCATCCAAAATTTATACAGCAATGCAGTTTACAAACATTTGCCTATGAGGACACAAAATCCTTCCTCTGAAAACAAGACCTAATGGCTGAGCCCCTATAAACATTCTGCCAATTGCCCTAGTTGTGTTTTCTGCAAAGATGGAAGTTTCTCGCAGGCCGATGCTCCAGCCAGCTCCAGAGCTGGCAGCATCCCTGCATCTGGCCAGTACCCAGCCCAGCATATCTTCTCAGGCAACTACGTCCTACTTCACCTCTTCAGCACAGGGTTTGGATCCCAAAAGCAGGGACGCCATGGAGGCACTGACAATGCAGCAACAAAAGCACAGTCAGTGTTAGCTTATAGATTTCTGTATGGTACTCCACAGCAGCATAAATTTATCTTTCAGGCATGGAAGATGTTTCTGTATGCATTTAGATGCACCAGATTGCAGTACTTTGCTAACTAAACCTTCATATGGTTAGACAACTCCTTTCTTGTAGGCAAGTCCCTCAGACATGCTCTAGTACTGCAAGTAAGCACTGACCATTTTTGTGAAGTTCCTTTAGCAGCATCGCAGCCCATCACATATTCAGTAAGTGCCCTCACTACAGGTCAGTTTCTGACCTTTCTTTTATTTTCATCTCATTAATGAGGGGTATATGGCAGGGAACTTTCTGGAGATTGTTTGACAGCAAAACACATTCTGCCAACCAAAGATATACTCTTTTCCTGCATCAACACAAGCCAGGAAGAAAAATACACAGATACTTCTGCAATATCTTAGGGGACAGATTTTGATTTCGCTGGTATTAATATAAATTTAAACTATGAATGAATGGAAGTATAACTAGTCAGGAAACCTTGCTTAGCAGATCTTCATTAATTTCTTAAAGAACCAAGCTTTAGTAAACTCCTTACAATCCAATCTTTTTTTCATGCCAACAACCAACTTGTTTTCTGTTCTCCTTCTTCCAGGAATCACAGTGAAGATTTTAAAATGTGCCATTCAGTTTGAAGGAAAAGAAGTGTTTATCTGGCCACAGGATTGAAACTTAAGCAGCCAGAAGGTGTAATAAATAAATAATTAAATCTATTTTACTAAGTACAGGCACTAGAAATTGTTTATACTAAAAAAGTTTGAATTCAGAGAGTTTTAAAAGCCAAATATATTATGACACTATACGACATCACAACAAAGCTTTTGAAAATGTCTTGAAAAATTAATCTTCCAGAAGTGAACTATAAGGAGAAAGAGTACGTAAGGAGGTAGTTGGTGTAAGTTCATCACTGAAATAGGGCACATCACCCCAGCTGCTGCACTGGTGTGATTGAAACAAAACATTTCAGTCAGCTCTTGTACAACTCAGCACATCCTCATTGTACCACCGTTTTAAGTGAGACCTCAAGAGAGACGAGTAGATGACTCGATTGAGAACTGGCTATAGAGAAGACCAAGTAAAACACTCAGTGCATGTCTTCGCTTTGTAGCCATGGCTCTTTCAGTTCACACTTTCCAGTTTTTTACATTTTTGTATTTACTGCAGTAAGATAAGCACTTCCCACTAAAATATTATTATTATTGTACTCAGCTTGTGAATAAGGTCACTAAGCAATGGGAAACAGTATTAAAAATAGTTTCCTAGGAAATTAAAACCAATTTCAAATCATAAAATAAAAATGGGTTAGTTGCATCATATCTACTTGGAGCAACAATATTACTGTATTATCCAAGGAGTCAGTGACAAGCAACTACTGGGGAGCATTAGTATAAAACTGCAGTATTATTATGAAGGGTCCCTGGCTTCTAACATGGAAATGATTAAAAAAAAAAAAAATAAGAATTCCCCTCCTTGACTATGCAATCAAGTGCAGAACCCATTCCATCTTTGAAGGCATTTTCAAACTTTCACACTTTTGTCACCATGTTCACAGATGAGAAGCAATACATTATACTCAAACTGAAACCAAGTATTCTGTCAATGTGCTGCCCAATGAAATACATCTATTTAGTATCCCTGGGTGTAAAATAGTAGCTCTTCTGTTTTGTAACAACATTTTAAAATGAAGTCACAAACACCAGCATTGGAGTCTTAGCTTCTCTCTGTCAAATAAAGCAATCAGTGTAAGTGGTAGGCAATTCATTCTCTTTGGATTTGTATTTCAGGTCAACAATATCTTTACCTGCATAATGTACAGGGATTTCTATCTTTGGCCCTATGACGTAGTGACCCTCCTCCAGACTGTGAGCTGTAATTGTTGTCCACTGCCGACATGAGTGAATCAGAAGATAATCGCTCTCTCGAAGGCCTTCTACAGTTTCTCCTGTAAAACAGATGTAATTTGTTCTTTTTAGAATAAAATAAAATCACACTTACTGCACAAAGAATTAGGAAAACTTCAAAATAAGCATTTTATTCTTATTGATATTTATTTTTTCAGACATTTTGATATTTTAAAATCCATTCATTCTTGCAACTTAAGCACTCTACCTTACAGAAAACCAACATAATGCAAAATAACTGACTGCATGAATATAATACCACAGAGATTTACTCCAGATTACTCAGAAGTGGCTCTGGGGCTCCCTTTTCAGCTTTCTGCATAAACAGACTTTTCATATCTCTATTTATGTCTGCCTATCCCACTTAATAAGAACACTGGAGAAATCTTAATTTTTAAATAAGGGGGAAAAAAGTACCTTTTCATATGTTGAAAGATCAGCACCATACTACCCTATAAGCACCTGAAGCCAAATCTTGTTCATCACTATGAAGTAACTGGGTATCACGCTTGCAGAAACAGAGATTTCAGCTTTGTCATTCTATCCCTTTGCAAGTTATTGCTTAGCCATTCCTGTATCTATAAACTTAATCCTACCACTTAAGGAGAAATAAAAAATAATATTTTAACACATACCAAAGTCCCCTCTCAGAGATAAATTCTAGCAGAAGCCTTCCCAAGCCTCCCCAGATAACATTCAGCTTCCCCATGAGGTGCTCTTTGTTGTACTGTGGTATCTGCCCAACCCATCCCAGGCAGAGACCCAGCTCTCCTTTCTTCCCCTCTCCCTACCAAGTCCTCTGCATTTCCACCATGTACCCTCCCCTCCTCCACCACCTGCTGTGCCCGATCAGGACTAGAGAGCTTCGCTTGGCTTTTCAGCAATTAAGAGCCACGTTGGATAGACAACTCAAAGTACCAGCTACACATCTCAAGCATGACATGAAGCAATTTTCACAGAACAGGGTGTACCATGGCAGACTGCTCTTACACACCTGCAGTCCTGCTCAGTACACTTCTGCATTAAACACACAGAAAACAGCCTTTCTCAAGGTGTCTTTAAAGCAGTCACGTGAATTCTCAGGAACACTTAGACATTAAGCATGGGCCGAGAATAACAAAGCTTTAAATTTCATTTTCCCTCTCTCCTCCCAGCCCTCTGCTGTTACGGCCAGAAATAAAGCAAGTAGATTAGCCCCCGGAATCAAGTTTGGACAAAACCCATCCTTTTCAGCTACTACAACAAGCTGCACTTTCTCTTCACTGTCCTGATATTCTTTAAAAAGTCAGTGGAAGAATGAGACTTTCTTCAGCCTGGGTCAGCAGACATTACCCCTGTTCAATCTCTGCAGAGCAGAGATACTTCCACATTGAGCCTTTTTTTTTTTTTTTTTTCCCCACATCAGGCAATCTTTTCCACCGTAGGCAGTGGCTACTACACACCCCATTCCTGCCTGATTTCATGCTCCCATTCTATCAGAAAGCACCCTCCTACATGATTCAAGACACAGCAACTGGTGTGTGTGAGAGAATTCTTAGAGACCATTACAGCCATCTGCTCTGACACTCTCCAGAAACTTGGGTTTGGCTAAATAAGGGAGACACCGCTCCCTACCTGCCTGCAGAGTCCGAGAGGTGGAGTGCCTTGGGCCTATTGTCCCATGGCCTGTTAAAGCTTAAAAACGTTCCTGGTTCCTGTTTTGCACATTTGGGGATTTAACTTATAACTGTGGATAAACTGCCGTTATGGTGGCATAGATAGAAAACAACACAAAGTTAAAAAAAAAGAAAAGAAGGTAAGCAGAGCTCCTTAGTACCGGCTATTCTTGCTCCTACAAAGGTATCATTTCCAAGTTCCTTCTTTTCCACAGCACAGAAAGTAGCTTCCAGGTAAGCAGGGCATTTCAAGAAGTGATTTCCAAGTGCTCCTTGGACCACGGTTCTTGGCAGCCCAGCCAGGCACACGGGGCTGCTTGACAGCAGTTCCTGCTCCCTGGGAATCACCACCCCTCCCACCCACAGCGTGCTGGGAGAAGAGACATTGGAAAGCCTAGGGAAGAGAGGCAAAATTGCCATTCAGCAGCAAAAACCCCTTTTCTCCCTTCCATATCTCAAAGGAAAGTCAGATGCATTTGACAGAGGGGTCATGCACCCACTGAATGTTGCAAAGTCATTTGAACTTGAGCATCTCCAATTTTCTACTCACAGAGGAATTCTTAATACATATAAAAAAAAAAAGTCTTCATCTTGTGTCAACAGAAGGCTGCAATTTTTGGGAAAACACAATAATAATAATTAATAATACATGGTGTTACTTGAAACTCATGTTTCAGTTCAGAGATTTACACTCATAATTTCTATAATCCATGGCAACAACCAATTATTCCATCTCACAACAAAATTAAACCAAATGACACCTAAGGGAAGAACCAGTATTCTACTAGTTTCACTGACAGTAGTAAACAAATTTTGAAGAAAATACAAAGCATCTCCGGTAGGCTTTTTCTCTGCCTTACAGTTTGTCGTTATAATTTCAGAACGTTACCTAAAGAAAAGCTGGATTTTATATCCTGGATTGCAGGAAAATAATTACAGTATGGGTAATCCTTGAAGAGTCTGACAAAGTTATTCTCGGGAAAATAAATACAGCCATGATGAAAAGGTGCTTCCAGTCATGGCACACATGCCACGATCCATTTAAGTGGTAACTCCACTAAAACTGGGTGGGACAGGTGAGTGTAAAAAGGGATTACTAAAGCAGGCCCCAAAGTGACTATGTAATTAAGTCTGCAGCTGGAAGTAGCTGTATTTTTTAAACAGAACCTTGGAAACCACAATTCTTGTTACATCAATTATTTGCTCTAACTGATTACATTGGAAATGAATGTCAAGTTTTGCCACGGGAGTTTGAGGCAAGGAGAGGAGTTGGGGCTGATGCAACAGGGAGGATCACAGTCCCTCTGGCTCCCTCCCAGCAGGCATGTCTATCCACACCAAACCCTGATCCTTCCTAACCATGGCAAACCAAATTCCAGAGGCTGCTTTATAGGAAGAGGCTCCTTGTCACCAAGGGGACTAATGGACTTGCAAAAACACCTGGCTAATGATGGCCTCCATGCTATGGGGGAAAATACAAGGAAGAGTCAAACTGTGACTGAGGACAACAAGACATGACCATATGTACTCATTCCCTTCTTCCATTTTCCTCTAGTCTGTCTCCCCTTGCTCACTGTCTCCTGGCGAGGAGGACCTTTCAGGCAGGAGACGCCTCTGACCCTAGTTACATGGCTCAGCTCCTGGTCCAGGCACAGCCCAGACATACCCCTTTACACCTTTCTCAGCCAACCGTACCTTGCAAAACAGCCACATATATCCAATCTCATTTTTTCCTCCCTGTCTCAGTAACACAAGTTATGCAAGCCTTTCATTAATCACATTTTAACTATGTGGGAGAGAACTCCTTACATCCACCAGCTATCAACTCAGTTCTCACCTATTCAACATACTCCCACGCTACTGCTTACACAAAAACCAGACGCCATGAGAAAACAGAGAACACGAGGCCACTCATCTTTAGTAACAGTTTTGTCTCTTACGATCAAATATGGATTAGCTCTATCTTCTTGCCCTCTCCTCCCTACCCCACGTCTGCAGTATAATTAAACCACTACAAAGAATCTACAGGCAAGTACTTGAGTTGTTTTTTTCCCCAAAAAAAAGAGCCATAGAAGCAATGAATTATCATATGCAATTCCCTACCCCTCACCAAATTGCCAGCCTCCTTCCAAAACGTGAGTCAAGTTTATTCATAATAATGCCTGAGACTGAGAAACCCATGATTCGCTAACAGTGCCTGAACCCTAAATAAAGAGTCAACGCCCATCCTTGCTTGACAATAAAAGCCTCACACCTCCAAATTGAAAAGTTAGCACCGGCATGTTCCTGCATAAACTGTCCTCCTCTAAGTGCTCTGACCACAGCCAGCATTTGGGCTACTTCATCATGAATCACCAAAGCAGCACTCAACAGCTATTCATGTGTTCATTGCAAGTAAAATGTATTACCATTTTTAATTACATGCTGCATTTCCATACAATTCCCCCAAAACTAAAATACTGCAAAGCCTACCCTCATTGAAAGTCAACTGCAGAGAGAACGGTGAACGAAAAGAAAATTGTTCACATGTTGATACAGTCAAAAAAGGTAATTGCTTAATCAAGATTCCCATGCTTATTAAATCCCACCTACATTAAATGCCAATAGTTCTTTAAAATTCTTTCCAGTTCCAAAACTGGATCATCCCCATTTGGCAAATCTTGGCTCTGTCATTGCAAACACTCCAATCTCCAATTAACAGTTAACAACTGTAGCAAGACTGGGAGCAGGGTACCTCCATCTACAAGTCTGGAGATGAATTTCTGTTCTCACCTGCAGTTTTTAAGAACCAGGTGAGAAAACAGAGGTTATTTATGTGCTGGGATCATGTTTATATATGGCAATGCTGCAGCACAGAAAGAAGCCCATTTATTTTGAAGCAAGCACTGACCTACCCTGCAAGTTGTTGCCACGGCTCATTTTCTACAGATGCACACTTTTATTTAGTTAAGCATTTCACAATTTTCAAATATCTCAGGGTAGAGCCTCGGGAGTAGAGCTCAAAATCACTCCAGTTTTGAAGGGTCTGAGCACTCCCACCTCCTCTTTGCCTCTTTCTGTATCAGCTTGGCCCCTTACAGTCTATAAAAGAAAATTCATGCAGGTTCTACATACTCTGGTGTGCCAAAGACAGCAATGACTTTTCAACACCAATCACTAAAGAAAAATCATGAAACAAATGAGGGGGAAAAAAATACAAAAACACCCAACAACTTTTAAGGTTCTCCTCCTAGTATCAAGAAACTAGTATTCAAGTTACTGCAAAATGTGCAGGCTAACATGACTCATTCACTCACAGAAACTACACTGCTAAAAATAAGCAGCGATCTACAGGAATATAAACACTTTATAATGCCACACACTTTGTCATCTTGGCTAAGAGTTTGCATCACTGCTTTAAAGCATAAGCTTTGCATCTGGAGACATTAAAATAGTAGGTAGTGAGCAATTCAGAGAAAGAGAAGTCGCATGCAACGTAACTGACACCATTTACACACACCAGATGAACTAGATACCATCTCCTCCTGCCAGGAAGATGGTTATGGAGACATTCCTCTCATCTCATTCATCACTGAAGACTGTAAAGTGAGCTTAATGCTGCCCCTTGCACATCAGTTCAAGCATGCAGAATTTGCTCTTCCTGGAACAAAAAGATTTACAGAAAATAGAGCTAGGAGCTCACGAGAAACTTAAGATGGCTTTCATGAAATAGCTGGTGAAGAAGATGCCTGCAAAACCCTAGGGGAAACCCATGAAGGCTTTGGGCCATGTGTTTTCATTAAACCTGAACACCATCTGCATGCAGGTAACAGCTGCTGTACAATCAAGTGCATCACCCAGCCTGCCTTGGTCACTTAACTAGGTGGTGAGTTTAATTATTCCACATAATGTCCCACAATAGCATAACATATCATTACATAGGAAAAACCTCAACAACAACAAAAAAATAATAATTTCAGTGGGTGCTCAGCCAGGTTCCTACAAACCACACAAATAAGCATCTTCCACTGTATCCCCACTCAAGCTTGCACAAACACTTGTTAGGAATAAAGGGTTAATTTGTGGAACAGCAAGAAGAGATGGCTCTCTGGTCAGGTGCGCACGTTGCTGCACAATAACTACGAAGAACTGTCAGCACATGGCTAATGTTACAAGGGAAGACTAGCAACCAAGGTTTATTTTGCAGTAACTGGAAGCTAAGAGAAAGCAGAATGATTAGAAGCCAGAAAAAAAAAAAAAAAAAAAAGAACTGAGATTCTTATTTATTTACCATGCTATCATCGCGCTGAGGAGTCTTACATAGTATCTGCTTCACTGGACATGCAGCTTCACTGTACTTTCCCTGGCTGAGAACCAAACAAGCCATGCATTAAGATACACCTTAACATTATCCTACCACATCATGAAAAACAAAGTACAGCCATGCCAGTATGAAATTAAGTTGTAATTTATTGTTAAGAAAAAAAAAAAGGGCAATATTAAGGACTTCACGGCGCTGTGCAAAAAGAAGTTTTGGGTCAGAGAGAGGTTATACTGCTAGCACAAATATAAGTGCCAGTACTGCTTTTCCACTCCAAAAGAAGAACTCTACAACACCATACACCAGTCAACTAATAAAAGCTGTCTTGTTTTTGGGAAGGCCAACTTGTGTTTCTGCGAACATTTGCCAGTCACATAGCTCCCACAACAGTAACACCTTCAGATGAACTCAATTTCTTTTCATCACATTGGAAGATTCACAGCAGGTAAGGGCTGCGAGGCCTCCTGTCAGCACAAAAAGCTCAGGGGTCCCCCCCCCCATTTAAAAGCAGGGAGCCCTGGGCCTTACACTGACAAAACGGCCCACCCAAAGAGACCAGGCACAGCTCAGAAACACCCAGCTGTGCACAGCCAACACCTACGAACTGCAGGTACTGCCCACACTAACTTCAGCCTCCTTGGCAATCAGGGTCTGCGAGCACCACAGGCACCTGCAGCCTTTCCGAGGTAGGCTTTGGGGCATCATCAGTGTTAATAACAGGCTGAGAATCACAGAATCCTTTTGNACAAGACACCATCACGACAGTATTAGAACCAGATATTCAGACAAGAACTGGCCCCAAAGTCAGGAAAAAAAAAAAAACACACACCAAAAAAACCTTCAATCATAATTCTGGGCCATTCTCATCTGGGATCTGTTTTTCCTTTCACTGGTGGGCTCATTCTTTACACAGTCTTAAAACAGCTCCCAACACATTAGTTCCTGTTCAGCCAGTTGGTTGTTTGGGCTTCGATCTCATGAAATACAAGACAACAAAAAACAAGGCGTAACCACCCACAAAAAACAGCAGACAGCACCTCCTTGTTCCACACAGAACAAGTAAGCCAAGAAAGATCTAGGCGAACGTCAGGTTGCATCACAAAGATTTTTCACTGTTAACTTCAATTTGGTCCCATTTAATGCAGGGACACATGGAACCATCACCAGCACTCATGGAGCACTGCATCAAGTATGTTGCTCTTACGTTCTAAGAGTACAAGTTCTTTGAAAAACATACACAAAACTGTCCAGATTGCCAGCGTGAGCAACAGGCCATTGGAAGTGAACTCCAAGTAGTCAATTTTTAAATATCTTTGAGGCTTAGCATCTGGTTTTGTTGGAATGTGAATTTAAAGAGCAGTGTGAATTCTTTGACAGGGGACAAAACTGTGCTCCTAAATAACCCTCTCTGGTTTTAGTACATGCAACAGAGCAGAAACAAAATAAATAACAGCTCAGCAGAAGACAAACCTACTGTATTCTAGTGGGAGGTGTCCTTGCCCACAGCACTGGGGTTGGAACTAGGTGATCTTTAAGGACCCTTCCAACCCAAACCATTCTATGATTTGTTCATCAAATACCTGCAGTGCTGTCACACATGACCATCCAACTGCAGCTGTCATCAAGGTGAAGAGAGACGTAGGTGAGCAAATGCCTCTTTCCCCTTAGAACCATGGACTTCATCTAAAAGTCAGGGTGGTTTTGCTGTGTCGGGCAGACTGAAACTGCAGCTTCCATCCGAGTGCCCACCTACCACAATGCTATCAACACGTGATCCTTTGCACCGAGCCATATCATCACAGCAACATCTCACAGGCAGAACAGGTGCCTCTTCTCCTACAGATCTAATGCTTAAAGCGTTCATCTTTTATAATACTGAGTTTGGAATTTACAATTTGGGAAAGAAACACAAAGTTCTTAAGTCTGAATATTCAAATTAGGACAATTAAATTCATTTTATTATTATTTAGCCGGTCATGGAACTTCTCCTCATGACAAATAACTTCTATCTGAACTCTGAAGGAGGGCAGGAGGAGGAAGTCAAACCTTTTGTTTTCTGCATGCTGCATCATACTCCAGATTATCTGTTGGGTATTTATCTATGGGGACATACCTCAATGAATGTCAAAGACTAATAAATATTAAACTAGGGTGGTGTCCTTAAGCACCGGCACTTGGCTACTGAGCCAAATCTCAGTGAGCTGTTCAGCCTGCCAACGCTATTTCTTGCGCAAAAATAAAATTCGTACTGACCTATGATGTAGGTCAGAGGAAAAAGTTCAATAGAAGGCAAAAAACATCTGAATTTTCCAGTCTGAAGTATCAACAGGAATTTGTATGGGAAAAAATATCACATCCTTGTAATATCTCTTAACAGAGGAAGGAAAGAAAACCCCAGACATATTTTGTCACATGAAGAACCCCACTTGTAGCAACAGTAATGAACATTGGATCTGCACGGGGTGAAAATTTTAAAGGGTTTTTTGTCACTATGACTGAACAGTTGTTTGGAAGAGTTACTCTTCCAAGAATTACTCTGGAAGAGATGTGAAAAGAGCATGGAATTGTAGAAAACACTACTACTGCTGAAGGAAAACCTTCCTTAAAAGCCTCTCCATGCTATCAGTCTCACTTTGTCATTCCATATGGACAAAAGAAAAGGTTGATTAAAAAAAATTATCTAGCTGATCAGAAAAAAAAGCCTCCTTTGTTTAAAGAAAAACAAAACAATTTGCATGTGGGTGTATCCAGCAAGGTCTAAATACAGACTGCCAGTGAGTTAAAAGGGTAAATATTGTAATTTCTAGTAGCAAATATTGTAGTTTCTAGGAGTGAGGTGGGAAAAAAACCCAAACAAAACAAACCCAACCCATGTTAAAATTTAAACATCTCAGAGCTATAAACTGTAGTGTACTAAATTTTTAATTTGCAGTGGGCAGATTCATTAGGAAAGCCTGACAGTGGTCTCATCTGACTGTCTGCCTCTGAGCACAGTAGAAAAGATAAAAGCAGAGGGCTCTGACCGCAGCTACACACTCTGTCCCCCTTCTGAGCTTGCAACACAAAAGTCTGAAATAAGAACCAGTTCTACCTAACACTGTTGATAATCAGCCTCACTTTCCAGTATCCATTCTCAACCAATTTCCCAAATAGTTTTAAATATGTGCTTCCATTTAATTGTTCTCCTGCAGCACATTCTTCTGCTTCGGTTCCTATTATCCAAATCAACCAGTATTTTTGTCATGATTCAACTGCAATCAAACACACCTTCTCTCCAAAGAAATCCGAAGTAATGTTGACTTGACTTTCCATCAACTACATAAATTCTGCATCCTTCAGTGGATGAAAGGCCTTCCCTGACAGCATAAGGATTCATACTCAGTTTGACTTTAAGATGACTTCTACTCTTCCTTCCTTTTCCAAAAGCAAGAAAAGGGGAAAAAATTGCAACCAAAGGAGGGAAGAACAGGCAAAATTAGTTGAAAATCCTGTGTGCTGCCTCTCAAGATTCAACTAGTTGGTCTTCAGAGCTGCCTTTTACACCACAGAAGAGTTTTGTTTTGTTTTTTTTAAAAAAAAACCCACACAAAAAAACCCCCAACGAACTAAACAAACAAATTTTTTTTTTTTATTTGAGACACTAGAGAGTCCAGGCAAAGCCAGCTGAGGCTGTGCCTCCACAAACTCGCCAAGGGTTTTGTATCATCTCTGCAGCAAAGTAGGCCACGTAGGAAATGCCCAGGAGAATGCCCCAACCCCATCCAGCCCAAACAGATACACTCAGCTGCCTGAAACTGCTCATCTGCAGCAGGGTCCGTTACCAGCAAGTACACTTTTCTCAGTCTTAGATGGTGGAGGGATGGAGGGAGAGACATCGAATCATCTTGTAGCTTCAGGAAGAGCTGAGCAAGATGCAGCTACCCAAGAAATAGTTTGTGCCTCTCCCCACCACCGGGCACCTTTTTCCGTGCATGAAACACAGATGTCATTGGCCTGCAGCAATTTGCAGTCACGTCTGAATGACAGGAGACCTGATTTGATTCACTGACATTGCTTAGGTCCAGTTTGCTTCACTGACCCTACCTGCTTAGTGATGAAGGGGCAAGGATGGCATCACCCTCAGATTGCTCAACATCACTACTTGGGGTACTTTGTGCATTGATGTAATCCTTCAGCCTCACAGTACTGTGATCAAACTTTGCTCTGGGTGACCATTAAATATTTCACAATCAAGAGAAAGGAGGTAAGGCTTTATTTCTGCCATTTCCAATCCCTCTGCAAAAGCCTGATACAATCAAATTGCTTTAATCCATCTGATGCTGAACTCAAGCTATCACCCACTAATACCTAACAAGAGAGCAGAGACTCCCATCCCCCTATTCTTTTTATGCCTGCCAGCAAGGAGACAGATTTATTTCTTTAGGATTAGCATTTTGCTATTGGAATGACTGGATATACCAGTACTGTTGCAACAAATCAGCATAAACCATAATCTTGTTACAAGGCTATGGGACAGATTAATCCACTGAAAAATCCAGTTTGTTCCAAGACAAGCTTTTCTCTAGCTGCAAATACACAGAGATGGCATCTCAGCAAGTCTTCAAAAAAGAAAAAAAAACAACAAACCCAAACAAAAAAAACCCAAACCTGTTTGACCTACTGCAGGAAAGAGGATCACAAATATTTTAAATAAACACTGGGTGGAATTCTGGTGCCACTGTCACTAATGGTAAATGCTCTGCTGACTTTAGCGATCTCCCAGTTTGAACCTTGGCATCTTGCTTTGTGTTCATAAGACAACTAGTTGGGAGGGGGGAAAAAAAAAAGAAAAAAAAAGAAAAAAGAGAAGAGTAACTAGACAGATTTCATTGAGCTTTGTTTGTGTTTGTTTCAAGCCCTCAGAACAAACATCCCAGAATGAGAAACCCTACTTTTTATGAACTCAAGCCAAACAAGCCAAAACACATCTTTCAACACAGACTGCTCTCCACCCCCACAGAGGGGGAAAAAATACACTCAGTACAACAACATCTTAACATTTGCATTCCAAAACACGGCAACTTTCTGCTGCTATCGCAATTACTCTTCTTATTAATGCTGAACATCATCAGATGTTTCTGCAGATTTGCTGTATCCTGATGGCAGATTTATCTGTAAGGTTGATCCAACAGATCAGTCAGTCACCATGGTTACTCACCCCAGAAAAGTCTCAGCAATTCTTTAAACTACTCCCATACTCTGAAACAGGTTGAATAGTGTAACTATTTATCATGGTATCTTACATTTGAAGAAAAATAATTAAATAGTCTCAAAATCATTCATTTAATTGAAAACTGAGATTCTTACGGAAGAAAGTTCTCTGGTTTTGAAGTCACATTAACACTTTAGATACATGATCTTATAACAGCAAAGAACGCCAAGCTTAACTACACTTAAAATGATCACAGGTTAGAAATACTGAGGATGAGAAAGCTAAATAGCTTTTCATTGCATACAAGAGAGGTTCCAGCCTAGTTTAGTGTTACCATAGAGAGGGAAAGAAAGGAATTTTTATGTCAGTCTCAAGTTTAGTTTATTTTCCATTTTGAATTCTCATGGTCAAAGTCAGGGGTAAAACATAAAAATATCTGAAATAAATATTTGCCATTTGCAATGAAGACACCATGTCTGGAAATGATGAATCCAAAGAGTACCTTTCATAAGTAGCTTGATATATATGAATAAAGGAGAATGATAGCCCTACCTGACCAAAAGACAAACACACCAGTAATGAGACTTCTGAGCAGCTGCCATACAAATCAGCTCCTTTAAATATTTCATTATGAGAACCAAGATTTTCTTTCATTAGAGGCAATAACTCCTCACAATAGAAAGCTCCTGCTCAGATGCATCTGTAAATACTGAGGTCCACTGCAGGATAGACTTCCAAGTGCCTGTTTAACATCAGGTGCCTAATTGGGGAAGTTTAATAATTAAAGGTGGGAGATGAGCATTTAGCATTGCACTACATCTTTTTACCAGCTTCCTATTTGTTTCCAATCACAGACACAAAAGAATTGCTTTAATTGATAAAACTGAAAGCAGCTGCACACCTTAGCTGCTGCAGAAGTCATTTACCCCTACCTGCAATGGCTGGGAGTCTGGTCAGGGGAGTCTGACCAAAGCTCTCCAGACTCAGGATGCCAATGAAGAAACTTTTAACCCTATCAACCTCACAGATTTAAGACCTAGAATTTGAATCTAGATTTCCCTGGCAGACAGAAAAGCAGCCTATTCATTCAGACATTTCCTGGGCACAGCATAAGAGCTGAGGAGCTCTCATTGAGAGTTATTTATAATTAGATGATATTTTAAAATAGTATCCAAATGAACATGCTCAGTCCTCTCATTATATATCTCAAGTCCTAAAGACAGACTAGGCTGCTCTGTGTAGAACAGCAGTGATCCCTGTTTGAACTTAGGGCATCTTGGACAAGCTCCCAATTAAAAACAAAGTAGCCCAAATGCAGAAACTGCTTAAATATAGTTTTCTATGGCTTTGAAAGAACTCACCATTATGTTTTAATTTGTCTCTGATTTTTTTTTTTTTTTTTTTTTGCAGCCCAGATTAAGGATGGAATAAAAACAGCTGGAAGCGAGCAAAAGTTCAGCTCTGCTCCGAAGTCAGGTTACCACCTGGCTGCTTGCCCATCTGGCCTGGCCCATTTCCCCTTGCCCTCAGAGACCGTGCAAGCACTAATTAATTGTCCACACAGGGCACCTCCTTGCTGGGGCTGCCTTTGCTTTTGCATTTTAGCTATGTCCATCCCTCCCCTCCTGTTCAGCCTGGAAAAATTCAAATACCATTAAAAAGAGGGTAACAGCTCTTCAAACACGGTCTGACCACATACATGCACAGAAATTTTGGATGCTCAACTGTAATTAGGCACCTGTTTGGTTTGGTTACATCCTGGTCCAGTGAAAGTGTCTGAGCAATGTGAATACTAACAAGAGGAATGCAATCAAAGCTGCACAATTATTTTCTGATCAAGAACAGTCCTAATCCTGAATGCAATTTTTTTCCACTGTTTCAGAGAAACCTACACTTAAACCGCAAGGTATAAAAAGAATGGCTTTGTTTTTAATAAAACATAAGGGATAAATGAATAGCATCCCTTTGATAATATTTTTATCATCTTAAGAAGGCACAAAAGGAAAAACAATTAAACCCCTCTTGCAAAGAGGAAAGCTTCTACTTCTGGTGAGCAGCATGCACAATGCAGTGAAGAAAAGCCCATCGTGCTTCACGTTCCCTTTGAGGGCACATTTATCTTTGCCCACAGGCCATTTGGTCTTAAGATATTTTGTTACATATTGACAGGAACCTAAATGATATTTGACAATGCAACCCATAAAACGGACAAAAGAACTGATCTTTTCCTCCAGCTTGCCCTACATTCCGCTGCCGTGCTGTCGCAGCTCTGCTGTTTGTCTACAGCCACATCCTGGGCTCGGTGACTGCAGTCACACACGTGTGACTACTCACATTTCATATTTATATCATCTCTCTGAGTCACATACGCACTGTTGCCTTCTGTATTTTCCTGCTGAGTATAATGTAGCTTCACATTCAGAGACAAAGACAGGAAAAAAAAGTATGGCCATCCTGAGATGACAGTAAATGCCCCCTTCAAAGGGCAAAAGGGACATTTTGACCCTTTAATAAATAGAAGCCTGAACAAAACTGCTAAAAAAGAAGCAGTAATAATTTAATGCTTTTGTAAACCAGTCTTCCAACAAGGATATACACTTAAGATTCTCCTGCTGGCTAGTCACATCATGTAACAAATGGACAAGGATTACTATTATTCTTACAAATACACAGCATCTCCAATCACTTTCAGCAAGTCAAGCAAGCAGGCTTGCTTTGGCCGTGCTGACTGACAAAAAGAAGCATTACATGCAAAGCCTACAAATTCATGTTTGAGTCCTGCCAGAAAAAACTCTTTTTGCTGAAGCTAAACCAAACAGCCTGTCAACAGCCAAATGCAAGACTCCACAGAGGGAGATCCCATGTTATCTGCACTGATAGAAACCCTCTCTGCAGTGAAACCCAGAACATCTGCCTCCTTCCAACAGCAAGGAGCTGCAATTCTGATTTCTGGTCCCCATGAGAAGAACCTTTCAAGTCTCCAGAATTGTCTGAAATAATTTTCCTGTCTTGCTTTCCCACCTCTGTTAGCACACACAGAGCTATCACTCCTGGTACACACACAGCCAAACATCATGCTGCTGTCTGGTCCAAAAACCACCCCTATTTCCTCCAACTTGAGGGAAAAGACGTGGACACGGAAGGATGGATAAGCAGAGTTTGCACTGGAGCTGCAAGAAGCTGGAGGAAAGGACAAGAACACAATAGCAGCAATGCTGGAGAGGTGAAAGGAAGGACTTTCATATCTGAAGGCAAGAAAGGGTAGTAGGAAAACAGAAGCACCTCCTTACACTGCCCCATTCTGCTACTGGTAGATAGTACCGGCTATTTTACCTTACAGAGAACTTGGAGGCGACTGCAGACAACTTGCAACACCTACTGGAAGCCCACAAGTGCAGGAAAGTAGCCCAGGGGACAGACCAAATGACACAGACTGGAGCCAAGGGCTCCTTGAATCCAACCATGCCCTGAAGGCACCCACTGAAAGACACAACAGGAAAGCTGGAGAAGAAGAAAAGACCTGTGCACATGCACCTTCCCCCTCTCTCCCCAGCTTAGACAAAGATTTCCTTCATCTTTCAACCCCAGTCTTCCCTCTTTCATCTCCTAAATGGCAAAGTGCCAGGAAGAAATATGAATAGTCAGTGCTTGCTTTTAGAGGGGCAAATAAATAAAGTTGCCAATTGGAACAACAACAAGCTGCAAACAGAAAAACAAACATGTAGGAGGGGGTATCTGAGCATTTGTGGACTACTTAGAAATAGATGCTGGAAGTAACTCAGTGACTGAGTATTTAGACCGTATGACTCTCACAGACCCAGCTGCAAGGCGAGTGTGCTCTGTTTCAGTCTGGCCGCCCAGTTCAGCCACAGCAGCACAACGTGGGGACGCCTGAATGAGGCAAGTGAGCACAATAAATGACTGCTTATCTCTGTAGGGACCTTCTGCTCATAACCTTGGGTCAGGCTTGGGCACACAGTCTTCTCTCCTTTCAGGACAGAGTGAATAAGCAGTTTAGGTGATTAATCTCCAACTGTCTCCAACCACACTCCTTCTTGAAGACAAAAACTGCTTCCCAACGCAGCCTTGCATCCAACACCTCACCTTCAGAGGATGTATGTCCCTGCACCAAATCCCAGCTAGTGGCCGGTGCTCTCCCAGCCACTGGCCTTTCCCTGGAAACCCAGCATCCACCGAGCTATGTCCTCACCCACTTCAGGTACACGTTTTGCCACGAAGGGGCAGAGACAAGTAGCACATGGTATATACTGGCCTCTCGAAGCAGGCTTTTAGTTGAGTTTAGTTACTCATCTCTTCTTCCCAACCCCCCAGCTCTGACTGTAAGGAAAAACTCCCCATCTTCCTCAGTGCCACCACTTTGCCATAAAGGTTTCCCCTGCTTGTTTCAGAAATAGAATTGCAGCATGTTATGCCCCATCCCTGGAAGTACACCCCATCCCTGGAATTGTTCAAGGCAAGGGTGGATAAGGCTTTCAGCAACCTGGTTTAGTAGAAGTTGTTCCTGCCATGGCAAGCGGGTTGGAACTAGATGATTCTTAAGGTCCCTTCCAGCCCAAACTATTCTATGATACTATGTTGTTTTACACAGTATTTACATTTGAGTCACTAAGGTTCAACCCTGGCATGAAGCAATTCCAGTATCTGCTTTATCAGGTTGAGCTCTCAGGCATCTTCCTGCCTCTGAGACTGTATTTAAATCTTTATCCTTGGTTCTCTTTAGGAGCCCAGTGACATCCTCACAGGCCAAGGAAACACACACCAGTCTGTGATTACAACTTGTACCAGCTATGACACCCAGAAAGAAAAAGCCAAACAAAAAGGGAACTTTTCAAACAATTTTGCATTTCTTGAAGCTTTGTCCCTCCAGGAATCTCCAACTGACATCCCTTGCCATAAGATTTGCTACTTTTCCCAGCAAAATCACCACCCCCTCCTCTGCTGAGAGCTCACCAGCTCCCTCCTGGGCATGCTGTGGCCACAGCAGAGGGCTCACCAAGCCTCCCTTAACCCACAGCTCCCAGTGGCTCCCGCTGGTCACCTCAGGCCTCCACCCTGGCTTGGTCCAGACACTCAGTGCGTGTGTTGCAGGCTCAGGAGCACCTCCCTCCACACAACACGCTTGGCCTGGCAACATCTGCAGGATGTGGTGATTCCCGCTCCGTATTTGCAACCTCTAAAGCACCTCCATGCTGATTTCTCCCACATACAGCCACACACTGCAGTAGATGTTGGTGTCAATGGCTTGCATGAGCTAAATGGAGTTACCTCCTTTACTGAAAGGGTTATCAGGTATTGGAATGGGCTGCCCAGGGAGGGGGTTGAGACACCATCCCTGGAGGTATTCAAGAGAGAAGTTGACTTGGTGCTCAAGGATACGGCTTAGTGTTGGGTGGTGTGGTGTGTTGTTTATGGTTGCTGGTTTTTTTGTGGTGTGGTTTTTTTGGTTGGGTTTTTTTTTGTTTGTTTGTTTGTTTTCCCCCATTGGTTGGACTAGATAATCTTAAAAGGTCCCTTCCAACCTAGGTGATTCGGTGATTCTGTGATCTCCTTCCCCACTGCCCTCCCCAACAAAGACTCCACTGACCTTTTTCTGAAGGCCAAGTTTCCAATGACACGTTTGCACAAACTGGAAGGCAAAGCAAACGATAGGTGACCAGGATGCTGAACTCCAAACCCTCCCCACTCCCAGGACGACACTTCTACCTCCCATCACTCAGCAACAAGCCTGACAGGGCCATACACCATGTGGCAGCAGCAGAGGAGATATGGAGACAGAGAAGCACTTGCCGATGCCTCAGCCCAGTGTGCAGGAGCCCCGGCAAAGCTGCAATATTAGTAGCTTAAAGCCAACGTGAGCATCACCAGAAGGACTGCAAAGCAGACCTGGCCCCGATCCTCAGCAAAGGCACACTCTTCAACCTGTTTACACACCTTCATTTTACGTTTCTGTGCTAGGCCTTCAACCTAGCAGGCTGGGTTTACAGGTGGAGGTGCAGCAGCGTTAGCTCCACAAGCTTTTCTTACCGTAAATAGTATGAAAATCACAGACCACAAATGCTACGTAAAACTCGTTCCAAAGGGAAGCAAAAATTTCAGACTTGAAATATTGGCTCACTGGGTTTTATGAAGGTTGGTTTTGAGTCATATGCAATCCACATTAAGATGATGAATATTTTCCTATAGGGGAGAGACTTAAGCTTCCCTAATCCAACCAACTTATTACTCCTAATGCCAAAAGGAAATACAGCAACACCCATGCCCTTCACTGCTGACAAACCACCACTGGAATGACTGGAACACGCTGTAGCTCTTCCCACAACTTCCATCGAATCCTGGAGCACCAGACCCTGCTGCCCAATACCCTCCAGCACCTCATCTTGGCATACTCCCTGAAGTTCCTTTGCTGGGCTATTAGAGGGAGTGCCAATTCACGTAATCACCGAAGTCAGGAACACCTAGTCCCAGAACAGCACTTACAGACAAAGCATAAAACAACAAAACCCTTCTTTCCTATGCTAGACTTGCACCATTCCTTACTACCGTATCTTGCAACAGCAGCATGATTCATTACACCACATTTGTTTTAAGATTAAGGGTTTTACTAACTGTTCAGGACACCTTTGATTTCTTTGATTATATGTATATCTTGTGCCTTATCTGAAAGCTAGATATAATTTAAATAAAGAGGGAAAAAAGGAGGG
>VZRU01018562.1:161150-195230 GCA_013398155.1 Pedionomus torquatus
TTGGTTGTGCGTATTTTTATAAAAAAAAAAAAAAAAAAGAAGATTTCAAGGGGTAATCCATCCAACCATTTGCAAGAATCTAGAAAGTAAAGATATGAGAAGTAACAGCATGGGTTTGTCAGTAACAATTAATACCAGATCAATCCAGTCTACTTCTATGGGATGGTAATAGGTTTTGTGGACAGGGTAGAAAGACTGAGGATCACAGGGTTTCATGTAATGTGCTCTTAACTGAAAACAAAATATGGTCTAGACATGTATATAAAATAAGTGCATGATGATTTGGAAATAATTAATACCCCCAAGCTGAAAGGATACACTCAGTGGAATTTCACTGAGATCTGTCTTGGATCCAGAACTATCCAGTACTTTCATCCAACATCTTTGATGACTGAGCAGAGTAGACTTCTCATTTGGAGATGAAGAGGCTCCAACTATGCTGGAGCACAGCATTACAATTCAGAAGGACCTTCGCAGATTGGAGAAACTGAAATGTCACTGAATGAGGAGAAGCAGCTACACATACAAATATCAACTGCACAAGTACATACCAGGATAAAAAAGCAGTTCTTCAGAAAAGAGATTATGGATCACGAGCAGTGTTAGGCTACCTTGAATTATGCTGATGCTGGAATGCAAAAACAGGAGTATCATGAATAAGATAATGAAAAAATCATTGTAATCTATCCAGCCGTTATTATTTAAACTGGAATAGTCTGCTCAGTTTTCAGGTCTACACGCCAGGTAGAAAACCAACTCAAAAATGTCTAGAGGAGAGAGGCAAAAATGCCAAAGGATTGTGAAAAACCCGAACTACAAACTAGAAGAGACAGGATTTTTTCTGGCCTAAAGAGAGGAGAGAGGGCAGGCAGAGGCATTCACCTACCTCAAGAGCAGAGAAAACCTGTTTTCCATATGTAGTAGTTAGGCTGGGTATTAGGAAACTTCCTGCTTGCCAAACCAGTTAAGTAAGGCCTGTACATCATTCCAAGACGCTGTGAAATCTCTATCACTGCAGGTCTCTAAGCATCTTCCTGTAGTACAGCAGGGACAGCTGATCTGAGGCCAAGATAAGACAAGAACCCAGACAGCCTCTAAAATCCCTTCCAGCACTATTTTCTTCCTCTGCTGTGGTTGTAGCTAAGGCAGGGAATATCCTTTGCTCCTTGTTTTCAGATTTTGCTTTCAACAGCAGCTTAAGTGACTGGCCACGATGAGTAGTCTCAGGAGCAGCTGTAAATATGTGGGCCTTCCCATCCTTCTGCAAACCAACTACATGGCCTAGTGGCACAGCAACCTGGCAGGATGCTGAGCCAAATTAGGTCCCGTGTGCTTCAGAAAGCATTTTCCAGCTGAACCCATTGTCTCAATACCAAATTTAATAATAATTTGATATTATAACAATCTGTAAACAGCCTTTCATAGAGAAGGAGGCATATTTCAGGAGAGTAGTGACAGTCCAGAACAATAAGCCAGTGGAGTTAGCAGTTATTCTGAATGTGCTGGGATAGCTCACAACACAGTTTTGCACAGTAGTATTATTCATTCGCAAATGGTGTTAAAACAATTAAATTTCATAACCATCAAGAACCATATCTCCCAGGCAAAAAAAAACATTTAAAATAACAAAAAGACAATATAACCACCACGATTCTTCAGATTTCTCAACTTGTGTTTGCTTTGTTCTTGTTCTGCAGGTTTGTGTTCTCTTTGCTTTTCATTAATAAAGAAACTGGCATCCTGATTCTGCCCTCATTTAAAGAAAATCTGATATCCTCCACTGAAATTAAAGATATTACATATCACTATAAAAGAGATCTAAATAAGAAGATTCAGATACCTGATGTATTTATACTTTAAGAAAATATCATGGATACCTCACAGTATCAAACAAGCACTACATGGGGTTTTTTAATATTGTGATCGTTTATGGCAAAAGGAACATTTGAAAATGCAGGTATGCTGCTAACACCTGCAAGAATTATTTTATAGAATGACAAAAGTTCATATGAGCAAGATAATTATTACTGGATGTATTCTGCTGTTCTGTGTTTTCTGCCCTCTAAGGAAGGTTCAGTCACATATTGATCTTGTATATGGCTTATTCTTCTCTTCCAGCCCTCACCTTTGCAGCCTCCCTGTTCAAGGATATCCAAGTTAACACGTATGTTTCTGAAATGGATATAAAAGAATCAAAGCCAAAAATTCCCAGGGAACTTCAACAAATATCAACTACTTAAAGAGACATTATGTGGGGGATAGCATAAGTGATTTCATATATCAGAAGGTTGCCTGTGTGATGATGTCAACGTTCAATTGCATTATAAGTCTGGTATAAATAACACCAAAAAAAAAGTCAAGGTAAATTACTTTTTTTTTTTTAATAAGAGAAAATTAGCACACTTAGATTTCATTTCTGCAAACATTTGTATGCAAATGCAGTCATCCTGTGATGCATCCAATGATTCCAAAGTCATATAATTGTTTTAACTTCACATTAAAAATACGAAAATATAATATAAACATATCAAAACATTTGGCAACAAAGTTTATGTAATATAAAGGATGCCTAAATACTGTGTTTTGGGATTACAGACTCCCTTTAAAAAACTTGTACGTTCCTTTGCAAATATTTTCTGAAGAGAAAATGGAATAAGAACAATATTTCAGAATGCACAGCAGGTTCTCTTCTTACTTTCATTTAGAGTCACAACATCTAAGTCATACAATACACAGGATTTCTGTAAAGCAAACAAAAGCAAACAATTAAGACAACGAGAACAAAACTGTCAAAAAGCTTGAATATTTACATATGCAAAAGATTTGGTGGGGTCACTGGATATATTTTTTCACTGCAGTTTTCTAATAAATTAGATGGAGACTGATGCCCATGCAAGCCCCAGCTTGGCATATGTACATTCTTTAGCTGCCTCAAACATGTCTCCTAACTCTGAAGGTGACAGATGACAGAAAGTGTCTTTTGAGGAGACACTACAAACCATGTGAACTGATCCTGTAAATCTTTACTCACATGAATTGGTCTAGATGTACAGGTTCTTATGTTGACTACATCAATTTTCAGTAATTTGCATATAAGTATTCTAATCTTTAAAGTATTGAGCATGGAGTGCAAAAATCCAGTTGAAAGGAATAGGGAAATACAGAACATCAGTACCCATTAGAAAAAAAGCACAGGCTGTTAATTGTTATAGAGGATGTTAACTTGTTTTGTGAAATTCACTGAAATTCTCTGTTTTCCTGTCTTTATTTAATAACCAGGAATACCCACAAATGGAAAAAACTTAGATTTTATCGCAATAAACTATCAAAATAGCACTCTGCCCTTGTAAAACTTTTATGTATTGACTGCAAAAGCAGACTACAATGAAAATAAAAATCAGCAAAACCAGGACTCTTCCTTTCAGCAATAAACTCAACTAGATAATTAGTGCTGACCAGAGAAACAATCAAACCCAGTTGTGCAATACAGTACAAGGACGTGTTGCAATCTTGTACTCTAGAACTATGAACACTGAACCCTGAACTCAGGTGCAAAGACATAGAGAATATTGTCACAAGCCCAGGAAAAAAAAAAGTCCTAATTTCTCCACTTGCCATTCTCCTGCCTGCTTCTTGGGCAGGTTTACCAAGTATGTAGTGATACACAGAGAAGTAAGCACAACCACTGGATTCATGACATTCCTCTCTCAAACCAAACCCAAAAGCCATAAACAACCTAAACTTCTGGCAATAAAGAGAAGCTTCCACAGAGGACAGCCATCTAAGGTGGAATTCATGAGATTCAAGAGAGAGGCACCATGTAGTACAATCCTAATCATGATTCAAAATTAAGAACTTAACATATACATTGATTACGTGCAGAAAGGTTCACCTAAAATTACTCACATGAATCAAAACAAGAGGAAAATACAAGGTTCTCCCATGTTACAATAAGCTTTAGGACTCTTTGGCTGAAAGTACTGAAAGTACTTAACACAACCTAAAATTCTGGAGAAAACACATGAAATTTGTTTCCTTATTCCTTCTGTAGCCATAGTTTCAGCTCTTCCAGCATGCTGGCTGTCCTGTGCCAGGGCCATCCCCATGAAGAGGGTGGCTGAGACCATTCTTGGGACTGCAGGGACCCAGAGAGGCTTCCACAATGCATGCTGCTGGGAGAGAAGATGAAACACCTGGGAAGGGGCCAGAAGTGACGGATAGAGGCAGGAGCTGATGGAAGGAAAGGTATCATAGTGTCTAAATATCAGGATGGATGCAGAAGCTGTCATCAATAAAATTATTAACACTTATTGTTCTGACTCTGGAGTACAGGAGAACTGTGACTTACTGATTTGAGTAATTACTTGTCAGTCACATATAAATCATGCACAAAGAAATACAGTGTGTGCACTTTTACCTGTTCCTTTGTTGGAGTGACAAGTATCAACAGACATAACATTTTTATTATCCTTGAGAGTTCACACTAATTCCAACATGCAGCTTCATAACTTCTCACTTGTTTTATTTTTCTCACACAGTTGTGTAAGGTGCTTGGGTACAGACATCAGCCGTTATGATCTGTGCTAGGTGGAGACAGTATTTGATAGTCTTCAGGTGGAGACAGTAAGTGTAAAGTATGAAGACCTTTTAAAAGAGGGAGCAAAGCAGAACTTAAAGTACACAGCCATAACTGTGTCATTTCAAGAAACAAGACACCACACTCTGGTTTAGAGATAAGATTCTGATGTGGGAAGAGGAAGCTTTGGAAGATAATGGTACAATAAGAAATTGAAATTCACTCTATCGAGACCAAGAAATAACACTGAGCATCAATTACTTGGGACATAAACTAAGGAGGTTATGTTTCACCCCTACTTTTTCTTCAGGAAAAAATTCAGTTTAAGTAGTCGAAGAGTTTTAGAAAAATCCCTCTTTGAACAATTTCAGAATTCAGGTTTCACTTACTTAACTTTAGAAGAAATGGGCAATTTGAAAGCCTTGCAGGTTCTATCTAACTTCATGCTTTCAGTTAGAGGGGTGAAGCTTGCATATTCCTTAAATGCTGAAGATGCTTATCTGTGAATATTTTACTATTTAATAGTACTTTTGGGTGGTGAGTAAGCTTTCATGTGTAAGTACAGCAAGGCTGCTCAGTACTAGAAGTGATTAAGAATGGTGAAATCTTTTGACAATGAAATAGTTCATATAATCTGCAAAATCGTTATCTGATAGAAGTTCATCAACCAATTAGCCAGGACAGAAAGACAAGAATCACCTCCCACAAATAAAGAAGTTTAAAATAGTTTGTTTTAAAAGCCAATGTAAAAGTTGAGGACTTTAAGAATAACTTCAGTTTGATAAGACCGTTCCATGCAGGATCTTAATCAAAGAAATAAGGGCCTGGGTTTCATTTAAGCAAATGTGCTATACACACCTTTAAAAAGTGCACATTCACAACTTGAAGAGATATGATGAGTCCTGTGTGCTTCATGGAAGCAACAATCAGGCAATCTCACATGGTGCTCAACTTCAACCAAGCCTTGGAAGAGGTGGGGCACTCTCCTCTCCCAAAATTCCAGCAGAGAGGTATGCAAATCTCTCCCACCTGTGAGAACAAAGTGGGCAGCATTCCTTCTTCACGGCTTCCTACACGCTACCACTTCCAGCTCATGTTTCAGCTCAGCCTGATGGAACTCACTCCCTGACAAGCCAACCAACAAACAGCAGAACACTGTGAAAAGAACCAAAATGGTATTGAGATGTTTGAGTTTCCACTTCTGCATCCATCCTAGGCCAAGTGGGGGTTTGTAAATACCGCCACAGACACCAATGCTGCTCTGCCCCAGAGTGATCTGTGAAGATGCTGAAACTTCCTGCTATCAAATACAAGTTTTTCCTGTTAAATAGCACGGCAGACATGTCTTGCCTAACAGGCAGGCATCTGTTCCAGCCAGTTCTAAGTTTCCTGCTGTCTCCCCTCCCGGCTGTCTCTCCTCCACAGCTCTAAGAGGAGTTTGTATCACTGGTGAATGCAATAGATAAGCTAACTTCTAGACACAGGAACTGTGTCTGAAATGGCTGAAATCCCAAATGTTTTTGCCTTTTTTTTCCTTCTTTTTAAATTGGGGAAAGAAATCTAAGCTGTTATGCAAATGGAAATATCAAAAACTAAGATAAATTATTTGAAAGGCTTCTAATGGAGTATATTTAAAAATCTTCACTAGGATCAGCTGCCCACGCCTTGCAAAAAAACCACTCAGGTTAGCAGCACCATACCAAGTCGGGTTTACCTACTCTAGCACCAGTTCTTGGTATTTTGATACTGCTTCAGTTTTTTTGGAGGTGGGGTTCACTGAGGGTTTGGAAGAATGACAGGATGTTACTCTATCCACTTCAAAGTCCCCAGCCAGTCAGATCTGGAATGCTTGCTGGGAAACTAACAGCTTTACAAAGACAAGCAGAAGAGGCTGTAACTGAAGTTACAATTATTAGAATCATAGAATTGCAGAATGGCTAGAGTTGGAAGGGACCATAAAGGTCATTGAGTTCCAACCCCTCTGCCATGGGCAAGGACACCTCTCACTAGAGCAGGTTGCTCAAAGCCCCATCCAGCCTGGCCTTGAACACTTCCAGGGATGGGACATCCACAGCTTCTCTGGATAGCCTGTTCCAGTGCCTCACCACCCTCACAGTAAAGAATTTCTTCCTCATATCTAATCCAAATCTCCCCTCTTCCAATTTAAAACTGTTCCCTCTCATCCCATCAATACACTTCCTGACAAAGAGTCCCTCTCCAGCTCTCCTGTAGGTCCCCTTCAGATACTGGAAGGCTGCTATAAGGTCTCCCTGGAGCCTTCTCTCCTCCAGGCTGAACAACCCCAGCTCCCTCAGCCTGTCCTCATAGGAGAGGTGCTCCATCCCTCTAATCATCTTTGTGGCCCTCTGCTGGACCTGTTCCAACAGTTCCATGTCTTTTCTATGTTGAGAACTCCAGAGCTGGACACAGTACTCACTCAAGAACTCTTGAGTGGGCTCTCACAAGTGCAGAGTAGAGGGGAATTTATTTATATTTTTTATAACTTTTTAAAATTCCTGGGATTTGTATTCTCTCTAATGACAAAATGATCATATTTAATCACGGCAATATTTTTTTGCTTATATTTAACAATGATAGTTGACAAAGACTGGCAAAGCATGGCAAAGAGCTTCATGCAATCAAGTTCATGGGACTCGTGTGCCTGAATTTCCAGCAGAGAGTCCAGTTACTAAAATCTCTCCTGCCATTTTCTTGACATGTATTTTCCCTGTATTCCGTAATTCATATTAATTTTTCAAAATGCAAGACACTCATCTCACAACAGGAATGGGTGGGAGAGGACACAAACCATATCGAACAAGAGTTAAGGATTTATTAGCAGGGAAAGCGATCACCAAGGAGGGCAGGGAGAGGACCAGGAGAGGATAAAGGGTCAGGTAGAGCAGGATCTAACTGCTGCAGAACACCATCCTCCAGAGGTGGGGGTGAAGTCCTTGCTCCCAAACCCTGCTATTCCACAACGTTTGAAACATTTAACCCAGTAGCAAAGTGTGGGTCTCTATCTCCCTCTTCTGTTAATACTGCATAGACTATAATAATGTTGTACTGCAATTAGTTACCTCACAAACTTGAGAAGACATCTGTGTTGTTACTCTAAAGTTCCTCAACACCAGGGATCACCTGTGTGAGGGTTAATAAAGTTGCACCTCAAGAACCCTATTTAGAGAGCAATTCGGCTTCAAAGTCAAGATCTTGCAGTAGCAGCAAATGCCGTAAGTCAGTCCAATGTGTAACATTCCTTTGGTCTCCTGGAGTTAAACTTAGTTAACTTTAACCATATGAAACCATATAGGCTCAGATACAGAGTCCTCAATCAATGGAGAGAGATAGGCACCTCCAGAATGCAATTTATCCTAAAAAGATGCATCTCTTTTCACTGAATAGATGACTCCAACCACACCAGACCAGTCATGTAAATTTCAGCTGGCTAAGGCTGCATGCTAAAATGAATCTCATCCCTATACTCAAATGTCAGGATTAAGTTTTGATTTACGTGACCTAATTATACAGTACCATTTCCAGAATAATATCTGGCTCATTCAATATCCAGAGCAGGCATTATTTTTCTTTTTTTTTAATTAAAGAAGATAGTGCAGTAAAATGATGCCCAACATCACACCAGCACTAAGTAAGTTGGTACTACTTACCCTCTTTGTTTTAATCTCTGTACCTTGGTTCCCATGCGTGCAATGCTGAACATATTACTTAATGTTACTAAGAAGGTTATGAAGATAAAAATCTAAAATAGATCTAAAATACAGCATTACAACCATTATGAAAAACCTCACAGAGACATTAATATTTTGTGGTAGCTACAAGATAAAGGGCAAATAAAGCCTGCAGCTCCATGTGTGACTGAGGATAATAAAGCACTGAATGTGCACGGCAGAAGACAGGGATCTTTTGGACAAACTAACAATTTGGTGAACCTTGTCAATAACAAAATCCAATTTCCTATGGATATGGGTCCTGCAGTGAATTAAACTGGATATCCACAATGCAAGCTCCAGTTGGAGTGGCTGATCAAAGGATTTCTCAGTCTCTCTGTGGTGTCCTCTCTGCCTAATACTGTATGAATTAATGCAGGAGACCTTCATTCTACTGAGTACTCTGCCTCTTCTGCATGTAGCACCTTATTTTCAAAGAACTCCTCAGGACCTTAATTATCATTTAGTTTGTCCTGTCAAGTTCCACATGTACTTTAGGAGCAAAGGAACCGGACACAGTGTAATCTCAAAAATCTTGTTGCCACAGGAGAGGAAGGTAAAGAGATCAAGGAAGGGCAAAATTGACACCTGCTATTTATGAATGTCCATTTCAAATGACATCCAGGTGTTAAACATTAAATGTTACTCTCAACAGCACAGGAAAAGCTCTTAAATGGATTTTCACTATTCTCTGCTCAACAGATACATGTTTATTTAATATTACCTTAAAACAATCTTAATAATCAATCACTCTTGGGAGGTAGGCAGAACATAAGTTTTGGTTAGTTTTATAGCAGTTTTTTCCTTTCAGAAAAGGGGAAAAAATATTTCTTCTTTTTTTATTGAATACAGTTTCCCTCATTCTGCTCCTAGTTTAGAAAAATACCAACCACCACACCCACAGAGGCAGAAACACAAAAGCCTGCAATATTTTTTTTTAAAGCTAGCTGAGAAGAGTACTGATTGTCAGTCATGAAACCAAACACTGCATAAGTGCAAACGCTAACTGCATTCTGGGTGGTATTTTGGGGGGTTTGGCTGCTTTTTGGGGGCTGACTCACAAGTACAAATAGTTCACTGGCAACCAGAAGCATTGTTAAAGAACAGCTGCCATCTGTTAATGAACAGGTTTAGGCATATCTAAGACTCGTAAGAACTTTGAAAAAATAAAATACTGTTGTTATTTGTCAACATGTCTAAGCAAACCTGTGGAATAAGCTGTGTCATTAACATCCATTTCCACTACAGCCTTTTGAATACAATCAAATGAGTTATTCTTAACTGATTTGTTTGAAAATGGTGAGTTCTCAAAAATATAGCATGACTCCTTAGCTGTTACCAACGTAAGCTGTCAAATAACACCCGATTGTTTTAATGAGACTACCCATGTAAATTACAGCCATACGACTGAGATCCAGCACAGAATGGCTGAGATGATAAATATCTGAAAGGTCAAGCAGTGCTTTAGTTATCCGAATCCCTGGGATACAGCAGTCTTCTCTGTCCCTTAAGCCCACTACAAGTAAAACCACAAAAGAGATAGGAAAATGCAGGACAAAATAATGACAATACAAACTTGCTTTTTTTTTGTTTAACACATTTTAATGTAATCTTTTTCCCAATCCTCCACTGAGCCACAACTTGTTCTAAATTTCAAGAGCATCAAGAAGCTCATTATTTCTCTATGAGCGCTGTAACTCCGGACACTGATCTTCCTCATCTACAGGCACATTTTCTGTTGATTTAGTTAATAAAGAAATGCCTGTAGTAGACAGTGAACAAGAGTGTATATAAAAAAATCCTAGATTACCTCAGATTACTAAAGCTGACTGCAATGCAGCTGAAAATGGTCCGCTGCTGCCAGCCTGCCCTGCCCATCTATCTTCCTTCTGAATGACCTCCACATACTGCCAAAATCCATGGCCATAATAGACTTTTCTAGGGAATTCCTTAAAACGAGTTTGCTGTGTGGAACTGGTAAAGCTTCCACTGAAGGAAGATCCACATAGGATCTCAGTCCCGTGGCTGTAATTTACATGGGTAGTCTCATTAAAACAACCGGGTGTTATTTGACAGCTTACATTGGTAACAGCTAAGGAGTCATGCTTCCACTGAAGCCTCTCATCAGTCCGGCCCAGCTGGTCCTATTAGAGAAATAAGTGAAGTCCTATATCCTGCTACCTCGGACATAGGTGTCTTGGGCCAAAACACTTGTGCAAAGCTGTATCTCCTTTTTACAATCAGCAAGTATGTATTCTACCACTACAGAATGGATGTATGACTGAAGTGATCTCAGACTGGCATCTATCATGTCATTTTTCACATCTACTAGTCACACTTCCTAGTACATTTTCCCTTCTCAAAAATTTCATCAGTTACACCAAGTTAAAATTCAAGTACTACATTCAGATTTCACAGTTTTGTGAACAAATAAATTATTTTGTTGAACCTGAAAACCATGGTGAAACTGTATGGTAGATGTATTTCTTTTTATGGTGAACTGTTTCTTACCAGGCTAGTGGCAAAACCTGGGGCTAAAGGAGTGCTTGCTTAAATCAACAAATGCATTTCACTAAAAATTATACATTAATTATACATTATACAAATTATACATCAAAGTAATGGCATCTGATCATGGAATTGTCAGAGCTGGAAGGGACCTCTAGAGATCATCTAGTCCAACTCCACTGCTAAAGCAGGACTGCCTAGAGCCTGTTACTCAGAACTGCATCCAGGCAGGTCCTTAAATCTCCAGAGAAGGGGACTCCACAACCTCCCTGGGCAGCCTGTTCCAGGGCTCTGTCAACCTCACCAGAAAGAAATTTTTTCCTCATATTTGAATGGAACTTCCTATACTTCAGCTTGTGCTTGTTGCCTATTGTCCTGTCACTGGGAAACACTGAAAATGGTTCCATCCTCCTTCAACCCACCCTTAAGATACTTATAAGCATTAATAAGGTCTCCCCAGGCTCCAGAGTTCCAACTCTCTCAGCCTTCCTCATAAGCAAGATGCCCCAATCCTTCAATTATATTTGTTGTCCTACACTGGATTCTCTTCAGTAGTTCTGTCTCTCTTGAACTGGGGAGCCCAGAACTGGACACAGTATTCCTGTTATGGCCTTACCAGTGCAGAGTAGTGGGGGAGAATGCCCTCCCTTGACCTACTGGCCACCTCTTCCCTATGCAGCCCAGGATTCCATTGGCCCTCTTGGCAACAAGGGCACATTGCTGGCTCATGGTTAATTTATCTGCCAGGAACCCCAGATCCTTATCCTCAGAACTGCATTACATCAGGCCCACCCCTAACCTATATTGGTGGACCTGCTGGACAGCAATTCTGAGAAGGATCTGGGGGTCCTGGTAGATAGTAAATTATCCATTATAATGATATCCCATCATGGATTACAAGCATTTCTAGATAAGGTGAAATGTTCATACAAACAAACTTGCCAGATTCTCATGGCCATGTTTTCCAAACATATAGGGACACAGAGTGTACAACTGTATTCTCAAGCTGTTTTAATTAAAGCCACGCAGTGCTACAGCAGCAACATGGCTTGACTTTGTTTGCATGTCCACACTACGAACCCCATAAATGAAGAGGAGCAGTTCTAAAGTTCTAAAGTACTAAAGTTCCACTTCAAGTAAAATAAGCGTAGGCAATCTATAAGTGAGAAACATCATTTCTGCACACTGCAGAGAATTCTCTTGGATCTTACCCAAATGCTCTGTGCAGAAATGCTCACTTCACACATATTTGTCTTTGCAGCAGTTATGATCATAGCTATTGTTTTGTAGTATTCATGTTTCATACTAACAAATATATCTTCTATTTACAGTAGCCAATGTCTTTTTCATGTACAAGAAAATCGGAGTTATCTTATTTCTGATTTTTTGCCAGTTCTTCAAGGACCAGCCATTATCCTCCTGTTCTAAACAGTATTTGACTGTTGAGTTGCTCAGCTTCATTTCCATACTAAAGGAATCAAAAGCTTTTCTTTGCTTTTTTGTTCTCCCCCAAAATAACCAACTTAAGTTATTGTATAATATGACAAGACCTTGATTTAGAAGCAGCCCAAGCCTGAGTTATTATTCTGACCATCCCATATGGCTACTTAATCAAAACACTGCAACTTGTGACTTTGTCAGTAATTTTGCTCATTTATCTTTATTATGATTTCAAGAGTATTCGGAATGGAAGGCTAGTTTTGTATAACTAATATTGGTGATGAATGGCAATGATAACACATTGCATGAAGAACATCCATTGATGTCTAAAATAATATTCTACTGTCTAAAAATAAATTGCAATGCAAAACATTTTCAGAGCTAATTAACAATAATTCAGTCCTACAAAAGTATTGCAACTCTGAGGAGTAAGGACCTTTAAGCCAACACACTCTAGGCAGTTAGAGATGCTGACTCTGACAGCTACAATATTGATTCTACCGCTAATTAACTCAAATCTTTAGGTCCTAATAACTTCAAAAGCACCAGCGTAAACCAGTCAAATAAACAGCTATGAACTTTGTATAAAACATTTGATTGCTGAACATAAAAGATGTGCTCATTCCACCAGCGTGCAGTATCTTCACATATTTTGCGGAAACCTACAGAAAAAAGGAATCTTCCTGGAACAGAAGTGGAACTACTCTAGAGCCTCTTTACCTCTCCCTTGAAGAAAAGCCACAAATGCAGTTTTCCTGAATTTTCACCTTCCCTCTGAACTGTATTTTACCTGTTTCCCCCTTCTGTTGTCCTCCCAAAAATCTTCTCTTTCACGTCCCTCCTCTGTATGTCTAGAGCTACAGGATCCTCCTAAAATATTAACTCCACAATGTAAAACCATCACTGACTGTGCTTTGCTAAACTTCTGCTGTATTTATAACCCTGTCTACCCAACTTGTCAAGAAGAATTTCCCATTGTCTTTCTACTCAGAAAAGGAGCCTACCTTCTCCAATATTTCCTGAGTCAAGATTGAGAATGCATCCTCAATGTTCACGTTATCTTTAGCACTCGTTTCAAAAAAGGGTATTCCATGTTCCCAAGCAAGCTGAAAAACAAATGTAGGCAATGGGATGAACAGGCTTTAGGAAAAATACTCTTCCTAATACTAATAGCAGGAGATATGGAGATGTTCTGACAGCTTCTAACATGCTATATAAACACTGATTAAGTAAACGTCAGCTCAGTAAAGTACTCTGTATTTATCCTCAGTTGATAAATTTCAAGTAACTCTTAAAACATTCTTCTTAAATTTTCACATTTTCAAAACAGCTTTTAAACTTATCTTTACTTATAAGCAAGAAGAATAAACTCCAGTGGGTCTGTCCTCAATGTTTTCATTTATTTGGAAAATGAACTGTCTCCTAGGTAATTATTTAGAGGAAACTAGTGGAGTGCCTGGAGAAAAGTATAGATAAAAATATGACAAAAACCTCTAGAAAAAGAGACATGATGACACATAAAAAGAGATGCTCCTTTTTACCAGAGAGGAAAAAGCACAGAGATAATAGCAACTTATTATAGCAAACTTATAGCAAAGAACACTTATGTATGCAAAAATATATTATGGAAATAGAAAAAAGAGAGCAAATACTTCAAAGAAAAGGGCAGCATAGACTTTACACTGGTTGATTTTATTTAATTTACTCATTTTCTCTCATTTCCAGTGTACTTTCCTTACAGATAGCTTTAAGATACGTTGACATGAGGAAAAAAACCCAACAAAATTCATAGCTTTTTAAGGTCCCAAACTTTTTCTAATTTATACAGTTAAATACATGGAGAAAAAGAAAAACACTTGTATTGTAGCCTTACAAGACAAAGGGCCAGGGTGAGAATAATATCAGCCAGAAAAATATAGTGGAGAGTCTATTTATTCCTTTCTTGGTACACATCTGGAGAAGACTATCTGAGGCAAAGAAAATACTTTACTATTTATAATGTATAGAAAAACCTGTAATTACTGACTGCTCAGTAATTTCTCTGGAAGGTTCTCCATTAGGATACTAAGTTTAACGTTGGAAGTTATTTCAATTGAGCCTTAGAAGTAACAAATCAATGCTTTACAAAAATTTCAAAATCAGGCATGAAGGTACAATTATTGGACTTCAAAGTTTTAGCCAAAATATAATGAGGATTATATTAAAGAAGAAAAGAAAAAAAAAAAAGAAGTAAGCAAAATGGTTTATTTTCAAAAAAGCTATTAAAAAAGTGTAATTTTGAAAATAACGATGAGACCCGGACTGCTTCTTCAGACAGATTGCTTCTTAAAGGATTCTAAAACTCCAGCTGACTGCTATGAACCAGTTTCTTTGCAGCAACTTGTTATGGAAAGTTAGGATCATTGACTACTGGCAAGTGTCAATGTAAAGTAATGATGAGAAATGGCTCATAAAGAAAAACACAGGCAATAAAAAATACTGGGCTAACAAGTGGAGAAGATTGGTTTGCATCTCATAAAGTACACAGAAGCTACTATTAAACATGCCTTTTTTCTTCCTTGTATCATGTAACACATTCCTAGAGGCTACTTATGCACAGACTCTTATGAACACAAACCATTTAATTAGGGAATCACAGAAATAGTTTGGAAAAATAATCACACTTGAAATGGGACTGCTGCCCATACAATGTGAAGTCAGCCATGGCTTTGCCAACCTAAGTATTGAAATCTGACAATGATGGAGATTCTATAAACTTTATGGGGCCATCCTCCAACACCCTTTTAGTGCCACTGGTTCTCCTTATCTCCAACCCCTCCCAAGCCAGGACTGTGTCTGCTGCTGCTCAATTTACCATCCACGTCTACTGGGAAGAGTCTATTTCTGTCATTCCTCTAATTATACTTCAATTGCTGTAGACCAATAAGTGCTCATTAGCCTCTTCTTTGCCCAGTTCCCTCAGTTCTCCTCCTAGATTACTGGTATTAGATCTCAGTCATTTTTGCAGTTGTCTGTTGATCCTCTGCAGTTTCTCAACATTCTTGAAATGGAGGAGCCAAAGATGGACAAAAATTTCCATGGGACCTTGCCAGCAGTGAGTAAGGGCAGTAATAATCTCCCCAGACCTACCATCCACTATCCTTCTAATGAGCCCTATATGATTTTAAGTAATGAAGGGACACTGCTGATGTATTCAAGCTGGTGTTTATTGCAACCCACCCGTCCTTTGCATCAGGGCAGTGACTCATGCCAGAGATTATTCCATCCCAGGTGTAAATCTTCACAGTTCTTACTGAATTTCATGATGTTTCTGTTGGCCCATTTCTTAAGTTTATCAAGGTTCCACAGGATTGGTTTTCTCCCATTTGGTGTGCCAGTCACATCCCTTAACCCCTGTCACATGCAAATCTCAGCCAGATCACTGATGAAGATGCTGAACAATGTGAGCCCCACCACACACCCCTGATGGACTCTGCTTATTACTAGTTACCAATCAGACACACAGCCTTCAACTGCTACCCTTTGCTTCTGGTAGTTCAGCCAATTTTCAGTCAACTTAATGGCCCACTTGTCCAGCCCACACTTCCTGGCTCCCAGGTAAGGATGCCACAGGAGAGGGTTACAAAAGCTTTATTAAATTCATGATATATCACAACCACCACTATTGCCCTTGTCCATGCATCATATGATGCCCTTTCCTGGCATCATAGAAGGTAACTAGGGTAGTAAAGAACAATTTGCACTCAGATGATTCTTCCAGATTCAGTTGATTATTCCAGATTATCATAGAATCATCATAGATCATAGATCATCATAGAATCATAGAATAGATCATCTTTGTGTCCTTGATGTCCTTGGAAAAGAATCTGATTGCAACATGCTCCATGACATCTTGGGGAGAGACCGTATATTAGGGAGTGTATTGATGGGATGAGGGGGAATGGAGTTAAACTGAAAAAGGGTAAATTTAGAGTAGGTATTAGGAAGAAATTCTTTACTGTAAAGGGTGGTGAGGCACTGGAACAGGATGCCCCATCCCTGGATGTGTTCAGGGTCAGGCTGGATGGGGCTTTGAGCAACTTGTTCTAGTGAGAGTTGTCCCTGACTATGGCAGGGGGGTAGGAACTAGACTGTCTTTAAGGTCCCTTCCAGTCTGAACCATTCTATGATCCTTCCACTGACTGAAGCAAAGCTGACTGACTACAGTTCCCTGAACCCTCTTCCTTGCCTTTTTTAAAGATGGGTGTCATGCTGGCCTCTTTCTAGTCCACAGGGATTTCTCCCAAGCACTATGACTTTTCAGAGATGACTGACAGTGGCCCCAGTCACATCGTCCAGCTCTTTCATAATTGGGTGAACTTCATCGTGGCTATGGATGCATACAACTTTCCTAAGCAGTTTCTCATCCAATGCTTTCCCTCCACCGACTGACCTGTTACCTCCCAAACCATGCCAGTACATGCAGATATCAAGCTCCATCAGAGCAGGCCAATACAATTTTAAAACCTTGAGTACTTCAGCCTTCTCTATATCATGTTACTACGTTGCCTACTGCAACTATCATTACATCCTATTTTCTCAGTATGTCCACAATATTGGTCAAAGAAGACTGATGTAAGTATTATTCCAATTCACCTTGTATACTTATAAGCGTTGTAGCAAGCAAGTGCTCTAAAAATGTAGCTAGATGGGAAAAAATGAACAGTCCAGTGTAAAATCAGCTGGAAGTAAGAACACAGCTTTGGCTACTCCCTCTCATAAAGAAACTGGAAAGGTACATTCAAATAATTACTTTTTTTTTGCCTTTAGAAGCATCTTGAATAGATACATAAATGAAATACATAAATACATTTACAAACCTATGGGAATAATGCTATTGGGAAATATTATTTTATATTACCTATGAGAACAGTTTGGAGCGCTTGAGTGAAATAAACTCATATCTTATTTACAATAACAACATAAGTATGGCAAATATCTCTTCTAAGGTGAAATTTAATCGCAATTGTCCATTTCTTTTAACTCGAAGAATACTATTTCCCAGAAAAATGTTGATGTTATTTCTTGCTGTTAAATCAGAGAGATGTGTTTGAAATATTCCTAGAACTGAACTGTGCAGCATTTTTTTTTCTTCATTTGTATTGTACCTGTAAAATCAGCTTTGAAGTCAGGCATATGAAAACAGCAAAAGCAAAAAAAAAAAACCCAGACTATTTTACTTGGCTCTTTGTTAGAAAGATTTGACAGGAGAAAACTGGCCACATTCCATCAAATCATATAACCTTCAATATATATCTCAATATATCAAATCATATAACCTTTGTTTTTCAGAGGAAAAGATAATGTAGTAGGGGAGGAGGGTGGGGAAGAATGGAAGAGCCCAAGAAGTTCAAACTTTTCTCAAAGTTAATAAAAAGCTACTAATGCAAGAAAATATTTTGTAGTGTCAAAATTAAATATATCAATTTCTGAGTGATCAAAAATATAAACTAAAAAAGAAAACAAAAATATTCTCAGCATTAAATCAGTCTATGAAGTGGCACGCAACGGCAACTCACTATGCCAGGTTGTTATAGAAATGCCAACACATATGGTAAGATTCCTTCAGAACCTAGGGATCTTCTCTGCAAGACTGAACAAAACAACACATACAGCTCATACTGACAGGGTAATATGAAATATATCAGTACAAATTATTATGTGGCAGAGTTAATATAAAACTATTTCCCCCTCTCAATAAGGGTATTTTCTTCTTTGGAGTGAGAGGACAATATTAGCTCTCTCTGCTAATGGAATCTTTTTCCAGCTGGCTCAGGCAAATTCTTTAGCATTTGAGAATCACATTAAAAGAACTAGTATAACTCAAGAGTTGCCTGGCCTCAAAACACAGGAGAAATCTAGAAAGCAGACTCATTGCTGGGGAGGTAATGGCTTGTTTCTGAAAAAAAAAATAATACTACATTAAGGGAAATTGTGATTGCATGGTTAAGTGCACTGAAGCTAGAAAATGTCGCAGTTAATACCATATGCAAAACCCTACTACTGCCCTCTTGTGCACATGCATCCAGTGACTTTACATTTCTAACAGTGAACTCTTTAAGTGAGAGTATACATGTATTTTTCAGCAATCTTATTCCTTGTACACCGATATAGTGATTAACCCTGAAAGTGTCTTGCGTACAAGAATAATGAATTTTCAAGTTTCTATTCATAATGCTGTTGAAAAAGTGATGCTATTTTTTAAAGTTCCCTAATCTGGGATAATACAATCGGCAAGAAATTATCAGTGTTTTTTTCTTCAAAGACAAGACAACCTGTCTGACTTACCATGCCTGGATGCATACTGGAAAGGATCATTTCAAGTTTCAGACAACAGATTCATACAGTTTGCAGCTGCAAAATTTACTGGTATACAGGACAAGCTGTCCGGAAACATTTAAGTCATTATCACAATTTCTTCTGCCACAGCATGGCTTCTGGATTTCCTCATTCTTACTTCTCTATGACAGCAATTTGCTATCACCTTTAAAACAGAGCCTCCCACTTCACACCAGTTCTTCCCCTACACAGGGTAAGCAGGTATAAACTATACTGCAGTCCCAGCTGTACGTAGACAGATCTAGAGGAGCTGGATGTTCCCTAAATCTACCTGTTAGGTATTACTTAGAACTGTTCATAGACAATAGAGATCCCTGTGCACAGGCTGCCAGAATAGTTCTTCATAGTCAGGCTGTAGCAAAGAAATCACTGATGGGTGGTAGCGGAAAAATGATGCAGAATGTGTTACGCATTGTATTTTAAACAGTGAAAATCCAGACCCTAAAATATTTTTATGTTTAATTCCAAAGGTAAGATTTCTATTATAACACCTAAAACTTTTAAAGTACATTTTGACTTTTAAAATAAAAGTCAGTATTCTAAAGAGATCATCTCGGAGCTACTTAATGTACTTCTGCTTATACATTAAAAAAAAAACCCAACACTCCAGAAATCCACAACCATTCTTCTGGAGCAATTCCTAATAGAATTTTTGGAATTTTTTATCATTTTCAGTGCAACAGCTCACAGTCACATAAGATACTCAGGACAATCCAAAGAAAGTTCAAATGATACCTTTTCTCCTTTCTGTTTTGGAACTACACGTTCTGACTCCTTATCGCACTTGTTGCCCAGCAGTACTACGTCCACTTCATCACCTGCTTTCTGAAAGAGAATTAACAAGTGTCAAGTAAGAAAAAAGCAAACAACTAAAGCCCTTAACATTCAGCACACTCTAACCTTCCACACTTTATTTCCTTAAAAGTAAATTCTGTCCTGGCCTTTTCATACGTGGAAGTATTTTTCATCAGTTACTGGGATTTGGAGGAAAACAGCAAAATTGCAAAGAACAAAAAAAAAAAAAAGCCACTTATAAGGGCAGGGCATTATTTCCAACACTTTTCATAAGGTATAAAGTATATGATGCATGGGCACCATCTTTTGATGAATGCACCATCTTGAGGCTTTAAAGTGACTGGAAATGCCCTGAATTCCCAGGCACTGCATTCCCTACAGTAATGGGTTCATGGAGTTTCTTGCTTTTAGAAACCTAAAGACCATAATCAAAAACTATGTCGATTTTAAATTCTGAAAACTGGTTATGTAGATGAAGTCTAAAAAAATTAAGGCAATATGACTAAGCAGACATTTTACCACGTGCTCAGTTGGCATAAAAACTGCACACGTACAGTGATTTGAATTGGCTCAAAAATATGGCTCTCCAGTGCTTCCAAAAGCTCACTGTGTATTTTCATCCTCTTTTATTTATAGCTCAGGAATAAGTTCTACAAATGCAAAATCTATAGCTAAAAAGAGGATGGTTCTTTTACAGTTGTTAAGATGCCATTTATGCAAGTCTGCACTGACTAATTTAATAGAGTCAAAAAACTTTTTTCAGCACGTCATGGAAAAATACTATTAAGAATTTTATCTATTTCATCAGGCAAAAAGGAGGTTTTTTAGAAGTAAAAAATAAAAGTGTTTCTTTGGCATCTCAAAAACAAATCCAGATTTTTCATTTGCTATCTTCAGTTTTTCTTCTGGTTTTGATATTTCTAATCTCACATCTTACTGAAATTTAAAATAAAAATAATCTGAATTTGAAGAAAACCTAGCTTATTTTTTAAAAATGTCCAAAAAGGAAATATAAGCACTATAATTCTTTCAAAAAAATTGGAGCCAAGAGATGTATTGAGACTAACCAAATTTTTGAAGCATTTGGTAGAGCTTGGAGTCATCAGGTTTTGGCAAAAAGGGGTTTTCCATAGCTAGATTCCCTGGCACTGGGTTGGTGGGAGCCAGGCTGCTGTGACCAGTGGCCACCGGTGTGAGCAGCACCAGAGTCTCATAGGCAACAGTGACACAGACTGGACTGGGAACACTGGGCTCTTGCACTGTAGTACCATGGTGCATTTCAGCAGCCTGCTCTGATAGCAGCCATCCATCCATGCCCTTCATTAATTACTTTACTGATCAACTTTCACCCAGCCTGAGCACCCAACCAGGCAAAACCACAACTCGGTGCTTGAATATTAACAGAAATCAAACATGCCAAATGGAAAATATCTTGCTCATCCCTTTTGTATGTAATTTGTTTGGATTTTTTTTTTTTTCAGACTTTAGGTCTTTTTTTCTGTAGTTCTCATTTTGCTGAGAAACTATTTCACAGAAGTGCTGTGAATTCATGTCAGTATCAAAATTAGCAGAGACACCTTTTTTTGAAAAAGAACTACATGTTTATACTTACAAGTTACTGGAAGACACTACCCCTTCACTTCATAAATGGTGAACACAGACCCTGCTGTGAATGGCTGGCCTCAGCCTCCCCTGTAGCAAACCGGCCATGATTACCAGCTCATCCAGATCCTTTGTTGTATAAAGCTGTTGTTGTTGTCATATCTGTAACGGATCTTACAGAATCACCACCTTGTCCCTCCACCACATTTTCAGGGCATAGATGTGCAGGGCCACATGATTTTGATACTCATCGATAACAGTTCAAAAAGGGAATAGAAGTTTGTGGTCCAAACAGCGAAATCAAGACCCCATTCCTGTATTACCCTATGGTAATACTTAATTAGTTTGTATTTGAGGAAGAAATGCAGTGTCAATACAATTTTTCAGATCTGAAGAGGATACCCAGTCACAGAGCAAGATGAAAGGAGAGTTGGGGAAGGCCATAAAGCTGGGAAGTTTCTTCTTCCTACTCACTGGACAGTGACACTAGACACCTGCCCTTTGTATTCATGGAGACTAATTTGTTAGGAATGCATTGCCCTCACAGTCTCATTGACAGCATCTATACATGTATCTTTACATGTCTCTTTCCACACATTCTTCTAAGTGCCGCCTTATGACCTCAGTTAAAAATGCCTAGTTTCCTAGTGGAAATAAAGGAATATCAGAATTTGTTAGACATGACTAGATACAAACCAATTTATCCTGAAATCAACCTGGGATTAGAGATAAACAAGAACAAGGATTTTCAGTTCTAACCAGGGCCATAACAACAAACTCATCTATGATCTGGAACAATTCGATCCTTTTGACATCAGACTTTCCCATCTGAGAAAGGAAAACTCTGAAGAGTTTGAAGTCAAACTAATTAACATCTGTAACCCAGTTTGCTGTGCTGCTTTTACTTAAGTATGAGAAACACCTAAATACAGTTCAATATCCCAACTCTCAGATGCAACAAACAAACAGAACCAGAAAAGGGCACAATGCACAAATGGCAGTAACCCAACACACTCATACATTTCATGTCCTGGTTGAGGGGTCACTACCTGTCTTCAGGTAGTACAAATAGAAAGCTAATATATTCCAAAAACGCTACATTATGTCAACAAGACTCGCTACTATATGAGAAAATGAATTTATCTTCCCCATGCAGAAAATTCTGTGCTCGCAGAGAATTTCCAGCATGGAGATAATTGTTAGGAACTGATAACGTCACCTTCACAGCCGCACCAGGAGACTAGCACAATGAAAGTCAATTCAGTGTATTTAAAAGAAACCTAGGACCTATGATCATCTATGTCAAAAGTTTTTGAAGACGCAGATGCTCTGCTGCTTCTGGGAGTCATCTGGTCTAACCCCCTCCTTGAAGATGGGCCCACTTCAAAGTCAGGTCAGGTTGCTCAAGGCCCTGTTGAATTGAGTTTTAAGTATCTCCAGATCCTCTCTGGGCACCTGTTTGAGCATTTAACCACTGTATTGTGAGGATCTTTTTGCCAATGTTAGTTGGAATTTTATTCAAAACATCCTGCAAAGAACTGTTTTCTGTAAATGGATTCAGTACACCGTTATCTGTATTTAATTGTTAAAAGCCAAACTGAATCAGCCTTTCAAGAACAGCTGCACACAATAGCTAAAAGCTGTGTCAGCAGACAAGAACACCTCAATAAATTGGACATGACCCACAATTCTACAAATAAAGAATAATTTCAGGTTCTAAAGCAATTTTCTAATGTTCCTAACAAGGGCATTACAAATCCGATACACCTCTACTGGATTTGCCAATAATATCCCAAGACATTAATTTGTTGAGTCTATTTTTTCTAGCCAGCTTTTTAAGTACAGTCATGTTACTCAGTTTCCTCTAGTTCTGAATATAAATTTTACAACAAGACAGATACGGCAGCAGATAGGGCACCTATTTGTGTCCTGAACTTCCTTGAACAATAATTCATTTTTAATAGGAAAGTTGCTGTATTGCACACTTAAAATAATTGAAATACAATGAGAACATTACTGGTAATCTGATTGTAATAGCCCTGACTGGCCAGTTTTTATATAATCAATGGCAGTTTTAGGCATGTTAAATTACTTTAGATTGTTATTTTCAATGATTATAAAAACCAGTTAGCACACTGAACAGATTTTTAGAAAACTTCATTTACAATCTCGATATACAAAGGATTAAAAAATGAAAGCATAATGTAATAGCTGAATTATCTAAAAAATCCTGTTTGATTAGGTACAACCTTTATATTACCTATTAGTCTGGTTCTTAATGGAAACTGTATGTGTTTCCCTTTTAAAATTGTATTTCATTTGTCTATGCTTGCGTATTTTAAAAAGTACTTTATTAACAGTCACTTTGATACCGGGCATTTGTGGAGAATTAAATACTGGTTTGCATTCACAGACCGAAGCAAATGCAGGGAATGTCACCAACCTCCAGTAAGTAATTAATTTTCATGAAATGCCCTGTGTTTTAACAGTTATTGCTTAAAAACACTTCTTTTGCAATGAATAGTCCCATATATTTTCACCATGACACTTCAGAAATTGATATCCCACTAGGACCAAATTATATTTTTTATTGTTATCTAGCTCTACTACAATACTCACTAATTGTTAGTTTTGAGACTGGTACAATAAATCACGCAATTTACATTCCCAGAAATTGTTTCAGATTGAGAATTTTTCCTTTTTTTTTTTTTTTAATTTTAAAAACTGATCCTTTTTTTAGCAGTTGTTAAGTTATCCAGACCAGCCCTTCTCAGTACCACCATTCTGTGCTTCTTAAGNAAACTAACAAAGGGGTTAAGATTAAACAATCTAAATCCTAATAGCTTGCGTATGTTTACACAAAAGTCTGTGTCAGGAACAAAAAGCCGGCTTGTGCAGGTGTGATTTCCTGTGTGACTTCAGCATATCTAAGCCCACACAGTGGGTACAAGTCCCATCCTTCCCTCCACCCCAGCCATACAGTCCTGATACTTCCTTTGTGGTTATAGTTGTGAATTGTAGCCCACTGAATCAACCATCCTGTGGATCTAATGAAAGATGACAGCACAAAATGACCCCTTTGGAGGCAGTGCGAAGCCAGTGCAGTATTTTATAAATAAATGTATCCATACAGAGAGATAGATCTATGCATATATAGATATATATGGACAATCTACATTTTCAGCTTCAGATAACAGCAAACCTACTATCATATTGTGTGCTGGATTAAATCTTAGCTGATCATCAACTTATACAATCAGTGGCATATCTAGCTGTGAGTTTTTTGTTGGTCTGCCTAACACAAAGGCACACGCTTTTCTTAATGAAGGAATAAAATACGTGTGTTAGTTTGAAGTGTGTACAGACAAGCCAGTAAGACTATTGTATCATCAAATCTCCTTTGTAGCACATTACTGAAGTAAGGGTCTCTTGTCACTAAGATTTTTCGGCTGGCTCTAAGGTCAAGGGTAATGACATACTAGGTCATCACTGTAATGTTCTTAATACTGAGGTAACATAAATGTAATGTTTTACCAAGAGTGTAATATACCCTATGTATATATTACTGGATATATGACCATTTGCGGTTCATTAATTCATCCATATGATGAAACTGTGAAGAGAGAAAAGGACATGTTTGATGGTTTTATTTTGAGCCAGCTTTCCCAAGACGAACTCTCCCATCCATCATGTCACATTCCCACCAATTCACAGAGTATCACAAAAACTGCCTGAATGTTTACTTGACTTTGCTCAATAAAGAGCATGCGTTTGCTTGGATTCTTACACTAACATACTAACTTATATAGGCATCTTAACTACTAACTCCCATGCCACTGCTGAGGGCAACCTCATTGCTCTCTACAGCTTCCTGAGGAGGTGAAGAAATGAGAGGGAGGTGCTGTTCTCTTCCCTGTGCTACCCAATGATGGGACATGTAGGAATGGTTCAAAACTGTGTCAGGGGAGGTTTAGACTGGGCAACAGGAAGTATTTCTTTACCAAGAGGGTGGTCAAACATCAGAAAAGGCTTCCTAGAGAGGTGGTCAATGTCCCAAGCCTGTTGGTGTTTAAGAGGTTAATGGACAATGCCATTAATAACACACCTTAATCTTTTGTCAGCCCTGAACTGATCAGGCAGCTGGACTAGCTAATCTTTGTAGGCCCCTTCTAACTGAACTAGTCTATTCTAAATCTGACCTGCCCCTACCTAACACATCAAAAGAGAGCTAGCAATAAAGAGTCAGGGAACAGGGTTACAGGCAGCTGAATGATATGATAGCTATGGGCTTGCCCACTCCTCTCTCCCTGGTTCCTACCTCACACTGTTCCCACATGTTCTTCTCCTGGCCTTCCTAGTCTTACCTGTTTACTTTGTGCCAACTCTGATAACCGTCAGAACTTTCTATGAGAGTCTCAAACCAACAGAGCAGAAAATCATCCAAATTATTTTGCTGTGTCAGTTTTCTACCATGTTACAAAGTCAGAGTGAACCTCAAAGGGACTCTCAGAGGGCTCTGAAAAGCTTCTGAAGCAGCACTGGAGGAGCCAACATTAGGAGCAGAAAGGGAGGTGGGGACACGCTGTCAGCCATGTGCTGTCACATAACATCCTATGTCCCATGAAAGCACGTGTTTCTAGCTGCAGCCTCACAAGCAGCTGTGATAACCAAACAGCTGGTTGCCACCAAAAAGGGATTATCCTTTTCCTCCCCCAGTTCCTCCCCTCTTGAAACCATCCTCTCAAAGGGAATATCCAGCAAGGACAAAGAGGATGTTTGATTCTATATGCTTCTTCTGATTTTTGGGATGAGGTAATTACACTAAAGCAATGAAATTAGGCAAGGAAAAATCACTGGCTATGATATTGAATTTTGACATAGAAGCCAATTAAAATCATGGGATGAGATCACGGAGATTGGCTTGTGCTTAGCCATATCAGTGGATAAAGCACCATAACTCAGCATGTGCAAAACTGGATTGGAAGCTACAGTTTACAAGTACTTCAGAAAATACTCCTGCATGCCCATGGGCTTATCCTTGATAATCTACACCATATTCCAGTCCAGACTACCAGTAATCCTACTCTCATATTGTGTGCTGAGTTAAATGTAAGAAATTCTGGTTAGAAACATTCAGTTCAAGCAACAAGAACAAATCTCATGCAGTGATTTAAAACATTAACTGTAGTAACTCATTAACTATCTCTATTAAGAGATCAACCATTGTTAGATATATTTACCTCATGGATGTCTTTCATCCAGCTTGTTATACTTTGAAAACTGTCCAGATTTGTGATGTCATATACAAGAACAAAACCTTGTGCACCACGAAAATAGCTAGTGCTAAGTGTATGGAATCGTTCCTGGCCAGCAGTATCCCTGAAAGAAATGGTAAGAAATCACACACACACAAACAAAAACAATATGATCAAACTGCAGAACCTCCCAGGAAAATCACTTTCTTTTAAGAGGTATTGTCCAAATCTTGAACGGTGTACCCTAACTTGAAAGGAACAAGAAAAGAGAAGGATGTGATGAAATCTGAGTGCCAGATACAGCAACACCAGATATTTATTCTGAATAATACAGCCCTACTAGGGAAACTAAGTCAGTGGTTGAAGACTGATTGTGATTTCAAGCTCACCCCTGCTTCTTTATATACATAATCATTAAGATCAGTACAACTTGGGCGATAAAAAAAATAATCTGGAGGACAAACACTGCAGGAGTCAGATGACATCCCATATTCTGACAAGCCCTGAGACAGACAGTAAACTGGTTTGGATGGAAGGTAATTTTTGGGGAAAAGCCATAAAATACAGGGATGCAGAGATTCCTACACATAATTATGCTTTAAGAAAGCTCTAAACAACCCTCCAAGACTTGTATTTTGAAACCTGACATGGAATAACTAGAGATCTAATACCAGTCAGATAATTCATAAACATAGATATTCTATGAGAAGTTAAACACTGATAAATACAGATAATCTTCAGTATTTGACACCTGGAAAGATGGCTGTCAGTAGCCCTATATAACCTTAAGAAAAACTTCAAAAACAAAATACAGAGTGTAGGACCCTGACTAGCTTTGTCTTAGTGACCCTTTTGACCACGCATTTGATGGGTAACCAAGTGAAACATTTTCTTGCTTTGTCACTTCCTCCAGTGTTCCTATAGATCTTTTTGTGGGATCTTGTTTGTATGTTGCAAGTTTTATTGTTAAAGCAACATAGCGGCAACCCAACATTAGTTCCTGCAAAGAATACACTCCCCTAGGCCAAATTAAAAATTTAAAATTGCCTAGGAGGAACAACTACACTTTAGGAAGACACAATTAAAAGCAGAAGAGATTTTTCATGCTGCAATGTAATTTAGTTGGCTCTTATTTGTGATACAAATTAAAACTTACCATATTTGAAGTTTCACTCTTGTATCATTAAGTGTTACTGGCTTTACTTTAAAATCAATGCCTAGAAGAAAGAAGAAAATCTGTAACATTTCTCATAATAAAGGGGATTCCCTTTGAATAGCATTTCTTAGCTTTAGTTATGCAATTTTGAACAGAAAGTGAACAGGAACTATATCAAACAAAGAATAACCAGCCAACCATACGCATTCAAAATGGAAGTTGTAAAAGGAAATTATTCAATGGTGAAAACAACTACGTGCCAATACGTTACACAAATACAATATAAAGCAATGCCAATATAAAGCAACAGAAGGGCAGGTCACAGCGAAGGTGCAGATACTCTAGAATGACATGGAGGTATTCCCATGAATAGGCAAGTGACATGACAGCAACATGACAGCAGTTTCATGACCTATGGATAATAATACTTGGCAAATATATTGGTGATTTCAGTTGTTTCCAGTTTCATCACAACAGCATAGCAGCTACGAATGGGGAAGTAGAAATGCTTACAAAGCTGTTACATGTGCAACACCATTTTTCTGTCCTTCCAAGTGCCTAAAAAAAATAAAATCTAGGGTTACATGGACAGGAATAGGAATTAGCTGTACTAGTTAAATGCAAAGACAAACATACACTGTATTTCATTCAAAATGAAGAAGAGTATCACTACAGCCTTAATTGCTATGTACCCTAGATCCAAAGTGCTAACGCTAAAATCGAGCCATTAGCATTTGAAATCAGTGCAGAAAGTTGTCTCTACGCACACTACAGATCTTTCCTCAAAGATACTTTCCTTAAAATCTATAGTAATTTCCTTTGTTATACTACCAAGTTAGTGGTCCAAATGTGGTAGACGATACCCAGATTTATGGGTTGTTGAACCTCCAACCTTAATATTAGATTGTTTCAGCTATCAGCTACTATCTTAGAGTGACACATTTTCTCACAGTTAACCACGCTTTTTTCCCAATCACTTTACTGATGAAATTTGAAATACTGTTTGATAGTTTCCCTGCTCAATTTTTTTTCCCACTGAAAAACAATGCCATTTTTGTTAACTATGTTAAGGTGACACTGTGATAACCAGCCCTACTGCATGGTCAAAATCCCAAAAGGTCAAAATATGACTACTTAATACGACTTCAGAGTGGCTTTTCACTAGAAAGCAATGTCATGTGAAAGAACTAAACAGACCGAAAAAGCACAAAAATGTGAAGTTAATATGATGGCACTGATTTCTGTAAGAACCTGTCTGCCAAATTACTTTATCACAGGACAGCATCCATGGCAGTACACCAAAAATGCAGCAGAGGAAATACTCCTTTCCTTTTTACTGATGGATGTGTTGTGCACAAAACTTTGACAAGTACACTCTCACATGCATGACTTCAATGCTATTAACATTTTTGTGCGTATGTGGTAAAAGAGTTTAGGTGGATTTTTAATATTCTTATGATATTCGTGTCCCTCACTTGATGAATTTTTATTGAAGCTCCAATGGAAAGGAAAGATGAAATAATATAATTGGTATCTGTAATTAATATTACAGAAAGCTTCCTTGATGGAATGAATAATGTCAGATGGAAATGTAATTTAAGTCAAATTTGCTCATGTAAGGTGAAATTTCAATGTGACGGAAAACATTTCCTCCGAAATTCACATGGTTCTGTTTAATTATCTGTATCACTTTCTACAATTGATGTTAGAGCAATTGAGAGGGACGGAGTGCGCACCGGGAGGCTGGAATGTCATTTTCAAATGGTGCATGTAGAATACAGGAAAAAATTGTAATCCAGCCAGAGATTTCCAGACCTCTAGGAAACAGTTCTTAGTTGACATACATTTTAATAATGAATTGCTGTAAACTTTTTTTTATTATTATTTATAAACAGGGAAGCAGAGTGCTGAATCAGACTAAAACTTAATCTAAATTAAAATAAGGCTTATTGACTTCTTAAGTCAACTTCAAAATTTATTGACCTAAAAGGTCAATGAATGTTAGAGAAAAACAGAAGTCAATATGTTCTGCATGCATGAATTGTTCATGTCTTTATATGAAATTTCAAGCAAACTTAGCAAATTGGAAAGACAGAAAAGAAAAATGAGAAATACAGTGCCAAAGACAGCTCACAGATTTCAGATGCTTTTAGGCCCATGTATTCTATGTACAACATGATCAACATAACAAAGCGATCATTGATTACCGCTCTTGAGATAAACACAACAGCTCATACTTACTTCTTTTAAGCTGTCAATAAAACCAAGAAGGTGTTTGCTGGGTACAAGTTCAAGTTCTAGTTGTTATTTCCAAGTTTTATAGTAATGAGATTAATTTCTTTTCTTTATGCTACAAATAGTAAATATGCCCATATTAGGACTGAGGCACCTTAAAGACAACTAGGTCTAAAAAGCATGAAAATAATCAGCCACAGGGGAATTCAGCAGTGAATTACCCTTCTCTTCCCTCAGCATTGGTAAAACAGTCTTGGGCCACCTGCAAAAGTCCTCTTCAGAGAGGTCTTTTGCAGCTGGCCCAGAAAATGACAACACGCTTTTCACCCCAGTGTAGCTGGCAAGTTCCTGATATACAGGCTCAAAAAAATATGCCTGTGCAGAGAAAATGCAAGTTTGACCAGCTTAGCAGGATGCACCAATGGCAGTTGGGACAGAAGGCGGTACATGCCCAGGTATAGGTTCTACCAAGAAGGTAGATAGATACCTATCACACAGCATCTTCAACTCTGGGTGCAGGCAAGCAGTTGGTATCAACTCCTGTGCCCAAGCTGGGCAAGTGCCCACTGAGATGTTGTGGGTTGAATTTCCACCGTGTTACTCCTACCCATATTTAACCCCTACTACTTGTCAGCACACTACATGCATTAGACTCTTCCTGTACATGTCAAGGAATACCTGGAGTGGTATCTGAGGGGTCTCAAGTACTGGTAACTACTGTTTTGGTAAGAAAAACAACTCCTGGGATAAGATGATTTGTTAGGAAAGTTAAGAGTGACAAAAAGTCGTGCCTTAAAAAAACATAATTAAAAAAAAATAACATGTGGATTACTACTAGTGTTGTTAACACAGGACATTTATCTTCAATATGGCTCATTTTTGTTCATTAACTCTGTTTCCTTCTAAAGTGAGTACTGGAGAATCTACTCAGACTTCAGAGCTGGTTCTCTTATTCATTGTGCATTAGAAACAAATCTGTAAATCACTTGAATTTGCAACTTCACCTGCTGCACCACTTCAACTACAACAAACTTGGGAGGACTCACATCTCTACAGAAATATGTCTTGCAGAAAATGAGTGGCTGTGGGACCACAGCTACTGTAATACAGCAAAATAACAACCTCAGAGCCATACACATGTGAATATATTCACTTGTATATATGGGGTTCTTTTGCTCATAATTCTGCTCTATGGCTTTATATGCAATGCCATTGTTTAAACAAAAAAAATTATTCTTTTTAGTCTATTCATAAGACAATGCATCTGCCTTATGATTCATGTAAGTTTAATTAGAAAACTGTAACTGCTTATAATTTACCCAAACTGTGTAACTGAAGAGGAGGAAGGACATCCGGCCTTGAGTGTTTAAGTGCTGCATAAAAAGCTTTCACTAAAATTTTACTATGGATACTTCTTTTTTTTTCCCCATTAAAGACATAATTTTAGAAAAGTTCACTACTCCTGGAGTCTACTACAAAATGTTTGGGTTTTTTCTTTTCCCCTCCAATAACACTAGAATTTTTCCTAGTAACACAAATCTGTGATTCATGATGACACAGAAATGAGACTTTCAACAATTTTTTAAATTCTGTGCCTACAACCCTTTACCACTGAGGAAGGTGGTGGCACACGATTTTGTTAAGGAACTCAGATGGCTAAAAAGACTGCGTGGCCTCGATAATCTCCTTTCTACTTGAATCACAGCTCCAGCTGGACAGGTAGGGAAAAAAATCCATTATCATTAGATAAGCATTCAATAGGCTGCATGACAGACAGGGATCATTTGACTCAGCTTGTATGAAGCAGGCATCTGGATGAAAACAGGTATTTGTTTTGACGGTGCCAGCAAAGAGGGAGAAGACATGATGAACAGAAAAAGCATTGCATTGTCTTCTTCCTTTACACCGCTAGAAGCCATGAGCTATAGGTCATGTTCTCAGTTATAGCTATCTTCATTAAAAAGAAATTTCTACTTCCAACGTTATTCTTGGAAGCCTTCACTCACAATCCCACTTGTTTTAAGAGTCTAAATTCACCTCCTAAAGTGTAATTAAATGGAAAATGGTATTTTAGAAATAACTTTAAAATCATATTCAAGTAACAAATACCACATTTGGATGACTCATTTACATTTCAGCTAAACATTTGTTTAAAAAGTTTTTAAATCTGTCAAGAATAGGTTTCAGGAACTGTAATAAAACTAATCCCTAACCATCACGAAACTCTTAACTATTCCTTAAACTATTTTGACCCACAACTTGGAAAATAGATTCTTAATATCATCACCACACAAGAGTTTTTGCCCTCCACAGTGGAATGAATTAAGAGTAAATGAAATTATCAAAATAATAACCCCGTGGTTAGCAATCTATGTTCCAATGCAAAATGAATCAACAAAGCTGGTGTTTATTTTCACGGCCATTCTTTGGGACTTCTCGCTAAGCCAGGTAACAAGTTCCCTGTTACAAGGATTGAATTCATGATTTTACTGCTAATTGCACTTACCTGTTTTTGTTCATGTTGGTTTCAGAAGCTGTTTTGCAAGAATGGGCAAGAAACTAAAAAGTGGCTTAAATTCAGCCATTCCCATGCGGGCAGGTCAACTGATCTCACAGACATTAAGTATTCCCTGGACCACAGCTACTAGCTGTTATTATTAACTATTCAGTTAAGCCAACTCCTCCCACACTGAAAAATGTATAAAAGAGCCATACATATTCCAAATGCAGGAACACAAAATTTCTTGTTGTCCTGGTTTGAGGCAAAATGAACCAATTTTCTGTTTTACAATTTTACCTTTTTAGCTGAGGCTCTTCTAACTACCGAAACTCTGAAATTAACAGCACATTGTTCAGAAAACTGTTCACTTTCACAGCAAGAAGACCTGATCATACCAAGGAATGGTATGCAGAGAGGCCCTTGCTTACACTTATTGCTACAACTGAGGTCAGGTAATTTCGTTATTTGTCCCGTTGGAGGGTCGGAAAAGGGTCAACATTGAGAGATCACACCTGTAGGGAGGAATGATCAGGACAGGTGACCCAAAACTGGATCTCATCTGCATCATGCTTGGTATAAAAGCTGAGGGATCAAAGGGTCAACTCTCTTTCTTCAATGGCTGACGTCCAAGGAGGACCCTGTCTGTTCGCCTGCTTTTAACCCAATCTGTGCGTTCCTGACTCCAGATCTGGAATCCAACTCCTGTCAATCACCGAGTCCAGTTTAGGACTTTTGCTGATGCCCGTTGGTGATGTGATTGTCATGCTGGAAGCTTGATATGGTTTTGTATATACTGTATCTATTTCATTATTTTCTTCTTACTTTAATGTTAGTAATACTTCATTAAAGAAGTTTAGTTCATTCTAAACTTGTTAATCTCCTTATCTCTTCCTCTCCTTTCTTTCTGGGTGGGGAGAAAGGGTCATCTGTCACTCTGGTTTTGGAAAATTTGGCTGAAAACACGACATTTGTGCATACTTTGTCATTACGAGCATAGAAAATGAAAAAAATAATAAATTCTTACATACAGATAAACTTTTAAAAATGAAAGTTTCCCAGATCCAAAACTGAGGAAAAAAACAGTCTCCACAGCAAATCAAACCACCATGCCCATGCTACACCTCTTCATACTGATAAACTGGGCTTCAGCGTGTGGACAGTCAACCAGGGTGTGGTGGGGCTGGGGCATCCCAGCAGTGGGGAGCTCCCCATCACCCCCACCGCCTGCAGAGGTGCCGGGGGGAAGGCAGTACAGCGTTGCAGCACAAAACCATCCTGGTCCAGCAGGGCTAATTATTTTCCATCACAGCAATGGCACTGCTGTAATAATCACAGACACTGCTACCGACAATAGAAGGCAGCTTGACTTTATACCATCATCAGCCCATGGTTAGATGCCTTCCTAGCAGGAAAGATAGACGAGCTGGGCGTTTCGCTGATGCCTGACAGCTCTTTGAGGCAGACACCGCGTTCCCAGCACCCACACGGGTGCGGAGCCACAGGGCCCCGTCCGGAGTCGTGGACAGGAGGAAACGGCTTGTCTTCCCGAGTTTAATAAAAAGGGCAGGTTCCGAAAGAACAACAGCAGGGACAGTGCACCAGCCGCCACGGAGAGGCCGTGGAGCCCGGGTGACAATGTTTCCCGACACCCTGGCAAACCTCGGCGATGGTTTAAGCCGCCAGACGCGGCGGGGCTGCGGACGCCTCCCGGGCTGGCGGCGCTGCCGGGAGAGCCGTGCCGGGAAAGGGCCCTCGGGAGAGCCCGGGGAGGGGAGGAGGAGGAGGAGGAGGAGGAGAGGGAGCCGGGCGGAGCCCTCCCAGCGGGCCACAGCCCAGACCCTCGGGGCGTAGGGCGAGGGCGGCCGCGAGCTGCCCCGCACCCCCCAGCCCCGCTGGGCGCCCGCAGG
>VZRU01018562.1:195397-224450 GCA_013398155.1 Pedionomus torquatus
GAAGAATAGGGCGAGGTCCAGCCCTAAATGACGTGATCCCTACGAGCGCTAAAAAAGATAGAAACTGGAACCAGATGGGTTGGCGTGAGGTAACGCCGTGCTGTGTGCAGGGGCCGTGGTGGTCCACAGGCTCAGGAATTTGCCTTCCCTCTCCCTTAGGTGCCACCGGCTGCCTGTAGATGACTGACAGGCGCTCCAGGTGACGGCCACTTCGGGTGACAGCCTCGGCAGGTGACAGCAGTTTGGGCACAGCGTGACCTCCTACGGGTCTGTGAGCTTCAACCGCTGCTCGGAATTAGGGCTGTGAAATTATGAAAAGATACACTTCTTTTTTTTTTTCTTTTTCTTTTTTTTTTTTAAACGATGCTTTGTCAACTGTGGAGGAAAGAGGGAACTTTCACAACCCACCGTAAGACTTCCCCCGTGAAGTACAGAAATAAACTGGCTGGTTTCTTTTTACTTCCTAGCCTTGAAGACAGACAGAGGAAATAGGTTTTAAGAATTTCCTCTTTTTCACTTTTGGTTTGCTGTCATCTGACAGTCAGAGACCTGCAGCGTACAGCGAAAAGAAAAAAAAAAAAGGTGTATCTACAGTGTAGACTTCCTACGTGTATGTCTGGATGTTTTTACCAGAATCTCACCATTGTCTGAGTTCCAAGGCTGTTGGCCGCTTGCCAGTTTGCACGCTGAACTGCTCTGGGGTCCGAGATTTAGGAGTGGGATACGTTTTGAATGAACAGTACTACTAGATACTCACAAGCTTTTGTGACCGTCTAGCTCCGTGATGACTCCCCACAGTTTTTGTCATTTTCATCTTCAGCCCTTCAAGCAACTCCTGGATCAGTTCATGTATCACAGAGCCGTCAGTGGATGTAAGAAACTCACTTTTTGTGTAGGACAATTTATGACAGTGGGTTCTACCTAGCACAATTTGGGATGTCCTCTTCCCAAAGGCTGGGTATTATTTCTGGCTTATTTCCTTATCTCCCCACTCTGAACCACACACCAACCTGCACCTCAGCTTCCCACTATTGAACTGGTTAGCCACAAACCTTTAGGGTTTTATGGTAGGAGATCTTCAAAGGATGACAGCTGCTTGTTTCTTGATCACTGCAGTTTCCTTGATTGCTAGAAGAATGATCATTTCTGGTACAAGTTGGGAAATGATCAGTAGGAAATGACTAATTAAATCAGCTAGCAAGTTAGATGGTTATTTTAGGAGTGGTCTGTGATATGTGACTGTGAAAAAGCAAATACTACCAGAGAAGGTATCAGTCAAAGAGTTTCCATTAGGGACAGAGAAAGGCTATGTATGAGACTAAAGGCATTCTTGAACAAGGGTTGGTGGAAGAAGTTGCCCCGATGGGACACTTTCAGCTGACACAATCACATGAAAGCCTGTATGATAAAGATGCAAGTGGGTGACTGACTTAGTTTGACAAAGACCAGGAGGGAATATGATGATCAGGAATTAAACAACAAGGAGGTGAAAAAAGCCCCTTAAAGAAAATGATAATAGAGTGAATAGATATACACTGACCATGAATATGGCTGAGCTAAACGTTGTGAGGTTTCTAATGACATTTCAGAAAATTCTTGCAATTGAGGTGATTGGGAAAAAATCTTAATAAAGGCAGAGAAGCTGAATTTGTTAGGGAGGCTGAAACTGCCTGCAATAGGGAAGGACTGGACTTCATAAACCAGAACACTTCCTGTGAGAAACATCCCCTGCTATGAAGTTCTGCCTCCTTATGAAGAAATTTGAAGCTACCATTGATTATCAAAAATCTGAGTGATGATGGGGTGACAGCGTCTTCTGGTAGTTCTCATGCATCAGGCACCTTCTGGTTGTTCTCATGGATGAAAGGTGATTGGGGATTCTGTAACACTTAGGGATAGTCTAACATTTGCAGCAACAGAATGGCTGTCTCCAGCCAGGTGTGGATCAGTCCTGCTCCAGTCTCTCCATGAGTGTGGCTGCAAGCCTGACAAGGCTGATGCTTCACCCTGTAGATGGATGCTTTACCATGGTTTTGGCAGATACATGAGTTTATAGATGCACCGTAAGTCTTTGTCTTTATTGTGGTGCCTTCTCCCATCCTCTGCTTTGAAGCTGCTCTTCATAAAACAACTTTTTTCAAATGAGGGCCACACTGCAGCTGCCTACAGCAGTTAGATTTAGTTGACAGCCTGGACTGATGGTGATAGCAACGATGCTCCATTAGCTCAATCTTTACCCTCTGTTGTCTGTCAAGCCAACCAATTTAAATTAAAAGGCTCTCTGTAGTATTTTTTACCTTCAAATGTTGATTTATGAGCAATGTGCAAGGCAAGATTCTAGGTAATTTCTTAACAAAAGTCCAAATGCCCAGGGCTGCTGCTGTTCCTAGTGAGTTGCAGTATCACTTTCCTCATTTTCCTATCCACAAGGGGACAGTCTTTCCATCTCTTACCACCGACTAAAACCATTTAAAAATTAGCTCCTTGAAAAGCTACCATTCAATAACTGAAATGCATTTTTTCTTAAAATACATGTTTCATGCTTTATAAAAAATTTCCAGATGTTTGTAAACTATATGATGTTGCTATATTTATAGAGCTAATCGTAAGTAAAGTTAGTTTAATGAAGCTAATGACTTGAAAATGTCATGACTGTGTGGCTACAAGACAATCAGTGCAAAGAACAAAACAAAGTTTCCTTGATGGTCATTGAGATATCCTTGGAAAAAGATGTCTTTGCCTCTTATCTGTCTTTTTTGATTGCTCACTTACATTTCTTTGACTATATTTCCGGTAACGTGATAAATAGTAATAATAAGAATTACATTTTTTAAATAGCATTTCAGCATGTGATCTTTTAATTTTCACACAGAAAAGTGACTAAAATTATTAGAATTTATGAATACTTGTAAATTACTAGTGGTAATTTTATGGATATGTTACTTTTTTGCTTCTTCTCTGAAGCGTTCAGTTTGGGAATAGCTGTTCAGTTTACTCTCGGCATCCTGGAGAACTTTGGGCAAAGAGGATAATGCTGTATTTTTTAATTCTCAAAAAGGTCAGACAAGTTTGGGGACTGGCCTCTTAGATTTTTATAGTGTGGCATATTTCCCCAGTCTCTTCTGATGAGTCAATGAATTTTTATAGCGTCTGATTTTTCATACAGCCAAACCCCTGCAAAAGGTGGGCACTGTCACAGAAAGTACTCTGAATGCAAGAAGGAACCAGAGAGATTCTTCAGCAGTGAATTTCATGCAAAAGATCCAGTGTAATCTTATCATTAAGCCTGCTTTCAACATTCTTGCAAGCAAACATTACAAATAAAAACAAAACAGTTAAGGGGACAAATGTAACTATAAATCAAGGATGAAGAAACAGCAGTGTTCAAATACAGCCCTGTTTCTGAAACGTAATGGTACTATTAGAGGTGTCACAGCCTCCTTAATGAAATTAAGCTTACAAAATATTGCAAAGGGCTTCAGTGTATTTCCATTTGAAATTATTTTGATGTGGTATTAGAATACTAATGCAATTACAATTATTAGCAGCAAATTCATGCATGTTTTCCTGAACGGAAGATATAAGCTAAAATGATAATGAGAAGAAAAAGCAAAGTTTAATTTTGATTTAAAGTCCTCAGTACTCAGTCACTGCTCATGTCAAGATTACTCACTGAATAGGTTGTGTTAAGTGAATGAAGTGAAACTTTTTGCTTTTATTACTGTTAAAATAAAAACACTTTTGAGTGGACGAAAGTGAGGTAAATCACTCATGATAGGCAAAACAAGGTTCACTAACCTTTAAATGACATTTCTGAGCCAACTGTAAAGTATTTTAGTTACTTAAGAGACAGGGTTCACTGTTAAACTGGAATATAATTTTAAAGATTTCATCAGGGCACCTCTCTGAGACACAACAACTCAAATGTGGGGCAACTAACGAAAACTCTGTTGAAAAGTGATTGCGATGAGGTACCCATTGCTTATAGCTGCTCATGACCTGGGTCAGAGTTGTAGGGGCTTTTCATTTCATTTTCCTTAATAATAGAAGTCATCATTGCTTACTGGGTTAGTTTATTATCTTAAGTTGGAGTATCCCTTGATACCGTCAGATTCCAAGTCACATTTCTGACCTACTGATAAGGAGGACAAATATTAGCAGAACAAACTGAAGTAATCCAAGCCTTACATCAGGGATCCTGACCTCCCCAAAAACCTAGAACTGAGACCAACAGGGAGACCAAGCAAGTGTTGCCCTCAGCCCTGTCTCAGCGTCATCGCTGTTGGACCCACAGAATTTGTTAGTCGTAACTATCAAGTAATTTGATAGTAAAATTGTCATTCAGCAACTTTAAGAATACTTTTTTAAAGTAAAAAGTACAAGAGTTGCCCTGTCAATAAAGGTAGTCTTACTTCTTCAACTCTTTTGGCAAAGTACGATTTTTTTCTGAATCTGGAGCAGCAGAAGGAATAGCTGTTTTAAGGGACCATGCTGACTGCCATCTGTATAGTTAATAAAATCCTGATTATATGTGAAGTTTGCTCAGAAAAGTTCACAACATTTGTGGCAGGGTCACAAATGGTATTTTTTCCCTTAGTTTGAGCCTGCCTCATTTCTATTACTGAAATACCAATACTCTCTAAATAAAAATTGAAATTTCTGGAAAATCAAACTGTTGATCAGCTCTAGTATCTGAATCATCTAATGCTGTCACTCACCCACTGTCAGCCCTGCTCACTGAGCAGGCTGGCAAATATAAGCTTCAAATACATACACTTCGCCCAGAGTCATTTTGACTTGTCCATTACTCAAAACCGGACTTTCTTTGGGTTGCTGCTTAGTTGTCTGGTCAAGATTTTCAAAATTGTTATTCAGTGTCACATTTCTAAATTAATATACAGGAACTTAAAAAGCTATGTAGCTGCACAAATGCTAAATGGAAACCACTGGACCCTCAGAAATGTAGCAATTATTTTAGTTGCCTACATACAGCTTTACAAAATAAGACATTAGAAGCTGATTCTTTAAAAGATGCATTTACCCTTCAGGTATTTCGAAAAGATTATTTTAGCATGGTTTTATCAGACAAAAATGTTTGAAATATTGTCTGTGCTAGGTTGCCAGTAGTTATCTGTGTGGAGGGGAGCAACGAGGGGACGTCCCTGGGCCGGCGGTTGCTGTCTGTGGGCAGCGAGCTCTTGCAGCAGAGGCTGCACAGCCCGGCTGAACACCTCCAGCTGCACCCTTGGGAGATTCCGCACTGCTCAGAAGTGTTTCAGGTGTCTCAAGCTCTACGTGTACCTCTTATTTATATTATATTTGCATTTCTTGCCTTTTAAAAGCCATCGTAATGCATACAGAACAAAAAATGAAAAGAGCGTAGTCTGAGGTGCCTCCTATCTAAGTGGACGGTTACTCTGGGAGAAAAGAAAATTAGGTTTGATATGACTCACCCAGACTAAGTTTTCACCTCTGTGTACTTACTAAAAAAATATTTGTCCCAGTGCCATGTCTTGGGCATTGACATGGGGCCACTTGTCTATAATTTCACAATTTCACTCTGAGCCTTTTTTTAGCTATATGCTTTGCCCATCTGCAAGATGTGAGTTAGCAGCTTCTGTATTTTCTAGGTTTCCAGGAAGTTTGTCAGGTTGCCCCTCCTATGGCCTGCAGTCTCTTCTCTAAATTTAGTAAAAATTAAATGTTTTGTTATGAACTACCAAGTAAGCATTTTGTGACTCTGCCACAAAACTTGAAACATTTTGTGATAAGAATAGGATTCATTTGGAACAACCACATCTTAAAAATTACATGGGTGTTTGGTGGGAGAAAACATCTTCTCAGAGGAAAATGCTAAAACGATCTTTTGGATGCAAGGGTTTTTTATGTATTTCCAGGATTATATTTATCTTGAAAATTACTATTCAAATAAGGAAACTTCTATAAGGGAAAACTGAAAGGCAATTGCTTAACTAATATTGATAAAACTGTGTTACAACGATAAATTGATAAAAAAGAGATTAAGGTTTTAACAGAACATGCATGGGAGTGTCATAGTCCTGATGTTTTACTCTATTGTACCAATTTTATTAAATGGTTAAATAAATTATATTGGCTCAAAACTAGGGAAAAGTCAGCCACTACACTCCTTGCAGAAGTACTGCTGCAAAACTTTACAGAGTAGGATATTAGTAGGCAAATGAATCTGAGCAGTTCAATGCAGGGAATTCAGGCTGGTCCTGCGAAAGGCATGCACTGCACATTGAGACTATTTCCTTCGGGCTGAGAACATGCTCAGCTCGACAAGATGGGCTAAGATCCAGAGATGTGTGGCCATGGTACATAGGAGGCACAGCTCCGCTGTGTGTATGGGCACTGCACGTGCAGAAGAGCGGTGCAGGTCAGGAGAGATTTAGGAGAGATTTGGTGGGTTGGTGGTTTAATGAACTGGAGAAGGGAGAATATTTAATGCAGAAAGTACTAGGGGTAGAATGGGAAAGGTTGTGAGAATGGGGCAGGTGAGAGTTGCCAACCAGTTTTGCCATGGCAAAGTCAAGAAATCAAGGCTGATAAACTAGGGAAAACAGGTTCTCTATATGTTCAAAACAGGCAGCATCATGGTCACAATAGCCAGAACCACAATTTCAGCTGATTGAAAAGAAGCAAGATGAATAAATGAAAGACAGGAAGATTTCTGTAACCAGAGGGAGAGGTGATTGAGGCAGAGAGAAATATTTTACTTGTAAAGAAAACTAGAAAGAATTTATTCTGATACATTACAAAGTAAGAAAGAGCATTTGCTTATTTCTCAGATATGCAGAAAATATAAGAGGGCTGGTGTACAAAAGAGAGGCCTCCCAATATATTCAGTGGTTTCCCGGTCTTCTTCACTTCTCCTTCCCTCTCCTCTTTCCTTCTCCTGTGCCAGCAAAGGTACTACATCACATGAGTTAAAAAGGTTTGTAGCATTGGCAGACACATGAAAAGATAAAAAAAAAAAAAGGAAAAACCCACAACTTTTATACATTTGTTATACTTATCATGACATTCATCTCTGAAGTGAGATTTTTACGGCCGCAGGTGGCTCTGTTAGGTTTCTTGGAGATTTCAAAATGCAAGGTTAGCTTAAGGTATAGTATGAGTCATCTGTAGACATGGGAAGCCTTTGGACTCAGACAGCTATGGCAGAATTCAGTTTATTTGCCAATAGAGTTTATGTGTGTATATTGTAAAAGATAATTTTGGGCTGAAATGATGCTTTATTTTGCTTTGTGCATTGCAAGTTACCTTTGTGCATTGCATGTTTACCTCCCATATCTTCTGAAGCACAAACATCCTGGTAAACAGCTTTCCTGCCTGTCTTCTGATCTGCTCCCCATTTTCTTAGCTACATATGGTATGTCTGACTTCCAAACATCACTATCCATGAGAGGCAAAATCTGAAAGTGTCCTTACTTACAGACCTGGAAACAGCAGCACTCTAATTGCCTACCCTGTTTTTTCCTTGTGGAGAACAGGTCTGCAGGAATCAGAATTGCCACAGAAATAAACATTGTTAAAAAAAATAAATAATAATAATTAAAAAAAGTGAAATGTCACAAACAGAACCCTGGAATAGGAAAAGGTGGAAAGATACATTATCATCAAGATATAAGGACTAGGAGGGAGACACAAAGTACATGTGCTTATTTTGATTTGTAGTATCAGGAGCTGAGGGGGCTGTTTCATCTCCAAATCAGGGGATCGGGGAGCAGAAAATTAGAGCAGATGTAGAGGTGAAGGACTGATTTCATCATCACAGGAGCTTATAGGCACAGTTTATGGGAATGATTTCCTACAGCACTTTTAGAACATTAAAATGCAGTATGTGGCTTAGAGAAGTAGCATACCAAGGGCCAAGGGGCCATGACAGACAGCTGCAATAAGAAGCTTTTAGGTAGTCCTCACACTACTTTTTAAATTTGGTAATGGAAACAAGAGGAAACTACGCAAGCAGTCTGCTTATAGATGAGCATGAGAACACGCAGGCTACATCTGTATCACCCTTGGTAGAAATACTCTTAATTCAGTTCAAGTTCACCAGGCAAAGCTTCTGGAGGAGTAAATGAGTGAAGATGCTTCATCTACCCTGTATGCTTTAGTTCTCCTCCCCTGGCTGTCAACCACCAGTCTGATCCTGTCTTCACATGTCCTGCCGTGGCTGGTCCTGCTAGTTCCCATGCCAGACACTCCTCTTCTACATCCGGACTTGCCACTCAAGCCTCGTGGTGGCTGCCACACTGTCACAGGCAGAGTCAAGGCCACAGCCCTGCTGCCTGCAGTAGAGCATCATTTTTGGAAGTGAGACACTCATATCTGCTGGTGCCAGCGTTTAATCCTCTGAGTCTTGATTAGCAAACTCCCCAGATTCCATCCAGAGTAGGACTCTTCTTCCATCCCCAGGAGCATCCAGCTGCTCCTAGACCCTACCCAAAGGGCCACCTGAGCATATATCCACTTGTTTTTCATTGGGAAAGCAGAGGTGCTGGCAGGGAGCTCTCAGTGAGGAGCTCTCACATTTGGACTGTACCACTACACTGTGAAATCGCCTGGTTCTTCTGGCCTTCAGATCTGCTTGACCCACCTCCAGTCCCTGATGGTTGTGGGGCACAAAGCTGGGACTGGGACAGGTGCACTCAGAGCTGAGGGCTTGGTGGGCCCCTTTGTAAAGGCTCTTATGATTTGAAGTCACCTTTTCAAATTGGCCTCTTGGTCTTGGTTAGTGCAGGTTATCTGAATGACTGCCTGGAGCAGGGAATAGTTTTATAATTTATTTTTCAGTGACTGTTTTCTGATTTAATGGAGGTTGCTGATTTTATACTTGTTTTCACCAGTCTGTATTTTCCTATATATCAAAAGCATGCAGAGTTGTGGATAGACCTTTTTTATGTATCATATAAATCTATTTAAGTGAATAAATAAAAAACAGTGCCACAATGGAGAAAGAGTGAAGGATTGCATTGATGCTATTAGAAGTAGAAATATTTTGGAAGTACCGCTATCAAATCATCTGTGCAAATGCCATATAGGCACATGCACACACATAACCCACAGAAAGATTTTTTTTCCTTCAGATAAATGTCAAAAATGCAAACGTCCATTTTCATTTAAGTACCTGACATATTCTTCAAATCCACAGTGCACTTGACAGATAGCAGAGCCTCTTCCATTAATCCTTAAGAGATTTAAGTAGCATGTTATTTATATTTAGCATTCGGAAAGCACAAAGGAGAATAATAAGAGTATTCAATGCCCAGATCTCATGGGCTTCTTCTAGAAAAGACTGCTACAGGAATAAGGCTAAAGAAGTAGTAGCTGTAATAATCTGTTGCAGATAATATAATTTATGTTGCCATGTATCACGTTAATGACTCTGAAACAATGTGCACGTTATTATTTTTTTTTCATTTCCAATTCAGGATTCTTAGAATAAGAGATGCAGAGACAAGGATAACCCATGTTTTCCACAAGAGATTCATGGAAACTGAAAAATAAGGTCTTTTAATAGTTCATGATAACTGTTTTTCTTGGCTTAAGTGTAGGTTTTAAAAAATGGTGCTCATTGTTTTGCTTGTAGTTCTTTCATGCATGGACAATTGTGCTGATGATGCATTTACTTCAAGTGAATTTTCCAATTGAAAAAGTGCTCTTGAGTAGTTTAAGTACTATGAATCACCAAAAACTCATCTAAGTCCCATAAAAGCTCTGGCTGCAGAAAACAGCCCTGGAAAGAAGACATATAGGGATTGTAGTACATGATTCAGCTAAACGGAAATATATTTTGTCAACACAGAAGAAGTAAAAGAACCTGACAGTTCTGTAAAAATGAAATTATAATCAGCAGAAAGATGGAAGTTAACTCTTCTAGAAACCCCTCTGCTGTATCCCTCAGTTGTTCCTCACTGGTCTGAAGCAGAGATTCTAGCTGTGAGAACTTCAGCCCTTGAAACATGGGATTTTAATGAGATATATTTCATTCCCCATATCTTTCCTTTTTCTTTCGCTATTGTCTCCTGTCCTTACTAACCCTTGGCTTGGCCTGACTGGTGGAAATTCTCTTTTTCTTGTTATCACTGCCTGCACCATTTGGACAACTAGTGTTTCTGAGACAATGTATTGTTCATATGAGAAAATGCAACCTATTTATTTTTTACATAACAATATTTCCACTGAAACAACCTTGAGTCCTAGGTATTTGTCAGGGAGACATGAGTAATTTTTAAGTTATTCAGTTCTTACGTAGTTTTTATTTAAGGCTGCCTTTTGAAGCAGGTAAAATTAGTCACTAAATCACAGTATTCAAACTTTTCAAAGTTGTAAAATAATTTCAAAATGTTACGCTATTGCCTTAGGGTTTTTTGTTTTTTGGTTTTTTTTTTTTTTCATTTATGATATAACTTAAGATTACAAATTTTAAAAACTAATTTCAACATAGAGTTTAGAAAATGTTAATGTCGCTTTCTGTATCTTGGATAGCCATGTACTGCCTCAAGTGAGCAACGCAAGTGCAGGGTGCTTCCTTGTGTTTGCAATTTCTGTCAGGATGGATCAAAGGCCTTGGGAGCTGGATCTGGTCACAGGCTGCTGAGCCCGTATGGTGCTCCTGTGAGGCTGAGGGTCACTGTGGCCGTGGCATCTTTTCTGCTTGCTGCCACTTCCACAGCAGTGGGTTACCCTCTGCTCGAGCCTGGGGTGTTAGGTGGCTTCTGTCTTGCCCTGGTGAAAGAAAATATTTTTGCCCACAAGCATACATGGAAAACATTTTCATCTTGATTGTATTTCTGAGATAATTTGGATGCAGGTTAAGATGTTTATGATGAGCTAGGGGAGCTTGCACAAGTGGTCTGGATGATAGAGTCGGGGAGAACAGCCAAGCCCCGGCCATCGGCGCTGGCCCACTGATGTGAAGCATATTGTATCCACCATCAGTGTGGTTACTGCTTCATGGGAATCTGGAGCAAGAGTGCCTGAAGTATGCCTTTAAGGTGGAAGAGACCTGAGAATATTTGATGGTTTATCCCACCTTTTAATTTTTGGTGACATCTTTGTTTCACAAGCTGGTTAGCCTTACTTTAGCAATTAGTATTCTCATGCTCTTCTTTGAAATAAAACATTTTGTGAAGGGGAAATGTAATTAGGCAGTTTGCACCCTCTGATGAGCTATTAGAACAGTAACAATAGAACAAACAGGAATAAATAAATAATTTTTTTTGGCCTCTACAGCTTCCTAAGCCAGCTCTTCTGAGCAACCTGCTTTAGCGGGAGGTGTCCCTGCCCCTGGCAGGGGGGTTGGAACTTTATGATCTTTAAGGTCCCTTCCAACTCTAACCATTCTGATTCTGTGATTCTAAACAACACAGATTATACCTTCCCCTCTTAAAAAAATAAAAAAATCTTGGGGGAGATGTGGAAGGGAGGGAAGCACATAAACATGAATGTTTAGTAGCCATTGAAGAGAGACAGAACAGAGGATGCAGCTGTGCCACAGAGGTATGAAATGATCAATGCTCAGTTCTAACTCAGCCTAATGCTCTTGAATACATGCCTCCCTTAAGTACAAGCCCTGTTTTAAATCAAGAACATTTTCTTTGATTTACAGTTAAAACAAATCAAACTTCCATCCAGGTCCACACAGACACACAAAGGTGAAAGAGCAATTGGGCACATCATTTGAAATATTGATCAAGCAACTGAATGTCGTTTGGAGAGTTGGTAAAAAAATGTTGAGAAAGGCCCACAGGCCTTGTTTAGCCAAAGAGACTCCTGCAGCGGGACACACAGATTGTACACCTGTGTGACAAACTCGCTTTCTCTTCCAACAGAAAGCAAATAATTAATTTTGGATTTCTAAAATGTGTCTGTTTACAGTTTGCTTGGAAACTTTTAATATTGCCACAGAAGAGTCCAACAGCATGAAACTGGCACTTTCTCAGGGAGGTCTATTCTGCTCAGTATTATTTTTGTTAACCTTCTCTGTTTTTTTGTATACCAGAAATTTTGACATCACTGCTAGGACTTTTTAAAGGAGTATGGCTGAGGGAGCTGATATTGAGCTGCCCTGGTCACACACAGAACCTCCATTTCCCCCTTATGCTATTCCATACAATTCTGCTACCCTGTTTTCACAGATGCCTCACTCATCATCTCCAACACCCCTTCTGGGATTTCCACCTTGCTTATGCCTCCAGCATTGTGCCTCATGAGACATAGGTAGGACCTGATGTAATGGGAGGACCAAAGAGGTGAGAGAAGCCAGGATAGGGGACACAGGTGCAAGTGAGTTATTGGAGAGAAAACTGAAGCAGACTGAAACTTGACTCTTCTGTCCTTTACAGACTACAATTATTTGTGCTATGCTGGTGGCAAGACTTTTCTTAAATTAAATCAAAATTGGAGAAGTTAACTGCCTCAAAGATGACTTTGTTTGAAATCTGAAGTTTGTGGTTGTTCAGGTTGAGGAATAAAATTACCTTGGACTACTGCAGGCTGCAGCTAAGCAAAGCAGAGCTGGCAAATTGACATTGGTGTTGACGTTTTGGAGGCATCTGTGGCTGCAGTTTATCCACAAGCATGAGCATCAGTTTTCTCTCTGAGATAAAGACAGGGAGTGCTCCAAAGCTCTTCTGGAGACATTGATCACTCACATTGCAAAGCGCATAGGAGTGTGTCAGCTTAAAAGTGCTGCTTGATGACCGGTGAATTTGACCAAATCTCACCTTCAGAAAAAGCTGGAGATGAAAACAAGTAATGAAAAGTGTGGCAAATAAGTTACATGGGATAAGCCTGGAAAATGATAAACCTAATGCTTATCTTTAGAAGGCAGGGAAAGGAAGAGACAGAAACTCATGGAACAAATAATCAAACTAGCTGCAGGGACAAACTGGATTTGTCAAGTACAAATTGTATCAAACCAGCCTAATTTCCTTCTATGACAGGATAACAGACTTGTAGATTAGGGAAGAAGGAATAAAAGTCCATATATCGTGACTTTGGGGAGACTTTTGTCACAGTTAAATAAGGAATCCCCTTGAGCAAATAAGGGAAATACAGTCTCAATACATCAGTCCAAAACCACTTCAAAACCTAAGGGGAACAATTAGTAGATGGCTGTCACGCTGGAAGCATGTTTCAAGGGGGAATGTCCCAGAGGTCTGTCATGGACCTGGTAATACTGAGTGCTGAACATTCATTCAGGAAAAACATTGCCAAGAAATAAAAATCGTATTTGTTAAATCTGAAGAAGACACCAAGCTGGAAGAGCTGCAAACAGTTTGAAAGGCAGAATTAGGATCCAGACTATATCTTGGAGAAGGTGATGAGAACAAAATACTGTACAAGTTCATAAGAAAAAACCCTACACTTGGCAAGGAAGATCTGCATCCCCAAACCTGCAAAACTGGGAGTATCTGAAAGAGCATAAAAGACCTGGAGAAGATCTGGAAGCTATAGTGAATATGAGTTAATGATTGGCAAAAGGGTAAACATTTTACTGGGCTATATTTAAAAAAAGGCACTGTGCAACATACATGATGTTTTCTGTCTGTGCTCAATGCAGGTGTGTTCAGCTGGAGANGGTGGGGGTCATCTGTCGCTCAGGGTTTGGTGGGTTTGGCTGAAACCACGACAGATAAATTGGCGCCCAACGTGGGGCTCGAACCCACGACCCTGAGATTAAGAGTCTCATGCTCTACCACGACAAGATCGTATTTGTTAAATCTGAAGAAGACACCAAGCTGGAAGAGCTGCAAACAGTTTGAAAGGCAGAATTAGGATCCAGACTATATCTTGGAGAAGGTGATGAGAACAAAATACTGTACAAGTTCATAAGAAAAAACCCTACACTTGGCAAGGAAGATCTGCATCCCCAAACCTGCAAAACTGGGAGTATCTGAAAGAGCATAAAAGACCTGGAGAAGATCTGGAAGCTATAGTGAATATGAGTTAATGATTGGCAAAAGGGTAAACATTTTACTGGGCTATATTTAAAAAAAGGCACTGTGCAACATACATGATGTTTTCTGTCTGTGCTCAATGCAGTTGTGTTCAGCTGGAGAATGGTGTCCAGTTTTGAAGCACTTACAGAAAGGTGCAGGTGAAGTAGGGTGGATCCAGCCATTTTCTCTATTCTCCCAAGAACTCTTTGGCAAGATTAAAGGGACCAGATTTGTCTAATCTGAAGAAGAGAAAAATTAAAGCAGACATTAAATATCTTAAAAAACATAAGTCACAAAGAGAACAGGAAACCACAAAGAGGGCAGCAATCTTAGAATCATAGAATGGTTTGGGCCAGAAGGGACCTCCAAAGGTCATCTAGTCCAACCTTCCCACAGTCAGCAGGGACACCCCCAACTAGACCAGATTGCCCAGGGTCTCATCGAGCCTCACCTTGAATATCTCCAGGTAATGGGCCTCAACCACCTCCCTGGGTAACCTGTTCCAGTATTCCACCACAAGAACTTATCAACAAGCAGTAAAGAGTCCACATTCCATTAGGAGAGATTTAGTTTAGGTATTAGGAAATGTCTGAGAGCCACAGCAAGAAGACACTATTATGGGTTGTCTAAGCAGATGCTGGTACCTTCATTGTTAGGGTTAGGATCTGGTTAGCAAACATTGTTCAGGCAAGATTAGGTACAGTTGATGAGCAGGTAGATGGCCTTTCCAAGTCCCTTCATGTTTATGATAACTCTCTGTATGTGTTGGGTTAAATATCATCATAATAAAAGAAACTCAAAACAATCTTCAGCCACTGGATGTGATTCTATGATTTCAGTGTCAGAACATCAGTGTTGTCATTTCCTGACCGTGGCAAAGTAGAGCCAGAACTGACCCTTTGCTCAGGTAGTTTAGGCTTCTGGCTAAACCACCAGAGCATTGAGTCCAGTGAAAACCACATAGTCCTACTCACTGTGCTGCTTACCCTAGAGCCCAGGAAGGCAGGCTGGGGAGGGCAAGGTAGATAGACAGAGCACATCCTGGGGTGAAGGATCCTTCCGAGGAACATCATCTCTTTTTTCTGTGTACCAACACCTTGGCTCCAGTCCAGCACTGTCTTTTTCTTTCCTTTTGCTTTTCCCCAGGCAGGAGTAGAAACATACTTGTAAGTTGCTCACCCTCATGAGAAACCTGAGCCATCTTTGCAGAAGATGGAGGCACCATTTGCAATAAACTCTGACTCTGTGGCTTTGTCAACAGCCAGAATTCGGCAATTCTTTCACTAAAGTTGCATACAGACCTCTCAGAAGAGAATTTGAGGATATATGAAGTCCTTTCCTGTGATCATGTGTTATAAGCCAACTGGCTTGTGAATTGAAGATAATTGGATGCACTGATATAATGAGCTAAGGACCCATGTGACAATTAATAATTCTGTCTAAATAAAGTTCTAATTTGATATTTTGGTCATGTAACACTAAATGTAATAGAAGAGAAGAATGTCTTATTTCTCTGCTTTTCACAGCTGAGTTAGGGTAACCCTACAATCTCCTGCCTGTTTTCTTAGCCTTGCTTCAGCAGGGCTGTTGGCAAGTATGAGAATTTAAGCAGATGGGCAGGCATGGATTTACAAGAGGCACTAACTGCTATCAGTACAGTAAAACCAACACATTGTCATGCTGTGTGACATGCCAACAGTCATATAACCCTACAGTCTCTTTGCATTCCCCCATTTTGATCAGAGTTGCAGATATACAGAGATGCAAGTCTTCCTAAGTACGGTAAACTTCTTTTGTGAAGTCTAGGGACACTGAGCATTGAGGACCTCCTATCATTAAAAGCAGAGACATTTCAACAGAGTTCCCTCCTGTCTTCTGGAGCCAGAAACATGGTATGTGTAATGCAATAATATGGGACTCCCTGGGACAGAACTATCACAGCAAGGGATAAAAAAGCAGTGGAACGTTTGTGGTTCCACTGGGCCCCTGGAGAAATCACAGGACAAAAAGTTCAAAGCCCCATTGATTTCAGGCTCTTGAAGGACATATTTGGTGATTAAAGATTTCAAGTCTTCACTAAAGCTTTCGACGATATATCTAACATCAAAACTCTCTCAGAAGGATGGATGTATAATGGATCAATAAGAAGAATGATTTTTGCATCACCAACCTGTTTTTCGCAGTCACATGTTAAAGATGAAGTGGAGATATTTTCTGTCAATCCATGGCTTGTGAGGAATTACTTAGCCTCCACTGAGTCACTTATCTTTGCTGCTATCCTATCATTAATAATTATATATAAATAATACAGATGCTTCTCTCATGCAAAAAAAGGAACCCCAATAGCACGTTAAGGCTCTCCAGGCTTCAGATCCAATCTTCTATCACTTTCTGTGCTGTGTAAATAAATTCCACTCCCGGTAAAGGCAAGGTTGAACACATATAGATTGCAATTCAAAAATGGTCTGAGGTGCATGCTTCTGGCTCTTGGACAGCATTTCAGCAGGCACAGATCTGCACCCCAAACTGAATGGCATGTGCTAAATTCCTAATCATGTTGTAGCTGTGATGGTCTACAGATATGACACCTGACTGCAGAAAGAAATGATACCTCTTTTTTTTCCTCCATGGAGCAACTGATATAGCTGGAAAAATAACCAAGTTTTCAGGCACAAACTTCTCTGCAGATAGACAGAAAAAGCTAGAAAGCTTGCCTGGGTTTTTACAGCCAAATCGGCAGGTCTAACCAAAGATACCATCTCTTCTAACAGATTTGCCCCAAGGACGACTGGATGGCAGGACTCGGTGCTTGCTAGTGGTGCATGCTTGGGCTGCGCCAATGCCTGCTGTGGGAGCCTCCATGGGAGCTGTGGTTCCCCAGACACAGCAGAAGTGAGACAAGGCAGAAATGTGACAGAAGGAGGTGAGTGGGGTGAGGAAGAGCAAAACCTCACCCTTTGCTCCCACAAATCCCACCTCTACTCTGCAACCCCCAGCACGCTTTAAGTTCCCCTCAGGCACCCCAGCTTTGCCTGCAGTTCAGTCAACATCCCTGCCATCTCTGTCTGACCAGCCTTCAGCCCTGTTGCTCTTCTTGCTCCATGTTGCTGCTTGCTCCATGGGTACCCATTAAGAACCGTCACTTGCCGCAGATGCCAAGAACAAAAAAGGAGAAATGCCACAGCTCTTCACTGAGCATAAGTTCAAAGCTCTTCTTTCCAGGGAAGCGCTTAATGAATCAGCCTCAAACAGGAGAGAGAAAATTTAGCAGAATAAGTCATATCACTGCAAGATTAGTTTAAAAGTGCTGAGAGGCAACAGAAAATATAAACATTCCTCCTTAATGTTAAAATAAGGGATTAAATATTACAAAAGGAACCTAAGGATCTATTTTTGAAAAGGGCAAGGGTTTTAAGTCACCTGCTACTTTTGCACATTTGGTGACTTCACCTTCTAAAGAATTTGCTGAAGACCAGAAATGCTTAAGGTCCTGCATTAACTAAACTGTATTTCCAGACAATGTGGCCTAAGTAGCCCTTTTTTGACCTTTATATATTTACTTAGACTTGAGCATGTGCTAAATGCAGAACTGGGAAATTTTTAAATCCTGAGTCAAGCTCATAATGAGGAAACTAACAAAAGTCATAAGAGGACTGGCACATACAGAGAATCTGTTTTGCACTGGGCTGCTTCCACCTCTGTCTTTCCCTGTGCACTGGTCTGGGGTCATGGTGCCTGTACAAAAGCCTTGATTTCTACAGCAGACTGGTGTTTGGGGAGGTGGGAAGTGAGGCATTTCACAAGGCAGTGCTGGTGCTCCAGCAGCTGTACGCCCTGGGGACTGTTTTTTTTTTTGTGTAGCAAAAAGAGTCATCCTGTGCCCAGAGTAAGGGCTTTGCCTAGCACACGCCAGTTTGGTGCCCTCACTGGTGTCTAGGACCCTTTATTCTAGGCAGCCAAAGCAATATTGCCCTCCACTGGTCCTGAAACTAGTTTAACTGCTAATGGGAGTTGGACAAAATCGGTTTTGGTACCATCAGGGGCACTTTGAAAGCAAGACACGGATTCCTGAGATGTGTTGGTGTTGTTCCATCTGTGCTAGGAGCTCTCGCTTTTCAGCCCCAGCTGTAGCAGGGACAGTCATTACAAGTGGAGGTGACATGACTGCGCAGCAGGAGGGGTGTGTGAGCCGTGTCATCTCCTGCAGGGACCAGTGCTCTGAAAGGGACTTTTAGTCAGGGGATCTGTTGCTCAACTTTTGCACAAAGCAGATGGAAACTTCACTCAGTGTGAGCTCTGACATTGTCCAACTTCAGCCTCCCTAGAGAATGGATTTGGTGTTATCAAAGGTAAACCTGCAGGTCCACTAAACATTTCAGATTTCTAAAGCTTGTGATATTATGTTGAAAACCCAAGTTTTCAACTAATATGTCTGCTGATTCTCCCCACTGGCTGAGGACAAGGCAGGGAGTCCAACCTATAGAGTTCTCCATGCACACCTTGCTGGCACTAGCTTTGAGGCACCCAACAAAGCCAGCACCACTTGAATAACCCAGCCAAGTACCAGCATCCAACAGCTCCTTGCTGTTAGCAAGGGAGATGAAATACTTCCTGCTGTGCTTTGAGGACTGTCTGACAGCTGGGCAGACAGAGCTGAGCTCTACAGGCTGCTGTTTATTCTTCAGGTGTGATGTGGAGCGAAGGCGTGTGATATCAATGGGTTTCACCGGCATGCAGAGGAAGCCTGTTAGGTGATAGGTATTTCTGGTATGGTGAGCAGCAGTGAAAAGATTAACTGTCTTGGCATTTAAGTGACCATAATTAGGCTTCCCATGAACAGCCCTTTGAGATAAATAATAGAAATTCACACCTATCTGGGTCCTACAGCTTTTCAGCCTATTTGGGGCAGGCTGAAATTGGATGTGTAAATCTCCTTGAGCACCTTGGACACTCTACAGTTGTCTTAAGGAGCTCTGCAGTTGTCTTAAGGAAGCAGTCGCTGGCTTGGCCTCCCTAGTTCAGTGTTTTAACCTGCTGTTCCCAGCAACACCTACATGAATAAAAATGTCCCTAGCTAGCAAGGCCTGCTTTCTGGAAAATTGCTCTTCTAAGGACCCACATATCCACCCTGGAGTTGTTTTAGGCCAGGCTGGATGGGGCTTTGAGCAACCTGCTCTAGTGGGAGGTGTCCCTGCCCATGGCAGGGGGGTTGGAACTCGATGATCTTTGAGGTCCCTTCCAACTCTAACCATTCTATGATTCTGTGATTCTGTTATCTTGCTTCTGTCTGACTATGGCTTTATACACCTAGAATAGCTGTGGGAAGTAAGTCCAAGACTGCTGTAGCTGGTTGAAGTGCAAAAGATTTTAATATTGATACACTTATTGTGACTTATCATATATAAGAAAAACTTCTTCAATTTCCACCCTCAGTTCCCTCTGGTCAGGTTGGAAGAGGTGCACGGGAGCAGCTCAGATGCCAGAGAGGTTTCTTGCAGAGTTAAGGACTTAATTTTTAGAATCATTTCCAATAAGTCACGAGTAAAGATTATGGGCTGAGGGTTTTTGCAGGATATTAAGAATTATATCACCCCTTCCAGAGCTATCTACAAATCCTGTGCTAGTGTGATAAATAACCCTATGGTTACCAAAAGACGGGGAGCAACTAATGTCCTTGCAAACTAGAAGAGGTCTGTTTTGCAGACAGCAAGGTAGTGAGAGCTACAGTTGTTGTTCTAATGCTGTTAATGGGCGACAGTATGCTAATTAGTCAGATTAACTAAGCGGGTGAGTCATGCACTAACCCTTCTTGAAAGAAAGTGCCCATTTTGAGATGCTAAATGAGAACATAAATGCAATCAGGCATAGAATTCTTGAAAGATAAGACGGGAGCAGACCTGCTTGTTAATGGAGCCAGTGAAATTAATTCGGCTTTGGAAAAGGGTGCACTTTTTCATATTCAGGGTTCGTTTTAATAGGGAAAGGATCAAAACCTTCAGATCTATACAACGCATTTCACTCAGGTCTAAGTAGTTTTAATGACCTAACATAACAAAGATATTTCTGATATTCTCTGCTAGGTTTGCACCTTCAGAAAGACTTTTTTTTTTTTTTTTTCTTTTAATTAGAGGCATTCAGATGTTTCAAATGAAGACAAAACTATAATATTCTGAAAAAACACAAAGCCCTCTCATCTATAATTGATGAGAAAGTATTAAAAATGTTTATTATGAATGCTCAGCCTCTTACGCTGAAAAACTACAGTTTCCTCACATTTGAGAACTTGACATTGATGCTCACATGGACCACAGATGTGGTGCTGGGTGTCACCGCTGAGGGTAAGGAAAGGAAGGCTGGTTGCCCTTCTATGGAGAAGATCTATGCCAGTTTTTGGTGTGAGCAATCACTTCCTTTCTTGGTAGCTACCAGCTACATGCATGCTAGCCTATTTTAACCTTTTGTTCTTCATCACAAATAATGGGTAAGCATCAAGAAAGCATAGAAGTGGTCCTAGCAGCTGCCGCACATTGTCCAGGATCCTTTGGGCCAGACACCTGTGTGGCCTCAGTCTCCGGTCTGAAGTCTATTTCAGCTTTCCAAGCATCTGATGTGGTAAGAGAAGGAAGCACCAGGTCTGGCTCCTTATAGCTGTTCAACGACCATGTGTGTACATGATGTTTGCCAGCACCTCCAGCAGTCTTTTGACCACTATGGTGCTTGCTGGGGACGAAGGCCATGTCTCCGTGGGTGCATGAGCCAGTGGGGAAGACAGGCTGAACCATGAGGAGGGCTTGCACTGGGCAGAAGCTCTGAGGGAACGATGCCTGAGGGGGTTCCATGGTCATCAGGACCTCATGGAAAATTACTGTTGAGCCCTGGATTGACAATGAAAATGTTCTGCCTCGTGCTTCTTTTTGAGCATGGTCTGTCAACTTACCATTTGCCGGAACTAGTATTTTTTCTTAACTGACCCTTCCAGTCTGACTCTGGAGAGAGTCCATTGGAGGGCTATGAAGATGATCAAGGGACTGGGGGACCTCTATTAAGAGGAAATGTTGAGAGACCTGGGTCTGTTTAGCCTGGAGAAGACTGAGAGGAGACCTCATCAGCACTTATAAATATCTAAGGGGCAGGTGTCAAGAAGATGGGGTCAGGCTCTTCTCAGTGGTACCTGGTGACAGGACAAGGGGCAACAGGCACAAACTGGAACTGCATTTCTTTGAGGGTGTCAGAGCACTGGAACAGGCTTCTCAGAGAGGTGCTGGAGTCCTCTTCTCTGGAGATATTCAAAACCCACCTTGGATGTGTTCCTGTGCAACCTGTTCTAGGTGACTCTGCTTTGGCAGGGGGATTAGACTAGATCTCCAGAGGTCCCTTCCAGCCCCAACCATGCTGTGATTCCATGATTTCAAGGCAGCTGCTTGGCATTAGGACTGCTATAAATGCTGGCTCTGCTTCTAGTCTACCTTCATTTCTAACTCAAAGTCTTTCCAGTGCCACTGCAATGGCCACTGGTTTCCTACCCCAGAGGTGGCTGCACTTAGATGATTGGTGAAGTGATCCCTATATATATTTGCAATTCTCTGAAGCGCCTTGAGGCTTGCAAAAGGCACTATATAAATCAATTAATAACAATATCAGAGGTCAGTCAGCCAATAAGAATACAATTTAGTTTAATGAGAGATAAATAAGACAGACAGAGTGAGAGGGGAAGGGAGCTACAAGGCTCCCTACTCAGTGCCAGGCTCTAAATAATGCCAGCTCCTCGCTTTATCGCGGTGATCATCAGAAACACAGAAGATAATTGTGTCATTGCCATTTCTTAGTCCAGTGTAATATCTATTACTGGTTTTGATGTCTTACTCAGCTCTGTACCAGTATGATTTTAGGAAGAGTGTACATTATTTTCATGAAAACAAATATGAGCATGAGGAAGCATTTTTCCCTTGCGTGCAATTCCTACTAAAGAATTTACATTCTTCTAATTTACTGGTTTACTGCACCACTTAGTGCACTCCTGAGATGTGCAGAATGTCCTCGCAGTTAAGAATGTGCAGATGAAATTTACCCTTTTTGCACTGAATCACTCACTCTTCCCTTGGAAGTCACCATGCTCTTTCCTCCCTCTAAATCTCCTTTAACCGCTTGAATAAAATAATGGATTGTTCTGCATAGTTACAAAATGGATCCAAAATGGATGGTTGACAGTTTATTTGGATTTTAGGGTAGTTATATATTTTTGTGACCAGTCTGGTACCAAAGGTGAAGAGAAAGACACTGTTTTGCATTTAATTCTTCCTGTTATACATGACTGTGGATGTAGGCATGAGAATTCTCCATTGTAGCCCCAGACAAAAAGCTGGGATACGTCACCCTCATCAAAGCAGTATTTGAAAAATTGTCAGAAGACACAGAGGACAGGGGAAGATAAACCTGAGTGGGGTAGGACAGGGGATGGGGGAAGCCTGTGAGCCAAAACAGGGAGGTGTTTTGTGTTTGTGCCATGCCAGTACACCAGCTGCCCAGTCTGTCACTGTTGTCTGTGTCCACATGAGCCTGTTGGGACATACTGATGATGCCTCAGGCCCCGCTGCTCTGGGTATGCAGCCTGAAGAGCTGTTGGGGAGGGTGGCAGCTCCCGCCCAGCCCCTGCATTTGTCCTTTCTGGGGGTCCAGAAGAAGCTTGTGCATTGGTACAGGTGCTGAGAAATGTTCCAAGGCTCGGTATTACAGAAACAGCCATTAGCAGCAGAGCATGAAACATGTATCTAAAGCGGAGTAAAGCAATATGAAACCCTCTCAGTGAGCAAGCCCATTGCTGTAGGGCAAGGCTGACTTGGGCTAAAATTTGACACAGTTTAGTGCAGCATCATTACATGCAGAATCAGCTCACCTGGTTAGTCCTCTTTTTTTCAGCTGTGTCTGCACACAGTTGCATGTCTCTTCATCTGGCAGTTGCCTACATCATGCTCTAACGGGGTACTTGGTCAGACCTCAAGCCCTGCGGCCATGGCGAAAGGGGGCAGAACAGCCCTTCCTAAAGCTCTTTGACAAAAGCCAAAGCCAAACAGAACCGAGCTGTGCGCATCAGCACTTCCGAGGTTGTGTGTGTCCCCCCCCCTCAAATTCCACTTACATTTTTGAGTCCTTTCACGTGCCTCAAATCAGGGGCTGTCTGCTTCACACTTAGGTAATCCACTTGCAGCAACTCAGATCTGGACATGAAAACCTTGCTTCTGTAAGGGGGGGCTGCTCTTTGTTCGCTCTCCCCTGCGCCAACCAAAGCCAGCCCTGAATACCGTGACAAAGGATTAGCTGAAGCTGAGGCCAGGCTGCAATGTAAATAGCCAGACAGAGAACAGAATGGCTTCTTTTATCAAACTTAACATCCCAAAGCTCTACTGATTTCATTGTCATTATGGTGGTGATTAATTTGACCCAGAGTACTGCCACCCACTGTTAAAGCCTTCGCTACATCCCTGTTGATAGCTCTCATGACAGAGATTACAGTCTGCCACTGCCTTGTCCATAATTAGTACTTGTCAAAATGAGATTTGCCTATGGTGGCCCACCGTCCATGAGAAACCCATTCAAAATTAAACATGCCTTGGAAAATAGAGGCCAGTTCACCCTCTAATTGGAACCAATGAGTACAGAATGAAGACTCTTTTTCTCATCTAGTAAGTCTTGTTCCAGGTGTGAAAAATGATTTTGTGAGTCTTCTCCAGAGATATCAATAAGTGTCCTCTAGTGAAGTACTAGGGCACCGATTCTGTTCTGCAGCTGGGTCCTAAAATATTTTCACAATTCATTCCCTAAAACAGTGCGGTTTAATCGCTTCATCTGAATCCGGGCTGGGGCCAGGGCACAGGGACAGTGTGGTCGATGCCAGGGCCACTGCCTGGACCTGAGCTGGCCACAGCCTGGGGAATACCTTGTGCCAGGGGAGGGCACATCTGGGTGAGCTGTTGCACATTTCCAGGAAATGGAGGAGAGAAGAGGGAGTGCAGCCACACAGCCTGGGCGCTGCCCCATGGACGTAGAAACACAAGGTTTAGAGTGACCGGGGTTTAGGGTAGTCTGAGCTTTCACTCACCGACACTTCAGGCTGGACTAGACATGGAGTATAATATACAATTCACTTTGCAGGCCAAGGTTACAACCCTATATTTTTCTTTTTCCCACCGTGAGAGGAATGGCCAGTGTTATTGCAGCCCTGAATGCAAAGACATTGCTAAGAATTGCAAGGGCAAGAGACCTGGGCAAGTTACAAGGAGGCTCACTAATGAAGGAAAGACCTCCTTGCAATGCTCCAGTCCGCTGCAACCCTGGGCAGCATTACTACTGCAAGTCAGATAGATATCTTCTGGTCTTCTCCTCACTGGTCAATACACAGCTGAGGATGTGGGTCAGCTGGAGATCAGCTCAAAAGGGAAAAATAAGGCTGACAGAAGATGCAAAATCAATAGGGGAGGAGAGACTGAGTCACAGGCCTAGAGAAAAGTGATGACTGGTAATCTTTGGATTTGCAAGAAAGAAAGACTACTGCCAAAGGAGAGGGAATAAACAGTTTCCACAGAGCAGGAGAAGGAAAAGCAGCTTTGAAGGTTCTGTCATTTGTGAAAGTTTTAGATGATTTAATTGTGGACTTAAATTTTTTTGAAAATATTTGTTTTCTCTTTTATGGTTCTTCCTGGAACTGTCTCTTTAAACTAATGAGACATTTAAGCTAGACATTAGGAAGCATTTTCTAATGATGACGGTGACTACATCCCGTCACACATCACTACGAAGGTTAGGCGCGTCAGCAAACGTCTGCTGGGAGTGCACTGGGCATCACCAGCCCCACCGTGGCAGGGGGGAGGCAGAGGATGACCTCAGCAAGCCCCAGTCAGCCCCGTTTCCTATCATTCTGGCGGGTCTGAAGATTTACTTTCACCCTGAAGGTAATCAGTCAGTCGTGATTTTGACCTACGGTTTAATGTGCTCTTTTGCTATAGTTACAGACATCCTCCTTCTGGTTATGTTCCCTGCTGTGACTAATGGCAACTCTGCAGCTAAAGAGGTGGTTTTTAAAGAAAAACATCCAGGTTTCCACGCTGTGACTGAGTTTACAGTTTTAGCAAAAAGAAGGGCACAGCAGTCCTTGCTGTGGCCGATGAACTTGACGTTTTTCAGGTGCAAATGCCTACGTGCATATTTATAGACCTTTCACAAAACCCCTAAATTCACAGGAAGCAACAATTTTTGCTGTGATTGTGCAATGGATCATCAGTCTTGGTATTTGCTATTCACAGTGAAGTATGTTTAAAGCCCACTTACTCCACTCATATAACATATTTTTGATCAGCCAAAGTTTTTTGAAAACTGAATCGCTTTGCACAAATGCAAACAAAAGTGGAAATGAGACTGAAAAAAAAAAAAACCAACCCAGGAACTGAATACCCCATGAGATACCAAGATCCTAAGCAAGCTTTACAAATATTATCCTTCCAGTGTGGTTTTCTGGAAGATGTTTAAAGGTGATATGAGGGAACATTTCTTACAGGTAAAACTATAAGGATTTTAATGGTATTTTGCAAAATGCCTAAAGCATTAATAAATACTCCTTTCAAAAACACTGCAGTGACTGAAGGTAATTCTCCAGACTGAAGAACAGGCTTTTAGGTAAAGTGACGAGACTGCTTTAAATAAATTCAATTGATCTTTTTGTGTGTGTGGATGCTGAAGAAAAATTTGGGAAAAAGCTACATTTGTTTAAATCTCCTTCCCTTGTTTTAACTTTCTAAATAGGTCCTCTGTATCTGTTCACCCTTAAGCCAAATTGAATTCAAGGGCAGCAAATGACAAAGTAACCAAAATTTTTACTCTGTGGCAAGAAAATCAGCAGAAAGCAGCTCAAGTTTTGCTTTTCTTTGCTAGATAAGACGGCAGATGTCATCTGGATGCTAATTGGAGCCATTGTACAATGGTGTTAGATGCCCTGTTCTCATTCAATATCGTGGCAGGTAACACAGTACCTGTGTTCTTCCAGAAAGGATCAATGACACAAAGGTAGTTTTCTGTTGAACTGAGAAAACAGACAATTAGAAAATCACTATTTGTATTCAATTTCTGTTTACACTGGTTGACCACATCTCTTGCAAGCTCACATTTCTCTCTAGCTTCAGAAATACACAAATATATCAGCACCAAAAGTCTCCTCTCGTTTTACTTTGCAATTCAGGAATGCTTTATTAATCAACACAAGATGCATTCATTGAACTGGATTAATCCTGCATAAGTAATTTTGAAATTTCCTGCTGAAGTTATTTTTCATTTCTGGGAACAAATCATTTATTTGGATTTTCATATATCAGGATCACAGAGATTTGCCACAGTCAGATTTTAATTTTAGTTACATCTGAGCTGGCTTATATATTAGGGCACATAGTTTTGCATGAGAGCATCTTCTAAAATCTGTAATTGGTGTGGAACACTGACATGCACAGAATACATCTGACAAGGTCCAGAGAGTCAGGTTCAGTTTCGCTGATCAACATCTATGCTGCAGATTAACTGAATCTTTTATGGCATTACAAGCCCTCCAGAATTCATTAGTGTACTTTCCCTTCCCGCTAACCACGCTGACCTCCAGCGCCGCCGCCACTGCTTCCTCGGTCCGGCCTCGAGAGGCTGAAACACTGACTCTTCTCTGCTGCCACGTTAACAAAAGAAATGACACCGTGTAGCTCAAACTGCTCCGGAGAGCGTACGTTGCCAATTACCATCTTGGCCTCCTTAGCAGTGTTTGGGATTTCTGACTCCTTTGTCTGTACCCGGAAAGCTCCATTTAAATTGAAATGTGGTCTGTCCCTTAAATGCAGGAGAACTAGAGTAGTATATTGGTGAGTGATTATCATACAATAGAAACTGCTACATATAATGAGGTTTGGCGTGGATTTTTTCTCAGGAACTGGCTCACAGATGCAGCTAGCAGAGGAAAACAGTGTATTAAAAGTGGGAAGGGGGACAAAGACATGAAGGAAAGAAATGCCAGCTTCTGGGAGCTAGGGCAGAGTACCTTTGAGATAGTACTAAAATCAATGAAAAGCCTATTTCTGAAATGCTGTCTTTGCCCTCTTTTAAGGGCACAGGCATGGGTTGCAAGTTGGCAGCAACCCAGCCTTCTCACACTTCTCAGGCAGTGGATGGGAAAGCAGGTGAGAGGCAGGCAAAGAGCTCCATTCACCAGCCTGCTGTTTTCCAGGCCCAGCTCCACACAGATACCTAGGCAAGTTTGTCATGCTGAGGACAAAGAGGAGAAGACTGATGTTTAGCAGGAAGGATGGCAGAGAAGGAGGACAGAGGAACAGTCCAGGTGTGCAGCTTCCAAAGACAACTCTCATCTGTGAATCAGAAATGGAAAAGAAGCTTCCCTTCGGCCCAGTGGGGACCCAGACTTGGAACACATCTGCTCTTCCTCCACTCCTCATCACCACGACTCTCTTGTGGTGAAGTCCATGCGTTGAAAGCCTGAACACTGCAACACCTAACTACTCTGCTGGTTTGATCCTTCTGCTCAACAGCTAGAAATGATGAAGAAAATAGGAGCAGTACCATCACCAAGTGCATTAGTTTCATGCTTATTTCACGTCCTCTTTTATTGCATTTTCTTGTGTTTCCCTTCTGCTTTTTGTCTCCTGCCATTTCTTTCCAGGCGTGGTCTGATGTGTGCTTCCCAGAAACTGTTTTGGCCTTCCTCACTACTCCAGACTTTACTTCCTCTGTGCCCTTGATTCACAAGAACTTCTCACCTTCTCCTCTTGAAGGCTCTAGTTTTCTACATTTTTTTCCTTTCACTCTTACCTCTTCTTTCTCGCTTCATTCCCTTCCTTTCTAAATCATGTCTCTGCCCACTGCTTCCAGCTTCTCTTCCTTCTCCCACATTACTTAAAAACAAAAGTATATAGTCATCTTTCTTCCTTCCTTTCTCTTCTGAAATAAACTCATTAACGAACCAGCCTTAGGCACTGTGCTATCTTACCATAGTGGCTGCTGGCTTGCCCTTCCCTTCCTCATAGAAGATATGAACAGGATTGGCCCCCTCTCTTTAGACCAGGCTCTTTCACCGCACTCTCAGCCACCCCCCAGCACAGCTCACATTTGCCACAAGCCCAGGGGGGCCGGGACTGCCCTTTTGTTTGCTCAGTGCACCCACCTGGTTTGCAGAGGAAGGGGCCGGTCTGTGACAAAGGCTGGCAGGCATGAAGAAATAAGAGATGCAGTATAGGAACTGGTGATGATGCTGCTGCTTCCTGGTAAAACCCCTGCCTTTACCTTGCCATCTAACCCTGGCAATACCTCTTGTCCCAGCTTCTCCACCGCTCACCCTTGGCAGCGCTTCCCCTCAAGGAACAGAAACACCCCCATAGTTAGGAGGGTCAATCATCCCAGGAGGGACATTTTGAAGAGGGAAGAAATCACCACAACTAGCATTAAATTCCTGCCTTTAACCAGATGGCATCCTTTTCACTTGTGTGACCATGGGACGGAGGAACAGGCCACGCAGAGCAAGGCAGAGGCACTTCTCAGACGTAGGATAGATCAGCCTCGGTGGGATTCTGAGCTCTGACCCTGCCCGTGGGCAGGCAGGGGGGGAATTTCCCTGCCGGACGCCCAGGCCAGGCAGGTGCGCTTGGGGGAAGGCTCTGACTCACGACGTTTCACTGCGTCCACACACACTGCGTAACGCCACTTGGAGAACAACGAGGCTGTTGTGTACGGCCACAAAATAAAAGAAGTTTACGCATCTACATGATAAAAAAAGTTCCAAAGAATTTAATGTAGATATTATTTGTACATACATTTTATAAGTAGGAATATGGCAGACAGTTGAATTAGTACATAAAGTTTTATTTAAAGTTTCCCCCCTACAAGCAAGCTTCATTTACACAGTCTAGTACTGTACAAAATTTACATCCCTTGTGTGTCTTATTCAGTTAGCACTTTCTGTGGTCATGCCTTCCTGAAAGATAGAAAGATTTACATACAGTCCTCATAAACCTTTAAATTATCTTGGTTAAAAAAAAAAAAAAAAA
>VZRU01018562.1:224516-249983 GCA_013398155.1 Pedionomus torquatus
TAAAAGGACAACAAATATCCTTTAAAAATGGTACGTTGTAGTAAAGACAGGTGACAGTCAGTGTTTAATGGCAGACCTTATCCTGATCTTACATGTCATCCACGGTTTCCTCATTTAGTATCTTAACAGTTTCCTTTTTATATATATTTATATTTATATACTTTCAACAGGAAAGGAAAAAAAAAAAGTCATGATTGCACCAAATATATTTTACAAGGGATCCCTTGGATCTGAACAATATAAATAAATACAAAACCAACTAAGATTGCACTATATAGTAGAAATGGATTGAGATTTCAGGATACACACTCCACCTTTATGAGTTCCTTAGTGATGCTCACTGGAAAACTCCCCGACGGCACATTCAAATATTAGCATCTTCAGATAATTATTTTGTTTAAACAATTCTTTTCCGGGCGTGCAGCTACCTCATCAGTTGGGTTATTGCATTTGTGTGGTATCGGTCTTTACTGCATTACTCCAGTTTTACAACTGTGTAATTCTGCTGCCAGCAAGGGAGTTGCACTGCAATAAAACTGGACTGATGCCAGAGAGAAACAGTCCCGTGGTATTTGCCCTCCATTATTTATATTGCTCTCAAGCTTCAATATATAGCGTAATTTCTGCATACATTCACCCTCTTTCTATTTTGCAAAGCAAATAATGAATTCTTCCTCCCATCTATTGCCTCTGCAGCAGAAACCAACCTCTGGCAGTTGTGCTTCTTGCTTAAGGCGCTAGCATTAAGTCCTATCATGAAAGAGATGTGTGGGCTTGAAAATGCAGGATCTGAGTCTCCTTTGCCTTTCATCTGGTGCAGCCAGTCACAATTAGGCAAATGAAAGGCCAGATTCTTAACTGACACAAACCAAAGTGCATCCATTGGCTTGAATGGAGCAATGTCAGTTTATACCAGCGAAGAGGATGGTCCTGAGGATAATGGACGCAGCACCAGTAAACCACAATGGAAGAATTATGCATACGCTCTTCTGAGGTGTAGACGATCATGTTAACTGCGAGGTGGTGAAGAATCAGGCTCAGATTCTGTCACTGCTTTTGCAAAGCCAGGACAGAAAGACATAAGCTTAAAACACGGACAGCCTGATTTGTGCAAGCAACTATGAGTTCATGAAGCGAGTCCTAAACGCTACTGGTCCCACACGGTAACATTCTGAACTCACTTTGCAATGTATAAATAATTACGCAGGCTGTAAGGCAGTGGAAAGTCTAGCCTCATATTACTTTGGATCAATAGTAAAAATCTCTCAGAGCACATTTTAAGATCAACCACACAGGAGTATTTCAGCTACTTAACAGCATCTCTCCAAAATGCTGCATAATCATTTAAGAGTCCAAAGCAATACGTTTACAGTTAAATGCAGCCGCCTTGTCTTTGGAAGCAACTAGCACAGGTGCTCCTATCTAACAGGTTAGTGAAAAGTAAGTAATGGTTCTGGTGCTTCGTTAAGTGGCACCAGAAATAGCTTTATGAACCCAGAATTTAAGGTGTAGGACCAAATTTCTGCAGTACTCATGTAAAAACAGTCATTCCGTGTGATTTCAGTGAAATGACTCTGACTTTACACAAGTGTGATTAGAAGAATTTGATTTTAATCCCTAAGCTGCTATTGCAAGAAGTGCTCTGTAAAGCATGGCTTTCATTGTAGTCTGCTTTCCGCTGCACTTACACGTGGGGACTTTGAAGGCAGAGCGTATTAGATGCCAAGCTGTGCAAAAACTGGATGATATTTCTTTACCTTTCATAATCTTCTGATGCTGTGCTGCTTGCAGAGCATGTGAAGTAGCTGTAGGTTAGGATTACAGAGGAGGAGACAATTCTGCAATGCAGTGTGAGCTTTTCACTATCTGAATTCTGAAGCATTCATGAAAACAACATCCTCATGACTTCAACACAGATCACATGCAGGTAGATACAATGCACAATACTGATCTTGCCTCTTCAGGCCGTATTTGAACATTTAGCCTTCTTTTTTTAAAAAAAAAAAAAGTTAAATTTGATGTGAGGAATATCTCTGCAGCAGGACAAAAGTTAAAATCAGTCTGAAATGGCAGTCTGTCAGCACGTAATGTTCGGTGTGTTTTAGCTGCTTGCTTCGTAAGTCACCAGCATCTGTCTGAGATGGGACAACACTTGGGTTTTGTTTTCTTTTAGTTTGCTCCTAAAGCATAAATATGGAAGAAGGGGTCAATTATGGTAGCTTTGTTTTAACAGGAATCCTGTTCTAATAAAGTATTTACGTCACCCGTCATTAATTTCCCAAATGCAATCACTGTTTGTGTCAGTGCTCCTTGATTATCACTTGTTGTATGGAACGCAGGCTGGCAATATGACAGTAGAACAAGCAGGTCCCGCAAGTGGCTCAGCAACGTCTCCTTCTAGTTCTGTCCAAGTCCCTTTCTCAGGACTATAGCAAATAGTAGAAGATTTGTAAGCTCCCTGTAATAAAACAAAAAGTCATATTAAATGTGATCTAAGTTAAACCCAAGTCACACATCAGCTTTAAAGACCAAAAGCCACTTTCTACAAACATGAGTCACGATTTTGGGCCCTAATTTAGGAGCCTTTCAAGAGGTTTGGTTGTCATATGGGCCTCTGCAAGTCAGAATCCTTTACAAGCACCTTATAAACAGAGCTGTAAGCATGCAATCCTGTCAATCACAAGATAAGGCTGCATCTGGGGTACCATGTCCAGTCCTGGGCTCCCCAGTTCAAGAAGGACAGGGAACTGCTGGAGAAGGTAAAGCAAAGGGCTACAAAGATGCTTAGGGGACTAGAACAACTCTCTTATGAGGAAAGGCTGAGGGACTTGGATCTTTTTAGTCTGGAGAAGAGAAGACTGAGGGGGGAGCTGATCAATGCCTATAAATACTTAAAGGATGGGCGTCAGGAGGATGGGGCCAGTCTTTTTTTCAGTGGTTCCCAGTGAGGAGACAAGAGGAAACGGGCACAAACTGGAACATAGGAAGTTCCATCTAAACACAAGGAGGAACTTCTTTACTTGGAGGGTGGCGGAGCACTGGAACAGGCTGCCCAGAGATGTGGGGGAGTCTCTGTCTCTGGAGATGCTCAGAACCCGCCTGGACATATTCCTGTGCAACCTGCTCTAGGTGGACCTGCTTTGGCAGGGGGGTTGGCCTAGATGACCTAGAGGTCCCTTCCAACCCCATATCACTCTTCTGTGATTCTGTGATTTTGCCAAATTACATCTCATTTTTATATTACTCCGTATCAGTGAATACAATCTGGTAATAACTCATCTAAGTGGAAAAGCACAAAGTTGAAAAAATACTCCGCGTTCTCCACAAGTTGAAAACCAAACCAAAACCAGCCCCTGCAGCTACTTCACCCCTTATCTCCTCTCAATCCCATTCAAGGAATATATACAGACTGGCCGCAGGAGCTCAAAAAACCAGAAAGGTCACTGCAGAAAGCAGGCACACACCATACTCCAGCTGTAGCCTCCAACAAGGTAAATACTGTCGTCAAGGACTGCGCAGCCAGGGCCACTGCGACCCTCCAGAATAGGAGTCTGGAGAATATTCCACTGGTCACCTTTTGGATCGTAGCATTCTACAAGCATTACGTCAAGATGGGAGAAACCTGGATAAGGGCATTGAGAAAGGAGAATGTGCATTATGACATAGTGCTTTACTAGTTGTTTTACTGTTAAATTTATCAACTTAAAGCTACAATGATATTATCACAATTATAATGTCACTGTTAAATTTTCTTCTAGAAAATACCACCATATACATTCAAGCCATCTTCTGTACTGTTAATGTCATATTATTTCAGTTCAAATAATTCTGCTGAAAGCTTTTACCATTAGTTCTACAGTCCTCTACAAATCACAAGTACATACAGAACCTGAACAGATCAGAAAGTAACACTCATTAATAACCTATCAATGATGAAAGTGGATTCAAGCATTATTCCTCCTCATCTATCAGTGCAAATGCAAGTTTGAACATAAATGAAAAGACTGTCCTGGCAATCTTTCTCAAATGTCAGCAGATCTCTTATGATCAAAAGTCAACAGATTAAATCTCGCTCAGAAATCAATGCCTAACAAGTCAAGGTAGAGCTTTGACAACTGATGCCCCTTGGCTCCAGAGGAACAAGGTGCTTAGCGTGACAGATACAATGCTCAGGACCAACTTCAATTTTCATGCTGATTTAAGAGGTACTCTAAGCAAGTAACTGTGATTTAACAAAGTCTTAAAGGTGACAGAAAATGTAACAAGAAAAACCCCAACAGTGGTCCCATGCTTCCCTGACAGTCCTAAAAAAGGCTCCATATGACTACTGCTTTGTAATTACCAAAGGGCAGATGAGTCTCAGCTCAAGACTCTAAAGCTCTATCCATTAGGGCTGAAAACAGACAAAGAACCCAGGCATCTTGGTTCCTGTTCCAAGATTTAGACATTTCCCTACCTCAAACTACCTTCTATATCAGAGCACTACAGTAAAATTATGGCTTTTTTAATATGCTGGGACGCTTTACCTGCCACTCCTGTCTTCTCCACCAAGTTATGACAGAAAAATTAGATTTTCTGGAAAAGGATATTTGGTGATATTGGTACTGATGCTGCTTGTAAAAGTATTATTTATGTAAGGAACAAATAGCTATGATGAAATAAGTTTTCATTGCTGTAAAGTGTTCAAGGGGACATAGAAAGGCCGTCACAGTGCACAGAGAATCTGTCGAAAGCTCCATAATAAGCTGCAGTTTGCCCATGTCTAGCTGTGTTGTGCTAAATGCACTGCTGACATAGCATATAGATCCAGCTTCACAAAGGAGGGCTTTGCCATGGAGTTCTGCTGTTCCCACCCATTTGGAGAATTTGTAGCATTTCATCTGCAACCCAGTCCCCTCCCTCCTCCCTTTCCTTGCAGATCCTCCTTTTGTTTCACTGTACAGAAGAAACCAGTTTTCCAAAAAGCACTGCTACCAGCCAGCCAGCGGCTTTCCAGAAGCCTGGGTGTTAAATACTTCTCACAACATCAAGCGGTTGGTACATAACGAAGGCACCTAGGGCAACAACTTACTAGAAGCTGGCTGAAAAAAGAAGGTGGCAGGACGGAAGCAATTCAAGCCTGCACAAATCAAAGCAGGGGCATTAGCTATAAGAGGCGTGTGACACACTGACTTCCGCTTTAGCAGGAGATAAAAGCTAACACCGTGGAGCTCTGCAACCTCTCCAACATTTGCAGGTGCACATGCACAGGCAGCTTTTACCACCTTCCCCCTGCAAAATCCAGTCCAGGACCACCCATCACAACTGGGGCTAAGGAGTGGAGGCACAGCAGCCCTTCACCTGGCTGCAGAGGTTTATGCAGCAGTTATGATTCACCACTGAAAATTCACATCTCAGACTTTGTTCCCTACATGCTCCAAATGTATCCAGATCTTCAAAAGCAGCACATGGAGTTTCAGAGTCTCACATGGACTTGGGTGCCAGAGTCATTGTTGAAAAGCTTTTTTCTTTTTTTTTTTTTTTTTTCCAGCCAGAAAGGAGGAAAAATAAAAAGGGAATATAAACTGTCAAATATTGTCAGGGGACAAAGAAGCAGGAACTGTGCTTTTTGTCTAAGTGCCTGGATTAAGCAGAATCTCTTTAGCAACAGCATGTAGGTATTAAGACAAAAATACCAGATGCCTAACAGTAGTTATTGTAATATGAGACCTCTTCAAAAGATGAAAACAAGAAACCTCTAAAAAGAATTATAATTAACAAGCTACATTTAATACTAAAAAGCGATCTAAAGAGCCTAGTCCTAATATTTAATGGCTGGATTTTTTTTTTTTCTCTTCATTAAATCAGGAGCTTGTTCTCGTATGTTGCTCTGAATAAAGCTCTCTCTAACTGCACATTTTGGAAAATGATTTACAGAGGAAAATATTGCTGGTACTTTCGGGTCAAAGAATAATCTGTTTGTTTCATTGAATTCTTGGTAATGACAAATTGTCCATGCCTTTGAGTAATGGAAGCTCCCATTTTTATTATCTAAAGCATTCATTACTCATATATTTAATGTACTGTTATAATTTTAAAATAATTTGCATAAAATGTTTTTAAAATTGCTGGCTCAAGTGTCCTGTTAAATTGTGTTGCTTGGTTTTTAATGTATTTAACAATGACTGTCTAACAAAAATATTCTTTATAAGGAGACAGGGGACACTGAAATGCTTTTTCGTTATTAGAAATGTGACCTTTCAAATGGTTTCCTCCAATGGCGTACAGGCGGTCATTCATTACAGCCAGAGTGTGGATTGCTCGCTTTGTGTTCATGTCCTGTTTTCGGGCCCAGACGTCCATCACAGGGTCATAGCAGTACAGCCAGGGGACATACTCTCCATTGTGAACACCTCCTGCGAAGTAAAAATACCTCGGTTAATTAATGTCAATAAAGACGTGGCGCTGCAGCAGGAATTTAGCGCTATGATTTTCAGTTCTGGGGGTTTTCTTGTTTCAAGGTTGGTGCTTTTCTTTGGTTATGTATAGCAGGAATTATAAAAGACACTGGCCTGAAATATATATCTTGCCATTGTGAACAGCTCCCGCATGGGCTGCCAAAGGCTGCGGTAACGAAGACACGTAACGCCACTCATTTGTCTCCAGATTGTAGCACTCCACGCTGGACAAGTAACCAGTTTCATTTCTTCCACCGATCACATACAAGTTCTTGTCAAGGCGACAGGCGTAGAAACTGGCTCTCCTGGAGGACAGGGCAGAACAAAACAAAAGAAGCCAACAACAAACCAATTAGCCATGTCAAACATGGTTTTTCCCTCTCCAGTTGACTCCCTGAACTAAGATAGCAGCTCCTTCAAATGCTGCTTCGGAGAGAAGCGTCCAGGAGCTTTGCATGCTTACAGCTACTCTAGAGACTGTGGCTGCTTTGCTAATCAAATACACACTGGACATCAAACAAACACCTCATTTTTGATGTCAAAATAATTAAGCACACATAAGCCTGGCAGAAAATACCCCTTTTTCAAAGCTGTTTGTTGCTTTTTCACACCCGTGAAAGATAAAAAGGTGCTCATTAATGTTTGGGGCATTACCTTGTAAAGGATGTTACAACTCAGTAAGACAAAGTGAAAAATGAGGTAGATAATGTAACAATAATAAATTATCTTGACATTCACTTTCTTTATGGTCCTTCAAGGGTCATTGTTCCCAATTTACTAAGAGAACCACATCATCAAAATTTTTCTTCAATTATCATTTTTTTCTTCTTTCTGCAGTACGGCAAATAGAACAACTTTCCTTATGCTAGGCACAATATTGTATTTCCACCCTTTCACTCAAAAGATGTCTGTCTCCATCCAACTAACTCTGAGAAAAGTTTGAGCTTCCTGTCTGCTTTCATACGCAACTAGGGTTCACAGGAAAAGAATTCCTTTTTTCTGGTCAGGACTGTTAGGCATATACCAGTTCGCCTGCCTCGTGCCTCCAAAATTAATGTTGAGTGTGTGTTCCTGAAGTAAAAATAGAGCAGCAGACAATTCTGAGAGACCCTGTTTGGTATAATCCATTTTCAGGGAAAGCACCCTGGATTATTCAGAAGCAGGAAAGTTGACTAGGGTAGAGGCCTTTAATTTTAAGCTGCAATGATACAAGAAAGAAAACTGAAAAACACCACAGCTAGGCTAGGATGAAGACATGTACAAAACCTTGATCAGCAAGAATTGCCTGTCCCAAACCTACAATCCTCTCCTGGGCGAACCAGAGACAAGCAGGAAGGTCAGGCACAGCAAGGTCTCGCTCTGACAGCTCCAGCAAAGTGGGCACGATGGAGTGGGGCTGCAGCTTGGCAAACCCCGCTCTGTGGCTGACACAATGTGCTCCGGTTCCTGCCCAAGCACCTGAATCTGAATCCAGGAGCGGCTGCATACTGCACTCCTAAATTGCATGGTGGGCTTGATGGTCACATGCACCACCAAGGTCTCTATCCTGCAGACCACTGCAAGGCATTCAGAATGAGCGGCGGCCCATGTACAGAGCACAACACCCTGCCATTAACAGCTCTGATATGCCCCAGCTCCTCTGCAGGCTTCCCTAGTCATCCCACGACCAGGTGAGCTAGCAAAGCCCGGGGTACCATGTCTCTATCCTGCCATCTACCTGGGCATACGTTCAGGAGCATTTCCTTCAGTGAAGGCATGAATAAGATCTATCTCCTTTACCCAGCTGCCTATTTTCAAAAAAACTGTAATACACTTTAACATTTTGGAGACATTTCTGCCTTTGTCAGATGTGGCTGAGACTGGCTGGTGATTTGTAAGTTGGGAGGAGAGGTCAGGCAGACATGAAGCTACAGCCATGGAAACAGCAGAGCTGCCTGGGCATCCAGGGAGCAGACCTGAGGCAATGCTTCCTGTTTCTGGCTTTACTTTTTGGATTTGGTGCCACCTAAGAGGGCTCCTCACCAGACAGGGTGAGAACCTCCTGCCTACCTCTTTGCTCTCACCTTGCCTGCACATGGGCAAGGGGACGGTGCAGGACAGCACCCCTTGTTGAGAGGGAGGGGGAACACCACCACAGGGATAAGGCTACTGAAAATACCAGATGCAAACAGAAGGACAGGAATACTGCTAAGTGTCTCCAGCTCAACTGACGAATTAAATACGACCATTTAATTTATCTGTCAATGGGCAGATAGAAGCTGATGGCATATATTGCTCTGCATGGTCGGGCAGCAAATTGTGCATCTATGTTTTTAGCCTGATTTTCTATGGAAACAAAGCTTATTTGATTACACTGTACATGTACCCATGTCTGCCTGAGTGTTGTCTCCTCAACAAAAACCTGCTGGCTGATTTCACTCTGATTTGACAGAGGGTATAGGTGTTAGAGGCAATCGTTTACATGATTTTTATGAGTATGTGACAAGCCAGAGGCAAGACAGCCCATAGCAGCTCCAAAAGCAGGAAAAGCTGAAGGGATCACACCCTATTAGACATCAGAGAGCCTGCACGAGCGGGCACATGTTCTCTGAACCTCCTGCATCCATCAGCTGCAAGGCACAAACCCACAAGGTGCCTGTTGTCAATGCCTGAGGTGCTCATGCATCTGCTCATCTGTCCTGTACCTCCTCTGACAAACCCATTAACAAACTGCTCTCACCTTAAGGTTTAGCTCAGGTTTAATAAAGAGGTAGGTACAACTTGCAGGCATAACTCTGTTAACTGGGATTTCACTGACACTATTCTGTACATGTACTCCTGGTTTCATCCACACAGTGTCACTATAAGGAGCAAAAATGAAAGCGTCAGCAGGCCTCATTCTTCGCTTGGATGTGAATATTCGCTCAGTAGCTTCTGTCACAAATATTTTAAGCTTCTTCATTTTTTTTACTTTTCAACAACCAAGTGTATAACGTACATGCTGTGAAGTGATGACTTTTAAAACTGCTGCAAAATACAATTCAGACTAAAATGTACAACGGCAATCTTTGCACGATGACCTTCCCCACAAAACTGGGAAGACACTATCCATTTCTAATCAGATTCTAACTGGAATGCACCTCAGGATCTGAATATGGACAATAAGACAATTATTTTGTGGTTTTCTTCAGGACTTGCAAGTATTCAGCATTCAGTGGTCTCTGAAATCTGTGACATCCCTTCACTCAATAATCAACCCAACAAGTTCTTGTAAGTACACATGCATAAAAGGGAAGAATGTATTCCTGGTTTCTACAGATCATGAATTTATGCCCTGAAACAAGAAATACCACTACCAGTCTGAGTTTTAAAACTACCAATGCTATTACTGTTCATCTGGGCCTGGTTTCAGAGTCACTTTTAGAGTGTAAATTTTGCTTTTTAAAAACTAAAGTAATCCTAGTAAGGATTAACATTACTAAAGTCAGACTAAGATGAAACATGAAATTGTTTTATCTTTTTTTCTCAGTTCACTCAGCCTCAGTGAGGATGCTGAGTTGCTCATTTCCACTTGCACTTCCCAGCTAGAATACTGCGGGTTTTACTGCCCTTTAAGCAAAAACTGTTAACTCAGAATGTAAGAAAAAAGATTATGTTTTAAATATTATTATGTTCCACACACCTTGTCCAGCTCTGGGCTGAGCTGGCAAGATGCAACAGTATGGATCAAGATTCATGCCACAAGTTCAGATGCATCTGCTACAAAGACCACTCCTTCAGTAGTCCCGTTAGTCTATCTGAACTGCTCTCTGAAAAGCATCCCATGGTTATTGCATCATCAGGCAGATGTAGATTTCAAAAGCTGATGAGTCATTTGCTGCTTCTTTAAACAATGCATGCCTGAAAATAGCACATACTTTTCAAAAGCATGTATTTTTGAGATGTTCTTCAAATGAAAAGAAACTAAACTTGGCTTTAAAGAAAATGCACTGAAGGCTCTGAATCCCTAACAGGACTGTACTTTTCTTTATAGGTCCTACAGTAAAATCAATCAGATATGGATTTTAGCATACGAGATAAAAGTTTACTCATCAAATATTTCATACAGATTTTCAACTTGAGAATATGCTGCCTGTGAATGAGACCCACATTTACCTGGCAGTCATTTCAAAAGAGCTATTATAGTCCATCCAGCCAATTATTCTCAGACTAAAATTCCTAAGTAGGTTTTGACTTGACGGACCATAATGACTCAGAAAACCCCATTAAACAGTCTGTCTTGTCAATGGAGCCTGCATTATGCCAGCAGAGACAGGGCGTGACCCTGTACTCCTAGGGGGGAAAAAATAGCCTGTTGACTTTAATAGGAACTTTATCTATCTAAAGGAGCTGGGAAAGGACTGCATAAAATCTCTCTCATTTGTATGATCTTCTAAACACGTGGCCAGACCCTACCTCTAAAGGCAGCAACAACTCTGAGGAAGTCGTTAGGAATGAGTAAATAAAACATTAAAAACATTTTAGAATGTTTAATTTTAAAATCCCGTCTTTCCAACAACAGCCCAATGCTTAGGAGCCTTTATAGAAAAATAATGGACAAGCCTATGAGTTATGTATCCTGAACAAAAGAGGTGACAATTAACATTCTCATAGTAAAGCCCCTTGCAGAAGGAGCTATGTATGAGTGGACCATTACATTTAAGTAACACCGTAAAGTGCTGAGACATTAATGTATTATAGTTTATGACTGGGCAACTACTAAGCAATAACAATGCGCAGTAGAGCTTCTAACTCTTGGCTGAAGGTGGCAGCTCCACCAGAGCACAAGGCAAGTCATATTCAGCACCTGCAACTATAAACTGATTTTCTGGTGAAATACAACTGGCCACTGCGGAGGTGGAAAAACTCCTACTGCTTGCTTTTTCCAACCCTCAGCTACCTACTTCTGCCTTCTGAGATTTGTCAGCCAAATAAACCCAACTGTTCAGCCAGACGCACCTGCCCCTCCAGACTTTTCCTGGCTTAACAAGGATACTAATTAGACTCCACAGAAGAGATGCAGCCTCTCCACAAACACTAGTTGGCCTCCCTGTTCAAGGAGGATGCCATGCATGGTGATGGGCAGTCTCACGTGAGCACATCTCCTGTCCCCCCGTGCCAACACCTAAGCAGGTGACTCAGTCCAGGGACCTGAACCAGAGGAAGGTGTTTCTCTGTTTTAAGGTAAATAACCCAGTTGTGGGGTCACCCCACAGGGCTGTCAGGAGGAAGGGAGAATGACTTCATCATTCACTATAATAAATTGTGATATTTTCTTATCTATATTTATATGGCTAATTTTATCAGTTCACCCAGCTCCAACAATGCACCTCCTCAGATGTGTTCCACTTGTGCTTTTTCATGCAGTATTTTTTGGTGACAAGCATCACACAAGAGTCTATGTAAGGACTTAGGTCAATCACACTGAATCCTGAACAAAGACCCTTCAAAAACTCTACAGATCAGCATTTTACCTCTGAAAATTTGAAAGGACAGCCGCATTTCCATGCATCTCATAATACACACCTTGAATCCCAAGGCTGCACTGAGCTCAATATATTTATGACTGCCAGACATCTACACACTGTGAAAAAGAGTTACAAAACTGAAAGAACATGGAATAAGGAAAGAGTTTTAGGAAGGTGGTGTGAGATCTCTTGTATGTGTATGAGAAGATGAGCATTGATCTGAAGGGTAGACATTGAATTCTCTTTCATAAAACACCATAATAACATTGGATCTTCTGCCTTTGAGATTATTCCTAGGAAACATGCATCATTCGGTTCAGGTTTGGGGGACTTTTTACCTGCCAAGGTAGGATCTGGGATCCAGAGTTAAGTTTACAACATCTTTCCTGGTCATTTCTCAAGTCTATGTGCACCTCTGCTCTTTGGAATACAGTTAAGATTAGAATGTATGCTACTCTAATATGCATTAGCTGACAGCAACTTCACTCAAAGACCACCTAGGATTAAGAGTCCTCTGACAAGGTGAGTCATGTTGAGCAGAGGTCTTTGCGGTTGACGTGGTGAAACAGGATGGGGCCAACATGAAGGTTTCAGGTCCCTATAAGATACCTGATGATACTGCTTATTTACTGCAAACTCATCATGACAGTTCAGACGGGCAACATGACAGGACACCATGAAGACTTTAGAAAAATCCTTCAGACAGTAATCAGGCAACAAGTACCCGCACTAAGTCCATGGTTAGTTTGCATGAGTTAGCACTGCGGGATATGGCATCTGGAGTTGGGAATGTGGAAAGTAAAAAAAAATAGGAGACAAATGGGGTGCAACTGCATGGTGCAGTTTTTTCTCTCTATTTTCAATGCTTCTGTAGGCCTCCCAGAACTAAGACAAAATTTAGCTGTTCCTAGAATGTTAAAACATACATTGAACAACACGTAGTAAGGTTTTACCTCTCTTGCATGGGTGGAAGTTGTATCCAGCTGTTAAACCTGGGATCGTATCGGCTAACAAAGTTTGTACTGTGCTTCCCTGTAAAGATAGATTATTTTGACACTCAGCTGTTTGTTTCATGTATTTAACATCATGATTGTAATATATATTGCATATACTTCACAAGTTGACAGCTTTTATGAAGGGTTCCCCCTTTTACAACAATGTATGATTACACTATGTGTACAGTAATAATTCAACAAATGGGGCACTGCATGGTTTGAATTAGCAATTGTTAGCAGTAAAAGCAGGTAAGAGATTATTCTTGCTCTCTGTAATAAGATCTTGCAAATGCATATTTAAATTTACTTATAGATGCTGTGGTAATTTCACAGCCACAATAAATCACAGCACTAAACAAAATTACTGCCCAAAAGAGAGCATCCCCACAGTACTTTTACAACTAGAGTATTTTGTATCAGGTAAAAAAAAATATCAAAGGGAGAACATATGCTTTTCTTCATCCTCACATCATCTCTATGGGGAACATGGTAAAAAACACCTTGTGCAAATAACCAGGAGCTGCATAAGCCATCAGCATGGGGTATGCAGTGTTTGCACTCGATGGTTTATTCTACCATGTACTTTCAGTGTCAAGTTAGAAGGAATTACACCTGTGCATCGAAGGAGGAATACACTCTTTGAGTTTTATTCCAAGTGTGTTAGCTAAAATATGAAACATGAGCAACATACAGCAGCTAACTAGCTTATCCCTGCTGTCAAGCCCAAGAACTGTATTCGCGTCTTCACGATATTAAGATTTCACCTTATTTTGCATGCAGATTGACATCAAAACAAGAAAACTGAAGCAAGAGAGTGTATGGCAATTTCCTGTAACACCTGAGACTTCAGCAGAGGAGGATTGCGGAAACAGAAACCTTTGTTTATGTATGTGTGACTAAAAAATTGAATTAGAGGCTTCACAAGCCATCAGAATAACCCAACTGCATAGGTCACAGTTCTATAAATGGTCACTGGGTATTCTACAAGGTGCATATTTTTGCATTGGAAAAGCCTATGTAGGATTGGCTCGCTTTGCTTGTTTCATTCCACACTTACTTCAGCATGTGTAAATAAACCATCAAGACTGCAGAGAAGAATAAGGACACAGCTAGAATTTATATTTGTAATAATTTAAGATCATGTTCTACAAGGAAACAGAGAAAGAAATCGTGTTGACCACTTCGTCTGGAAGCAAACTCATTCCCTTGGTGTGCATAAGCTTGTCTTATATGAGAAGGGTAAAGCAGAAGACTGATGAATAATACAGCATTTCCCTTCAAACCCAGAGTGGTGCTTAATGAGGACCAAAGCCCTTTATGCTGAGCTCCACTCAAACACACCTCAAGACACAGGACATCCCCATACACTAAGGGCAAGTGGTCACTTTGCCACTGGGTTTAGTGAAGCGAGGCTTTGCTCTCAGTCCCTACCTGAACTCCTTTAGTCTATACCGACAATTTAGAAAAAGAGGCACTGAGAGCTATAGATTCAATTAACAGTAAACCGGTAACAGCAGGCATCTGACTGGCTCTGGGTCTCAGTGTTTAGGACATTTATTAACGTATTGATAACTCCCAAAGCAGGATTTCAAAACAATTCAAGTACTGATTGTAAGTATGGGCTTCCAGTAAGAGGTTTTAATGCTGATGTATTCACTGCATCTATCAGAGTTACCAGGAACTTCAGTGGTCTCTAGTTATACAGCAACTTTTAAATTGTTGCCATAAAAACCTATGATCTGGGGACCTTGCCCTCTTAACAAAACATGTGTCATACACACATTTACTACAAATAGCATGTATGTAGAAGACTATACCGCAGGGTAGAAACAGAAGGGTTTGGTGAGCCTAGAATGGGAATACAGGATACAAATCGCAGAATCATCTAGGTTAGAAGGGACCTTTTAAGATCATCTAGTCAAATGTGGTCACTTCACAGGAAGGGAGATGAAATCAAACTAGAACAGGCATAAGTAAGAGGTACTACAGTGACAGGAGGAATAGAAAGCAGGAGACAAAGAACTTGGGTTGTTGCGCCCAGGAAAACAAAAGCTGACAAGGGATAGGAGAGCTGTCTGTAATACATCAGGGGAACAAAACTCCAGGAGGGGAAAAACTATTAAGCTACAAGCCAACTTTGGCATGAGAACAAGGTGATTTAGTCTAAGAATACATTTTACTGGAAATTAGAATAAGGCTCCTAGTCATTTAGAACAATTGGATTCTGTAACAGCTTTCCAACAGGAGTAGTTGGGGCTAAAAATCCAACTTTTTGAATGCAATGTAGAAAATTTACAAAATGGGTCTATATGATGCTTCCAATGGCAGGAAAAGGACTTGATCACCCATTTAAGGTGCCTGCTGTAATTGGTTTGACGTCAATTTGAAAAGAGAACTGTATCTCTTACTTTCCCTTGCTCATCAGTCTGGAAGTCACACATGTTAGGAAGCACCTGTCAAAACATAGTAAATGTGACAAGTGATCAGAAATCAGGATTAGCAAATCAGCATGATGTCCAAAAGGAGGCACATGCTGCGCTCTGCTCTCTACAGGAAGGCCTTTGCAGCAATGCCAAAAGGTGAAGGGTTCTGAAGTTTATCAAGGTTGGTCTTAAATCCATGACTGTGCTCTGCAACCTGCTCTCATCAGCGTTTACTCAGGCGGGGATCCCTTGTGACTGGAAAGGCATGACCACAGGAGGATGTCAAAAAGTGAGGAAATAAATGTCTCCTGTGTTTTCTAGGTTGTCAGGAAGCATGGAGAGGGCATGGGCACTCCTCCAGGTCCACCCAGCTTCTCAATAATCTGTCAGTGTGATAGCTAAAGAAATGCATGGTTCTCCTTCCATTGCCCCCATCTCAAGGATAATTCTGTCCACTGGTAAAACACGGGGCACATCCTCATTCAAACTGGAAGCCTCATAATGGTCTGGCAAGACAATTCCAGCCTGGTCCCTCTGCAGCCCCTTCTGTGCTATGATGAGAGCAGACAAAAGCCTTCACATAAATTCAAGTGGGTTTGTGCAAGGAGTTCCCACACAGCTGAATGTTCCAAGAAAGAACTTGTCCAGCAATAGCACAGGAAGTAGTTTATGATTTCAGGCCCACGTTTTGTGATAAGCAAGATCCATTTCTCTCAGAGTAAATTTGTAAAGCAACAGTCCTTCCTATTTTATTCCTATCTTCTCTATAAAAAAATCACGTCACTGGTATTCACAGAACAAGGAAGCTGTTAGACATCTTCAGCAGTATCTTCAGCTCAGGACTTGATCTAGGTGACCTTAGACCTAAGGTACTAAGCATCTCATGAATGAATAGTTGTGCTAGACTCCTACCTAAGATACAGGCTTCCAACATCTCTCCATCACATTGCAACTTAGTTTTCACATCTTTAAATTGTGGGTAATTACACTTCTTTTATCCTTCATGTGACATGGCCATTTAATTATAAACTGCCTGGAACAAGGTCTGCCTCTTATTATCCATATGCCTACCACCAAGCACAACAGGGGCCCTCAGTTGTTGGATGTGGCTGATGTTCCTCATAATAATAGTCATTAATGATACCATGCTATCTCCTGGTTAATACAGAGATTCAACAGCAGAACTGAAGGGCTCTTCTCCTAAGACATTTAGTGATATTTTTAACTACACCGGAAATATGCTTATAGGGTGGACTGGATTGTTTGTCTCAGGTTTTAGGAAGCGAACAGATGTAACAATTTTCTATAATTTGGTTTAGTGCAGATGCTGAAATGGGGCATTCACAATAAAATATAAGCAGTATATGTAATTTCAGCTGGATCCTCTGGTGTTTTAAAGTAAAAATGTGTACCTGCAAGCTGTTTTATGGTTTCTCAGTCATAATTATCTCTGTTACACAGACTGCTACAACTACAACCCTTTCTTCGTGTGCAAGCTTTTTAACAATGTCTTGACAATTTTGTGAATTTTGCAAGGCATGGTATTCTCCTTTTGCTTTGCTCAGAAGCCTGTTAAATTGTTTAATTTCTCTTTGCGGTAAATTTATGAAGTAATCAAATCAAAGAAGGTAGCAGCAGATAATCTATATGAGAAGCTCTTGCACAAGACTAAAAAAAGGACCAGTTTAAGAATCTCAGAGTCTAGATAATTAACACGTTAACAACTTTAGCTGCGAGTATCTGGTTTGACAATAGAAAAAAAGCATTCATCTACTGCAATTGCATTATTATATTATGACTGGAAGGAGACTGGAAATGAAGGTTAAAATTCTTAACAGCTGCTGCCTGGCGCATGCACTTGAAAGACTCTGTTCTGCTGCCTGTGGCATTTCTCAGGGGATGTGGGAGCTGATGAATGACGGAGATGCTAATGCTAAAGTACCAGAAATTTATTACATCAATATTTAAAAGTAGCCTTTTCTAGATTCAACAATTAGGCTGAGGGTCCTCAAAATCTCTTGTTATTGATTACATCAGTTGACCTGATGGACAGACAGACACAGGAAGGCAAATGCTGCCTGTGCTTTTTAATATTCTATACATACCATTAGGGTTCCATTGATCTTCTCCTCCCAGCACAAACAAGAAGTTTTCCACTTCCACGACACAGTGGTGGGCGCTGTTATATGGCATAACTGGAAGCAAAGCAAGAATTCTTTGTCAGCTCAGGGGCCTGATTCCATCAAGTATTTTCAAAGGTACAAAATACAACACCGGGATTAAATCTGTGTGAAATAATAGAGGAATGCATCACCCCAAGCATGCATGCCCACTGAATTAGCAGCAGACAAAGCCACTTATTAATAACCTTATGTTATTCAATCTTGCAAATAATTGAGGAAAAAAGTTGTAATTCTGGTCCCTCGGTGCCTCACCCACCTGCCCAACTACTGCATATGCTGCTTTAAAAAACAACTTGTAAAACGGGGTGAAGTTGCCTGATATTTGCCTGAAAATAACCAGATGCTAGGAATCCTAGTATGCTAGGAAACATTAAAAAACCTCAGCCCAGCTTTGTTCTGCTGGTCATGTTTCCACAAGAAGAGTCAGTGTGTTCAGTAGCTTTATATTACACAGCAATGAACAAGCTGCATTTCCATACAGTTTTAAGTTTTTAAATTAAGGTCCTGCTGATTTAATGCCTTTTCCAAATGTATACGCTTAATTTCCTGTACAATGTCATTAGCAGCACAACCACGCATTTTCTATTCATCTAATCAGGAAGTCCTTTGTTAACGAAGATCAAAACTGTGGCATTAGGTTTGCAATATCCCCCTTTTTTGGAGGTGTCAGGATTACTGTGGACCAACTTCAGTCACAATATTTTTATTTTTTTTTTTAATTTAAAAAAAACCACACTGCAAGTACTAAGACACAGAAATAAGGGCTTATATAAAATACGTACATATTGTGGTGTGCCATACAGCACTATTGTGATACTATATGGTAAATGTAAACTTAGACAGCATTAGTTATCATACCACATAGAGGAGTTTTGGCCCAGTGACACCAGTAGGAAAAATGATGTCCTTGTTCAGCTCATCATATGGGCACCTTAAATCTAGGTGAGGACAAATGGGGAGGTGATGTGCATGTACAGGCAGGGAACTTATTGCTTGACACGGATCAACAGAGCACTTAGGAAACCAGTGCAGTGGGAAATCAATATGACTCAGGGCCAGCTCTTACTTTGTGCTCTTTTGCCAATGCCAAAAAAAAAAAAAAAAAAAAAAAAAACNTTTTGGGTGATATATCTCTCATTTCATTTGTTTTATTATCTTTTATTTTTCTCAGAATGCAATTGTGCAGTATAGCATATGCAAATAATAATAAGAAGAAATATGCACAGCTTTGTTATTTAGGACACATTTTCTTAAAGATCAAGTAGGCTCATTTAAGCTTCTTACTGGAGTATTTGCCAAGGCAATGGTGAATAAGTAAGGTATATTTTTTGTTTCTAGTAAAGGTCTAATATCATTTTCATAGTATGTGCTCTTACAAGTCACGTAAGTAAAGCAGTTCTTAAATTGGGCAGCCAGGTACACTGAAAGTTCATTAATTAAGGCTATTTGTTACTAGTATACTTTACATAACTGGGAAGTAATCCCATACTATGTACTACATGAGATTTTATACTACCTAGAAATTCCTACAGTAGGATGAAAGAATGAAAAAGGTATTTGCTATCCTTTTAGCCCCATGTTGTATTTATCTCCTTCTCTAATCTCAGACATTTTCCCATTTTAAAATCTTCTCTCAAAACCCCAGTGTTTCCCTCAATTTTGTGGATGATTCCACTGCAGAAGGAATTTATGTCTCCCAGAGGAAATATGTTGTCTTCCTCAGAGGCTTTTTGGGACCCCTCCTCTCAGGAAGAGACTCCCCAGGATCAGTCTGCAGAGGCTTCAATCCTTACCTAATCCAGTGCTCTCCTATGGTTTCCAATTAGGTCCAAGCCAGTGGTTGTACCCCCAACCAGGCTCTTCCATTGGTCAGTCCGGACAGATCTAGCCGTTTACCAAAAGAACTGTCTGCAGGCAGCACACATGCATATTTTTCACATGTTGTGTTTTCATTTTTGCAAACACTTTCATTTATTTATCCTCCATATTGACACAAACAGGGCCAGTAGAGGAAAAAATTATATTTTAAGCTTTTCTGCTGTTCCCGTGCATATAAACTATGCAGTAAGACTCCCACACTTATGATGATAATTAAACCTTGAAAACTAAGGGCTTAATCCTGGCTCCTACTTAACTTGATGGCAACATTCCCACTGATAGGGGATTGGGCCCAAATGACCCAAACTACCAGCCGTAACTCACAGGAAAGCTAAAGGGAAGCCTACCTTAGAAAGGAGGGTATCATTTGGGCCTCAGAAGGAAAGGTGACTGCAGTAAAACACTGCAGACCTTTAGTATGACCTTTGTTTCTCAGAGAGCTTTGGGGAAAACTCTGCTCTCAGTCTCATGAATCTGCCCGTGGAGCTGGAGGGACATGGAGAAAACAAGGAGGACAAGCAATACGGAGGACATCTAAGACGAAGGGAGTTTTGGCAATGAAAATGTGCAATGGCCAACATCACAGTCTTTCTCTCTGGCTACTTTCATGTCCCTCAGAATCACGACTTATACACAGAAATCAAAACTATGGGATTATTTTTTTCCTGCCATAAAACACGCCTGAAAAGCACCAAAAAACTTGTGCTGTAAAATGCAATTCCTTACAAACACCCTCCCTCCCCCCATATACAACCTAACTTTTCATAGATACAACCAAAATTACATGGCAATGAGGGTAAATGGCTAAATTCAGCCTCTTGTAGGAACAATCCTCTCAACTTCACTGGCCTTGCCAGGGTGTAACAGAAAGAATTTGGCCCATTTCACAGTCTGGCCAGGCTGCGGCTTTGAATAATTTTATACCAGCTTTTGTCTGCTGTTTTGCTTTAAAAATGTGAAAATCTCTTCTCATTTTCCGATTTCAACTCAGTGGAACACCTGCCTGCCCCGCAAAAAGGGTATTTGAAGAGAAGTTTGTACGCCACGCTCAAACACAGCCCGGTGTGAGTTTTTAGCGTGTCAGTCAGTGAGTTAGAGGGAAAGGGTAAGGAGAAGCTAATCAGGATGAAATGAGATTAAAGGCTGTCTAATTTTACAGCAACTGTGATCCATCAGCCACTGTGAAAGTGACAGTGGAAATGAATGATGGAGACAGACAGGTGGGGCTGTACATTTCACTGATTTATCCTCAAATGCACTGGGCCTTATTTTATTGAGTGAACATGACCGCATTTATCATGACTGTCATCTAAACCCACTTCCCTCCATTTAAAAAGGTCACTTTACTAGGAGGGAGTAGGATAGAGGCACTTTCAAAACAGATTTAAAATTTAATAACACATGTTTATAAAACCCTGTGCAAGAATTCTCAACTTTATTAAAGACCGATTTAAAAGGAAGGGGAAAAGACTATTAAAAAGAGGAGAAGCTGAAAAAAAGCCATGGTCATCTGAGAAACGTGCTTAGCTACCAAGGCGATAGGCACCAGAGAATTACGTGAGACGGACAGATCCAAAAAGATTAGTCAGAGTGAAGATACAAAAGGATTAGTCAGAGTGGACAGAAACCACCTCTTCTGAACCCTTGCCCCTCACACACACTTCTCAAAGCTCTGGAGGCCCATGATTTGTGCCTTCTTGGACCAAGAGCACAAATGAGTCCAAGCAGCGCTACAGAAGATGACACTCTCACCAGCAATTTATATATGTCGGGTAGCAGACTCTCAGTATGGTAGGAGGCAGTTGCTCAGATACAAATATATGACATGCAGAGCTTTCAAGGTCAAAACCAAATGGGTGATTTATACTCGAGAATGATCTGGAAGGTACTGGAGTCCAAGGCTGCAGTGATGTTTGCTAAGAAATACTTCACTGCACAAACATCAGAGACATTGTGCAGGAGGTGACCCTCATGGATGTTCTTCAGACACAGACAAGGGTGAAAAAGACACAGCAGCAGCACTCCACACACCAGCATAACTGTCCCAGGCACAAATGCCTCACATATGCCAAACCTTAGTTAATGAAAGGCACCAGATAATGTTCTGGGACCTACTATCGAAAATAAGAGTCTGCAGTTTATATCCAAACACTCATGAAACCAAATGCTCTCAACCATAATGCCTGTGAGGTCAGCCAGATGCAATGATGCTCCAAAGGCACCTCCAGCTTTTGTTCAGAGGTGACAGGACCATACCTCGCTCACCTAACAAACTATAATGCGTGCTGTTCATCTTATCCAGTTTTGCGTAGTTTCTGCCAAAAATTGCACATTTAGGAAGCCGCGTGTGGTTGTTCTCCATACATTAAGCAAGCGGTCATCAGTTCCTCCTCTCCTTACAACCCACCCTCCCCTGTCTATCGTCACTGCGACACTAACTAGTGGGGAAGAAGGGGAAACAGGAATGTCATTTCTCAAGACATAAGGAGGGATGAGGTCTGAAAACTTCAATACAGCCCATAGCCATTCCCCTGATCTGCTAAAAACTCCTTTCAGAAACTGCACTCAATTCTTCTACTCAAAGATTTTTTAAAAAAATAAATCCATAGATTTTTCACTGCCCTGAACTATTCAGCTGCTCGAGATACAGTCGGTACCATGAGTAAAGCCAAGAAATCTCTTCCTCGGCTAATGCACAACTTGAGCATAGCCCCTTCAAGACTCAGTACACACCAAGAAGTCATGCTCATCATCTCTAATGACCTGTGCAGATGACGCAAGTGAAGAGTGCTTTTCCAGAACCAGGATGTCATTACCAGAGGACATATGGAGTCAATAATGACCTTCCACAATATTAACAGTCTAACCTGTTGGCTACATAATATTCAACTACTGCTACTTGAAAACTGGTTATTTCCATGGCTCTTCAGAGGGCAGAGTAAGGTGTTCTCTTTCCAGTACAGAAGGCACCTACAAACTCCCTTCAGGAGACCAATTTGCTCATGGCAGAGGCACAATATTAATTTAATTCCCAACCCCCTCCCCAAAATGCTGGTCCAATTTTTTCTTGAGAACAGAGTATCAGATACTGCTCACCTTTCTTTGGTTCATACCTCATTTATAGAAAGGCTACGTATTTATTACTGAATGTTACTTGTTATTTATCACCAAGGAGGCTATATAAATAAACACTAGGATTCCTCTGTGAATCAGTCACTTCAATTGTTTGTTATTTAATAACTGTGGGGAAAAGCTGACCACAGTAAGTATGAAATTCTAGCCGTGGTGAACATGGTGGTAGTTTTGCTGTTGACTTTAAAGGCATCGTGCTTTCACCCACTGGTATTTTCTGCTCAAAAGATAATGGAACAGAGTTAAAAGAGAGGAATAATCAGCAGTAGATGCCAGATACCACTGCTAACAATCTTATGGCCTGGGACAATCCAACAGAAGTCACCATAAGCAGAAAACCTAAGGGGATCAGGATGAAGCTCTGTGCCTCAAAGTCACCTTTGAGGATAAAGAATTGGTGTAGCTCTGGTCCAGCTGCACAACAGAGAACTCTATCAGCTCAGCTAGAATCTTCATCCCCGTGCCAGTTTTGTGGCAACCCCGTTCAAGCCATCATAGGCAAGATGGACACATGCCCTACTTACCTGAGGCTGCAAGCAAGAAAAGGCAAAATGTCACCCCAAACCTACCCTCACTTCAAGACAACATAAGCACTATGAAAAAGTTATCTGAGCAGATGAAACTCCTTGGAATCATTCACAACATAGTGACTGGTATTTCTTATTAATTAAGGTATTTCACATTATGAAGATATCTCTTACTAATGAAAATATCACATTTTTCATTCAAATGTCAGGAGTTATTATTTTGATACATGCTCTGGAACAACACCAGCCAGGCCTATTCAGCAGGGTTCCCAGTTTAATTGTTTTAGTAGGCTAAATTTTTCATTTATGAGCATCTAAAATAAGACACTTAAATTCAGGCTGAAGCCTCAGATCAGGCAAACATAACATCAGCAACAGTTGGTGTGATCGTCCTCACCCTGAAATAGTTTACAAGCTGCTTGGATCCAAGTTCTGAGTACAGACCTGTCTACTTCCATGGGTGAAACTCAGTCTGTGGCAGAAAGTTTTACTGGGTTTTCAGCAGCACATATATTTGTCTGTTTGCAAGAACAAATTTTACCCATATATTTTCCAAGCCAGAAGCACACATTTGGATTACATCTGATAGTAAAATAAAGCTGCCTACTTGGATCAAGAGTCTTTGGTTAAATTGGATACACCAAACTCTTTGGCATGATGAGAAGCAGGGGTTGTAACGCCTGGTCCTGTGGGAAGGCTCAAAGTGGCAATTCCTCTTGTTTTGTTACCCCCTACTTACCCATCAACCTACTGAAGGCTGCCCCCGGCCACCCAGGTGTCTCACCGATTCCCACAGCTCATTTACCAGGAGACACTTGTTGTCTACCACTGTAAGTTGCACAATGTTACTTTAGTGATGGTTGCTCCCCAGTAGAATACAGTGTGTACCTACTCAGGCCTGGATTTATGGTCTCTAAAGTAGAGCCCAATGTATGTTCCTAGGGACTGATGTCTCGTCACATTGTAAGTCTCATGATGAAACATTCATGTATGACATTTTGCACAACAAAATCCCATGGAGGAAATGATGAATAGTCCCTGACAGGAGAAAACCACAGCAGAGTTGCCAGAAAGCTCCAGAAAGAAATACTGTTTTGTCCCACTGAAGACTTTCAGATCCTCCAAGACATCAGCTCAAGCACCTACATTCCCTTTTGTAACAGTGCCACAGGATGGAAGACCTCAACCAGGAGTGGTGTGCTAATGCCTAACTGCTTGGGACCAGTTACATCTGTTCATGGCTCTTTATCTGACCCTAAAATGCACAGGTTCTCCTGGTCTCCTCTGAAGGTAACCTTCCAAGCTCAGGACAACCACAACCACTCCTTGTGTTTTCCTGGCTGGATCCCGTTGATGCTGCTCAGGGAGCCGTATCTTTAAAAGAATTCATCACATGCAGCAAGATATTACTCCACTGCTCTGAAAATCAAATCTTTCACTATTTTCTCTCTTGGTCTCAGTACTTCCCATGCTGCTCTATACTCATGACTAACATGCTATTTTAGAGCAACCGAAAGGTTTTTTTTCTTCCCACTATGTTTTGAAGTCATTCCAGAAGAAGAAAAATATAATTTTCTATTTGGAAAACTCTACACGGAGGAGGGATGTGCGCATATTTCACAATATTAACACAGTGATTTCAGTACACTTAGGCTCACTCATAATAGATAATTTAAACCTTCAGAATTGAACTGCTATGGATTTTTTTGACTTATCTGTTTAGATACAAATAAAAGGGCTAGTTTACAAGACAGCTCAGCACATACCTAAAGCACCAAACGTAAAGCAGAGGAGGATGGAAGGACCTGTCCAGTACTTACCACCAGGAAAAAAAACTTTAAAAACGCCTTCTTTCCTAGGAGTTACATGGGTATCTGAAGGTACATGAAGAAAAGTCTCAAACTCCAACATGCCTGCCTTCCAGCTTGCCCAAGCACAGCATGCAGAAGTAGAAATGTCCAAGTAGCATTACATTAACATACCTAGGCTGCCTGAAGAAAGTGCAGAAGTCCCTGCCAGGAACCACAAGAGGGCTGATTCATCTTTAGTGGACAGGCCACTCAAACAACATGCTTTCAGGGTACTACAGGCACCAAAAGGACTCAATGGCCCTGACCAGCCCGGGTTCTCCCCCAAAACCACTTGCCCATAGGCTCAGGAGCCCCGTTTCAAGCTCAGACCTGGGCACCCAGACATGGCCTGGATGAACACCATGTAAGTGCACTGTAGCACATCTGCAGCCCTGTCTTTGGCTTTGTCTCCTGGATGGACTTTGGATCCATGGTAAGGCCTGTCCTCATGGAGCCACCAGCCTCACCATGCCCTGACACATATCCATAGGTGGGAATGTTGTCTGAGCAAGGACTGCAGCCCACACTTCACCCCAATTCTGCATGTCTCTACCAC
>VZRU01018562.1:252805-286701 GCA_013398155.1 Pedionomus torquatus
AAAAAAAAATCTATTAATTGATTTAGAGTCGATTGGTGTTAATTTTATTTTGCTTTCTATAATACCAGTACAGTTTAATATTTTCACAAAAATTACTATGAAAAATGTGTTGTGTCTGAACATAAAAATCAGAAAAATTTACTCCATATGAGCACTCAGACCAGAAATTTTGCTCTGTGTCCTCAAAAACTTTTTATGGATTTAGAAAGCATCCAGTCAGGCAATAGGTGCAAAACCACGTCTCTTAAAACTGAGTACCATGTTGAATATCACAGCACAAGTAGCTGCTATTTAAATCAAGTGGTGTCGGAATTCATGGGCTGAACCATGTTCACACAGAATCACAAATAATTCACAAAGCACACACCGGTGCACGGTCATGGACTTCTGACAAACAGGATTAAAGGTCAGGTTAATTTAAATCACTGGCCATTCCAGGACTGCAGGATTTAACATGTACAGTAAAATAAAGTTATTGTGATCCAACCCAAATACTTAAAATATACATAAGAAAGAATCCTCATTTTTGGTTGAAAAAGTTAATTTTGAAAACAGTATTGTTTATGAAAGTATCATCTTCAGTTAGATGAAGGCAAGCGAGGACCAAGACACAGTCTGCAGGAACAAATCTGGGACTCCCTGGGCTAGCAGCCATGGCTTGGACCAGGTTCTGGTGGAGACTGAATTCAAGAAGGGAATGAAACTGAAATGAATAGACAGGGACAGGTCAGGCCAGGTTGGAGGGGATGTGGCAGAAGGGACCGGGACTACAGGAATTCATGTTAATTTATGCTGGCATGGTCCTTTAACAGCTAACCATGATATTTCCCAACTGTCCACCCTGCTGAAGGTTCAGTCCCACGAAGAGCAGAGACCTGCAGAAGCTGCCCCTGCAAGAAACATTTCTGCCATTTCTTGTCCTAGGTGCCATCACTTCCTGGGATGGCTGATGAATGCAAGCAGCCAAGCAATAAACAAGCGAAAAAACATGCTATTTTTTTAAGGTGCATTGAATTTAACCCAGATCTGCTCCCCACTAAGCTTCCTTGCTTGACCTCACAAATCAGAATCAGCACAAGTCCCATGAGAAGAAGAAAAGGACTGATGTACCAGCAGCAGCACCAGTTTGCATCAGCTTATCTTGGTTGTGAAAATACAACCTCAGCACACAATGCCCAACCATTTAAATGGTCTAACCCAGCATTGCTGTGATCCTCGTTCCTCTCACAGCCCAGGCAATCTGGGCCCCTCTTCATACCAGTACTGTCTCTCCTCAGCACCCCTCAGTGAGCTATTTCAAAGCAACAACCTGGTGGAAAAATAACCCAGAAAACAAGAGAATATATTTTCATTTTGGTTTAATGCCCTGAGCAGGCTCATCCAGGAGTCAAATGAGTTTTAGAACAGAAATAAAGGAGACAGGACCACAGGATGGGGCTTGAGTGGAAAAGAACTTCAAACAACAGCAAGAGCTTCACCTACCACATGGCCACAACCCCACTGCAGGGGATGAAGGCTCCCTATGAGTGAATGAGGTAACAGTGGACAAGACCTCTGACTGCAAGAGGTTGCGTCACTTCTGGAAGGTGTGTGGAAGAGACTGGGGGCTGCAGAAGCAGATGTCATTTCTCACACTTAAGGCTGGAGGATGGGCTCCTGTCCCTGCCTTTGCCACATGATTTTGCTGTGGTGCTAGTCAAGTCCCTTAGGCTGATTTTTTCCACATCTACCCCTGTCCTCTGCTCTGAGAACACTAATTACCTGTGCTTCATTTTCAGAGAGCATCCTCTGATCACTGTGTCTGATATGCAGGAGTGCTCTGTGCTCACTGCTGTACCTGAGGCAGGTGGGAGAGGCAGCCTGGAAAGCAAGTCCTGAGGGGTCTTGAAATGGGTAGCCCAAATTAAAGAATACCTTTGATTTGACCCTCCTTGCACCTTCTGTTCCTCATCTGCAAAATGGGAACAATGACAGACTATGCTCTTCACAAGGAGGATGGTGCAAAAATATCATAATATACCAATGAAGGAGTTGGCCCCCATTGTTGTGAAAACTTTAAAGGAAACCTTGTGAAAAAATTTTGTCTTCATAAGCTTTTAGTAGCATGTGGCAGACAGACAGGATCTACCTGCTGAAAACGGAGAAAACAAAATACTGGGAGGAGAAATTCAGCACAGTCCCTCCAGTGCACTGACATGTGGCAGACTAGTATGTGATACCATTAGAGATCGCATCTTAATGCTTATGCAAACAGAGTCCAAATTAAGGTTGCAGAAGCAGCACTGTTCTCACATTTCCTAACTCTGAAGATCTTGCTACTGCTGTCTGTCCAGTACTCTTTCGGAGCTTGGCGCAAGTCCCTTGAGTGTGGTCCACCCCGGATGTGACAGGCAGATAACGCCTTCCTTACCCCGCTGCTGCTTCAGCATCTCCGGATCACCCAGAGTCCCCCCAGCCCATGGACAGAGGTGCAGGAGCTTTCCTTCTCCTTTTTCTCCTCCTCCTCCTCCTGCCGCATTCCCTTCCCGTCGGCAGTTTGAGGCTAAGCCACTAGATGGGGTGCAGAGTGCTCGGCTCCCCCCCTCCCTCGAGAGAGGCATTTTCATCATCTTTTGGCTTCGGGTTTTGCAGCCAACCAAAAAAAAAAAAAAAACCAAAACCAAGAAAAAAAAACCAACAAAACAAACAAACAACAACAAAAATAAAAGAGGTGAAATATGGCACAAAAAACTCCGAACCAAACCAAACCAAAAAAAACCCAAAACCAAAAAAGACACAGCCAGCTTCCTCCCAAGCAATTAACTTCTGCTTGTTCCTCCTGTTTGGTGTGAAAAGGAAGAAACCAAAGGGAGTACACAAACCCCAGTGAAGGCTCAGAGCATCAATCCTGGTGGATGCTGAGCCACCACTGGCTGCTGCTCCCTGCAACGGGCACAGCGGGTGCTCAGGCTCCGGCACGGTTGCCAGTCATACCTGCTTTGCCTCCTCTTGTCGCAGCTCCCCAAAGCCCGACTGCGTGGGGAGCAGTCAACAATTTTGCTGGCAGCCCCTTTACATCTGCCTTCCAACTCCACGTGCCAGTCCCAGCGAAATACAGAGCGGGCACAGTTCCCTTCCCCACCAACACGCCGCCAAATCCCTCTCTCTCTTAATCACAATCTAGAAGCTGGGTAAAACAACGTGCTCGCTTTTGACAATGAGCGGGCCTCCTCGTTACGGGGGTAAGGAAGGGGAAAGAGGATGTGAGGAATCAACAGTACAAAAAAAAGCAACCTAAAGAATTACAGACGGGAAAAAAAGAAAGAGTCCTTTCTAAAATAGTGATAGAACAGTCATAGAACCATTGAATGGTTCGGATTGGAAATGATCAATGCAATTACTTTGGTTTATCACTGTGCTTTTGGAAGTCACCACTTATGAACTGGGCTGCATTAATTGCTTCTGCTCTCTTACAATTAGAAAAAGCCAAGAGCTTAAACTACCCAAAAGCACCAATTAGAGTGTTTAGAAGAGCACATTTTACCTCGCATTTGTCACCACCATGGAACACGAGCACTAGCAGACATTGTGGCTCAACTAGCAGGCGCTACCTGGGAGAAAAGCAGATGAGCTGCATCTCTTGCAATCCTTTCACCATAACAAAATTGCAGAAGATTTAGACTCAAAAAATTCCACAGATTACAAACAAACAATAATAGCAACTATCTGCAAAATGAGCTGGTGAAATCAGGCTACTCGTTATGCCAGTGTACCTTACACAGTTCAAAAACTGAAATATTGCACTGACTATACATATCCCAAGAAGCAGTTGTGGCATTTTTATTAGAGAAATACCTTCTCCTAAATATTTTCTTGTTAAAATTCTGTAGAGTCCTTAAAGCTGAGCTTTAGACATTGAGTCTGCCAAGTCAGCTCTATATGATCAGCCGTATGAGACTTTCAAATGATAAGCCCTTTGATTTATCTTGTTTTCTGATATAAAGAAGCACTTTTTGGCATTCTGCATGCTAAAGACTCTCTGAGAAACTACAAAAAACCTTTTTGGGACATTTCCTAATATCGGCGTCACTGGAGGTTCACAAATACATTCATTCCTATTGCAATACAAAGGTACATAAGCATAGTTTTGATAAACATGAATACTAAGCATTTTTGCAAAGATCTTGTCTTCAAATCACATTACAAATCTTGTGGGCTTAGTTATTTGCTCTCTACTCTACAGTACAAGTGCTGATAACCCAAAACATTTCAAAAATTACAATCGGACCACTAAATCCAAGACACTACATATGCTTGATGCCCCTTCAATTTACGTTTTTCAATTTACTTTCAATTTACTTTTAATTTTCAACTGCAAGATCAAAACCTCCCATTTAGAAAATAATCAGTTGAATCACAAAACTTTGTCTTAATATACTAAATGTGCAAGATCAGAGATAAAACTGTTGGCAACGCTGCTAATGTAGCTCTGCCACAACTTCCTTGAAATAATCAGAACTAGGCACTCAGGCTTCATTTAGAGGCATGACAAAGGGCAGTATTATTGTTGCACTCTGAGGGGACAGTCCCAGGGTAGAACGGTGAGTACTGAAATTGTTATGGTACGTTATAGTGATACCTGAACTAACTTCATGCTACTGACTTAGCCCCAACTGGTATACTCTCAGGTTCTCTTTTGTTTTAAAGGTCCCAGTTGGTCTGGGGTACGAGTTCAGCAGGTGCTGTATCCACTGGTAGCAAGAAACAATATGCTACAAAGGCATGTAAAACCAATCAACAAATGGATAAATAAAACACCTCTTTCCACATTTTTATTCTGTGGGTCGCTCCAGTGGACAACCACAAATCATTTAAAAGTAGAAAGGACGTTAAACTCATAATGGGTTTCATCCTGGGAGTGGTATGAGTTTGGTCTACACAGTTGACTTTTCTTACCTCTAATAATACTCTCCTTTGCGTGTGATTTTTTTCCTGTGACACATGACATTTTTGCACCAGCCTTTGGAGCCCATCTACAACAAATTCCAGTTGCAGACCCGATAGGCAGCTCCTGCAAACCCATAGTTGGACCCTCTTCGTCCAACTATGCAACCCCCAAAGAACCCAACCAAAATAGGCCATTCCTTCACCCTGCCTGCACTCTCCATGGGGTTCCTTATACCCAGAACTAGTTCACTATCATTAAGTCTTCCACTACTTTGGTGCTACCTCTACTGTCTTGATTCTGCAAAGAGGAGGAGACTGTCCATCTGTGGCTGTGCACCTGCAGGCAGGTCCAGCACCCCACTGCTACATAACCCCTGCAGCACCCTGCAAAGCCTCAGAGTGTCCGAGGGAATGTAAAGATCTCAGGAGAGTGTTTTGCCTACTGCAGAAAGGTAATTAGCAACTTCAGAAGCAGAAGCAAGTAACTGTGGTATCATATGGCCAAATGGCCTTGACGAATTTTTTTTTGTGAAAATGAATAGAAGGTGATAGACAAATAGAAGTTTTCTCTATAAAAACATCTTCTACCGAAACAGTGAGTTTAGTGCTATTCAAATCAATTATTCTATTATTTAAAGATCTATCTTCATTCCTGTTTCATGTCATGTAAAGCCAGAGGACTTCTCTCTAAGGAATCAGTTATTGTCTCTGACGACACTGAATTATTCTCCAATATTGAAAGCTTCAAATGAAAGCCATCAAGTGACTGCAACTGCATCTGTGCTGTTTTACCTGGAGCAAAACCCTTTTTCAGGGCAGCCTTGCCTCTCTGAGAGGAGGCCAGGCTGCTAAAATCAAGCAGCTGGGATGAAGTCAAATCAAGGCTTTAAGAAAAGGGATGCTATGTCAGGGCTATATTGTTGTTGTAAATCTTTGCAATTAAGAAAAATCAAACTTCTGAGAGCTGAAATGATAATTTCTTAGAGCTGTGCTGGAAAAAGCCCAAGAGCTGACAGGAGGACAGCAGCTCCAAACTTGCTGGGTGAAACGTGCCCCAGGGCAGAAAGCCCCTGAAACCTAGCACATTAACAAGACTGAAGTTGGAGACTTGAGCACTGTATAAACCTTCACATGGGGCACCTCTGGCCTGGGTGTATCTTCCTTTTCTGGGGCTGAATTATTGGAAGCCAGTAAATGGTCAGCTGACTCCAGCCATTGTGATTCTGCTGAATAAAACAAAGTTTAAATGAGCTTGTGTGGACATTAGTGACAACGCAGCTGGGAGACAAGGACTGAATGGGGACTAGCCAGAAGGCTGAGATTTGGACATCACAGATCCTCCAGCTCTGTGCTAAGGGCTGCCACAGCGCTTAAAATAATTGTAGTTCTCTAGAGAGTATATAGATAAACTCTGTCCTATGTAATGCACTGTCATATAGAGTTGTTTACAGGCAGTACTTAGTAAAGTACTTAAGCATGTATTTAAACACACTGCTGAACATCAGTGTGATTAATACTTTGCTGAATTAGAGATATGATACGAATACATTTTTCTGCTGTTGTAATTTTTCATTATATACACTTATAAGCTGGTCATAGGGATTTTCTTTCAGTTTTGCATCCAGCAAATGAGTTAATTTGGGAGTCAAATTCTGCCTTAGTTATGCCTGCACAATGCCTTTCACATGCATGAGGGCAGAAGACTGTTCCATGACCTTTAATTGGACATCTTTTTTGTTGGTCCTTAATGATTCATCTAGGAAAAAAATATCTGGTTCTTTCTTTCTGATCTGGCAGCTCTTTGACATTCCTTTCATGTCATTTCAATCAGAAAAGTATCTTTTACATACAGCATATATATTTGTTAAGGCTGTGCACATACAGCAAGCTGTAATTTTTGACCAGCAATCAAGCAGCTGCTGCGGACTAGAGATTGAAATCACACACTGTTCTTCTGCATGTAGAACTGGGAAGGGGTGAAGGGAAGAGAAAAAACGTGGCTCTTACATCACTTACCATGGTAATTCTATTTAAATATATTTTAATGATTTCTAATAACAAAATTTGCCAAGCCTCCCCACCTGAAAGTGATGCAAGTGCATCTCTCTCTCTCTTTTGCCTTTCTCGCTTAACCCGGCAAGGAGCATTTACCATGTCCTAGTCTCATGTTTTGGAATCAACCCTTTTTTTTTTTTTGCCTCTTTTTTTTTTTTTGTTTGTTAAATAATCAGACCTCAAAACATTGGCCTACCTGTTTATCTTAGGGTGCCCATCATTGTAATCACTGCAAAACAGTCATTCCACTAGTATCCGTTTAGCTTTTACTCACAAGGAAACAAGCATGATTCAATAGTTTTAGGTGTAGCCATCTCAGAGCTGAAGACTTCCCCCTCAACCCCAAATTAAAGCTAAATCGTGTGCATTAAATACATTACCTACTTGTAAAAAAATGGGAAACTTAAAAATGGTTCGGTCAGAGATAGTTTGTTACTGAAAATGACAGGCTTGCATCGGCGACTGGAAGCTCTGGGTGTTCGCTAATCTCAGCGAGTGCCTGGGTGGACTTATCCAGGTTCGTGGAAAACTGACGTTCACACTGTGGAAAAGATCCCAACTCCCTTTTGCGGTCTCTGTCACCAGCTCCTGAGGATCCTGAGCAGGGAACTCTCATGCCAAACTGCTGGGTTGCTGGGTTCAGCCCTACCCCTCAGCCCTCACAGGCAGGTCACGCAGATGGAGGCTAGCTTGGGACACCTCAGCTGGAAATTAGCCACCTGCTCTGGGTCAAAAATACAGCCCAGTGTATTTCACATACTGCACCTCACAGGTGACAAGACCACCCCACATCTGGCTTTTGCCACTCACCCCAGTCCACTGACACCACCTAATTAGGCCTTGAACCCTCAAATATTCTTGCACACAACTTAACTGTGTTTGACATCCTGGTGTCCTGCTATAAAGAGACTGCTCTGGGGGATTGTAACAGCACCTCCTACCCTTTCATGCGTATCACCTGAAGGTATCTTGTAAGAGCAGAAGGACTCTTAGGGCAGCACTGGAAGAAATCCAGGTGGAGGACCAGAGGCATCCTGCACACTGTGGGGAGGGTGGGAGCCAGTCTGTGGCAGAAGAGCTACAAGCTGGGCAGAAACCCTCCAGTTCCCAAGACACAGCCTTCAAGAAACCAGCACAGCAATTCTCCAGGGCAGCTCTCAGGGGGTTCAAAGTCACCCCCTCTCCCCCCCTTTTTTTTTAACCCTGGGGTGACCTGTTCACAAGTAGAGGAGGCATGGGGAAAGGTAGGGTAGCTCGTACTACACCTGCCTTTGTTGATCCTGCCTGGCAAATACTAGAGGACATCACTTGTCTAAATTGATGGGAAGGCATATGTTAAAGCAATTAATTCATTTGCCCTAAAACACTGAGGCCAGGAGAAGATTTGTACCTTTCCTAGTGCTCAGTCTGATCTTAAGTAATGGGATTTCCACCATTTCCCATGGGAGATTATTCCACAACCTAATAGATCTCAATGTCAGGAAGTTTTTTCCTGATATTCAGCCATAATTCATATCCATGAATTATGAGCTACTGTCGACATCACACCCATTGAGGCATTCCTAGAGCCTGCTTCATTTAAAATTATATGCTCTAGTTATGCAGGGTTTCTGTGTACTAGGGCAAAATGCTTTTTCTGCAGGTTAATTCATTACTATTCAATTTGTTAACACTTTTTTTCACGGTGTGAACAGTCATTCTGCAGTTGCATAGCCTATAGTAGCACAATCCCCATTTGGGAGTAGAATCACAATATATAAATTTGACAAAACAACATACCAAAACCCATCCCTGTAAAGACACATTCGTCTGCTACTGCAAATACTTACTCCAGCATTTGGTTAAATGAAAGCAGTAGCTCATACAACACCTAGTATGAGATAGAAAGCTTAGAAAAAAACCCTCTAGAGTCCACAATAAATTTTATTTCTGTAGGGGGGTGGGTAGGGAAAGAAGAAGGGATGGGGAAGGAGACAGGAACTTAATCAAAAATAGAGGAAGAGAACAACCTCCTCCAAACAATGAGCCACCACAACACAATAAGGACATACAGCAGCAAGCAAAGTTGGGGATGCAAAATGCTCCTTTTGCCATTGAAAGCACTTACAAAACAGAAAGCTAAGGCAGGCTTCTGAAATCTCTCTTATAAATAATTGTGTACAAAATGCTTCTTGGAAGGAAACTGCCATTTGTTTCAAGAACATTCAAGAGGAGGAAATTTATAAACCACATATCAATTTCTCAAAAAAGTCAGGATTTCTCTGAGAATTTTTTATGATTACATTTTGCCCAGCTAGCGGTACTTTGCCATGCAGTATGCAACCCATTTGTACATAAATAATATGTCACATTAGATACTGAAAAAAGGGAATGCTTTCTAAAGTAAGCAACTAGAAACACACCAGAGTTCATTTTCATCTCCATACATGCCTAGCTCCTATTAATGCTACATAAATCCCAGAGCAACTAGATAATGATAAACACATAAATTTTACCTGAAATCATCTAAGAAGCAGAAAGCCATGTTTGCAGCAAACACTAAATTCACACAATGCCACAGTTTTGAGTGGAAGTTATTCCAGCTGGCTGTTCTTTAGAGACAGTGGCCAAATAGTATTAAGGGACTTACACAAGCACATCTGGTGAGAACAGTTTTGACAATACATCCTCTCAGTAGAAATTAGATGACTTTACTGGAATCTCTCTCTAGCCAGGTGGGACACTTGCTCTGGAGAGAAGACGAGACAATGCTGCACCCAGCTCCTGCTGGACCCAGGTGTGTGTGTTCACAGCAGATACATGATGCCCATAGGCTGAGATGACTTGAAACGTTTCAGACTCAAACCTCAACTGCCTGCCTCCTCCCCAAATCACAAGAGGTATTAAGATGAGAAGAGATTTGCAGAAGTATTTGAAGGAATTCATTTTCATTTCATCTTGGAACAAAGCAGTAGGAGCGATCAATACAGACTAGGGGACAAGGTATTAGAAAGCAGCACTTGAAGAAAGGGACTTGGGAGTGCTGATGGACAAGAGGCTGGACATGAGCAGGCAGTGTGCACTTGCAGCCCAGAAGGCCAATCGCATCCTGGGTTCCATCAAAAGATGTGTTGCCAGCAGATCCAGAGAGGTGATTCTGCCGCTTTGCTCTGCTCTGGTGAGACCCCACCTGGAGTGCTGTGTGCAGGGCTGGAGCCCTCAATATAGGAAGGATATGGACCTGATGGAGCGGGTCCAGAGGAGGGCCACGAAGATGATCAAAGGGCTGGAGCACCTCTGCTATGAAAATAGGCTGAGGGAGCTGGGGTTGTTCAGCCTGGAGAAGAGGAGGCTCCGAGGTGACCTAATCACAGCCTTCCAGTACCTGAAGTGGGCCTAGAGGAAGGCTGGGGAGAGTCTGTTTACAAAGGCCCGCAGCGATAGGACTAGGGGCAATGGCTTTAAGTTGGAGAAGAGCAGATTTAGACTGGATATTAGAAACAAATTCTTTACTATAAGGGTGGTAGAACACTGGAACAGGTTGCCCAGGGAGGTGGTTGAGGCCCCTTCCCTGGAGATATTCAAGGCAAGGCTCGATGAGGCCCTGGGCAACCTGGTCTAGTTGGGGGTGTCCCTGCGACTGCGGGGAGTTTGGACTAGATGACCTTTGGAGGTCCCTTCCAGCCTGGATAATTCTATGATTCTGAGTTGCTCCAAAGTGGAACTCAAGCCATCTGTAAAGATGCATAACTCAAGTTGAAAGATGAGGTAGAAAAAGGTAAGTTCTGTGATCCAGGAGGAAGGTTTTGAGTCCAAGGTTCTGATGTACTTGCAAGGATATGACAGGGAGTGGCATTTCCAGGAACCAGCAGCATCTTCACAGAAGCCTGACATCAGCATCTGCTGTGGAAATGGCACAGATCATCTGATAACTCACCTGTCTTATACCTGCTACTTTCTTATTTGGGGTCTCCTGCAGCTCAGCTCTCCACTGTCTCGGTCCCCTGCCTACGGATGTCTTGGAACAAGGCTGTGCCTTGTTCTCTTGTCCCCCTCAGGTTTTCAGCCACAAAGTCCTGGCTCAGCAGAGGCAGGGAACAGGATATCCAGGTTACATTTCTGGACTCCACCAGAAAATAACTTTGGCAGTGGAGTTTCTGAGGATGAAGGTAAGTAGATTCAGGCATCTTTGTATACGTTGAAGAAAATGAACAATCTGGGTTCCAGAGATGTGGGGGTTCACAAATCCAGGGGAGAAAGTAGCCAAGAGAAGCTGAAAGATTACTGAGGGCATCAGCACAAACAGACTGAATGCAGTGATAAGACTGAACATTTCAAAGAGACAGCGTAGCAAGATGTAAAGGGACTGGGAAAGCAGGAAGAGAAAGCTATCCAGAACCTACAACACACCACACTTACAAAAAGGAGGGAACATGCAGAACAATTTGTGGTATAAGTGAGCAGAGCAGAAAATCTCAACTGAAATGCTAAAAAAAAAAGAAAAAAAAAAAAAGGTGAGTAATTTGCTTACACTAGCCCTTCATTCTCGGAGGTGAAGTGAACAGGTTGCTTGGTCAAGCCAAGCACAGCGTACCAAGGTTATCACAAAAGACACACGAGGTCAAGCAACAATTATGCAAAAGCAGAAACTAACAATATTGTGATCAAAAAGAAAAATACACAGAAAGAGAGCTGACACTTTTTGAAAGTTATCTCAAGTGGTAGTGCAGAAGAAAACAGTATTTAAGGCACAAATACAGCACTCACTGTGAGAACATGCTACATTTTCATTCATTCTTAGAGCTCTGCCTTGCTCTTAGATACAGAGGCATGCACCATTAATGGCACTTGCATGGCTGAATTCCCACACATCATCCTCAGAACGGGAGTTGTGGCTAACCTCTAGCATGTCACATGTAAAAAAATTACTCTGCACTATATCCCTGCTTCTCACTTCCATATTCTCACTTCCCTGTGTGTGGAAAGCATGTGGTTTAACTGGCAACATGTCTGACCACATTGAATACATCTCCTAAATCCAGGCTTAAAGTTGGATAGTCATACTGATCAGTCAACTCTTCTGTGTATGAATCTCTCTGTTTTGTGACTGTATTTTTCCTGGGTTTGAACCTTTTAAAAGAGGTTAAATATAGGAACAGAAAATATAGATGGAATATATGTTTCAAATCAGCTTTTAATGCAATCAGTACGTTTAAGACAGGCGATACATATGAACATACGCATATTTGTACATGTTCTCGTACAACTTCTACATACACCTACCACATTTATTAAATCTGTCTCAAGGATAACATCAAGATTCCTGCCTTAGCAATATGCTAATGCTTGCTCAAGCTTTTCAGTGCAGTGCTGAAACCACCCTCGATACAGCAACGAAGCACTAGCTGGAGCATCCCCGACTGCTGGATAAATGGAGTAAGAAAGATGAAATTTATCAGGGCTGCCAAGAAGTCTTCATCAAGACACAATGTTGATTAACATAAGGGTGCACTATTCTCACAAGTAACAAAAAAGAGGGAAGAAATTACAACTGGCATACGTCAAGAGATTTAACCTGTCCACCTGACCCGACTCACTTTTTTGCAAACTTCATTTCTTTTATTCAGTTACCAATTGATAACTGAATGGGCTAAATTCAAGGAGGAAATCTTTGTTTCTAACACACTATCATTCTTCTAAAAAGTAAAAGCTCTGTAGTGGATGAATTTATTTACTTAAAAGATGTAATGTTTCCAAAGGTACAATATATGCTAGGCATCTAGTGGTACTTACACTGACATATATATGCCTTTGAAAATTTCCCTCAAGAACCTCTGATGTGAGCATATAATTCATACTGTCTGTCTTGTAAGTAACCAGTGACAACTGGATAAAGCACTCCAACACGTGAAAGACCAAGAAACTTGGTGACTCCAAAGCCATTTCAGGAAAACAGAGTCATTAATTTGCCCAGGGAGGACACAGTATCATTCTGTATAAGAAAGGCTGATACAACTGAACACCACAGAATGGCCAAAGAAAACAAAGAAAGAAACATAACCTATTCCAGAAGAAATAACGTAGGCTGGGGAGTTCAGGTTCTCTAATGGTGACTATGACATGAAGCAAACCATTCTACCTTCCTTTTACTTGACTTCCCTGTGGATAAAATACATAAGTAATGATAGTGAAAGGGTTTCTAGAACTACCAGTATACCTAAGTGCTTGCTGATATTCCAAATATTGTTACTGAAGATGGAGGACTGCTGTAGAGGAGGCTGTACTGTCACAAACATATTCAAGGAAATTAAAAAGGTTAAAATAACAGAAATCAAAAGATTATGTATTCTGACCAGACTACCTGCTGTGGAGATTACCTGACATGAAAAAGAAAGCACAGCCACCCTGGGGAAGTGAAGAAGAAAGCAGACCACCTTTATCAGAGCACAGAGGATGAAAAGGTTACTGGCTGCCTGTTACGATCAGCGAGTCAGAGGAAAACAAATAAATGAAAACTCCTTGATATTGTGTGATTGCTGCTGGCATGAAGGAGAGAGATGGAGAAGGAAATCTAAGTGCCTGATTCATTGTTTGTCCTGACAGCAGATGCAAATACACCTTGCAAAGGGCAGAAAGGTCAAGATAACTGTAGTAAGACTAAGGGATAACTAGGAAAAGAAGTAACCAGAGATGGGGTACTAGTCATCCTCACTAAACTGTCCAGTCTGGTGACCTGCTGGACATTACTCTGTCTTTCCTATCCAAATATATTACCTTTGTTATACTTTTGATTGGACCATGACATGGGCTTTTACATTGGATTAAAATGCAAACCTAGTGCAAACTGAAGCATAAATGCATTATTGCCCATACGTGTACTTGCTGCTATTTTGATGCTCATTGAATCCTCTCCGAGGTTTACACAGATGATGTGGTTAGCTAGGGAGGTTAAGGAATTTTACAATTAGCATCTTACTGAAAAACAAAGTATCGATATAAAAGAAAGATCTGCTGCAGCTGCAGCTTCACATGGATGGAACGTGCCCTGTAAGGGTTCAGTAACGCTTCCAGTATTTTACCCTTTTGTGCTTTAGAGAAAAAGGAATTTTGCATTGAAAGGAGGATTCACCGTATACCTAGAAATCTGTAAGACACAATTTCTCTCCTACTCATTGCTTCTAATCAGACAGATGGATACACTGCTATGGAAAAAAACACCAAAAAACCCCCCAATCTAAAACAATGACTGCATCATTTTTATTTATTTCTTGCATTCTCTGTTCACGTAGCAAGAAATTTAATTCCAGTTGGATCAGTCTCCTGTGATATTTTTTTCTTTCATTTAATATATTTTTTAAATGCTTAGAGGCATTATGACAGAAAAGCATGTATTTTTTGCCCTGGTTTATACCCATCATCCTTACCATTACAACAAGACAAAAGCATTAAAGTAAAATTAATCATGTCAAAAGATTTTAGCAAAAAACAAGGGAGACCATGCATAAAGCATCGCTTTGTCTAGTGTGAAGTCACGCTCTGATTAAAAACATATAATGAAAGTGAAAGTAATACATCATTGCCTTAGCAGTAGGGTTTTTGGGAGAGCTATGCAATTCTGAACACAAAAAATCTTTATAGGCTCTGGCTTTTGAAACTTGCAATTATTGTGGAATAATACTAACAAACAAAACATTGTTTCACTTCCCTAAAGTTTAATTAGTCTTAAACGTTGCAGTTAAAACAAACAACCAAAGGAGTTCTAGGATTAAACAAGGACTCCTGGCAGGGCTGTAGCTGGTAATTAAAACCAAAGCAGCAGTGGCTGGTTGTGAGCAGTGAGGCATGAGGTGGTGACACAGCAACCCCCCCACTGCCCCACATCCAGTCTGCAGTTATGAGGACTGCGAAACATCATGGAATAATGAAACCCCATTAATAGAGCAGAACTTCTGCTGTTACCAAGGCCTGTCAAACACCCACCAGCCGTTCAGTTTGTGTCCTTGGCAGTGGTAGCCTGTTGCTGCTACGTGACACAGGTAGTGCCCAGTTAAAAAATGAACTGGTGCTGGTGCCGTGTAAGGAAGCCTGAAAAGAAATCATGCAGCGAAGATCTGCTCACTCTACTTTGCCATACAGTCTATAAAAGCTTCTCCTTTGCTCAAGCACAATGGGGCAGTAAGAAATGTTCCAAATTATACAGCTATGTGCACACTATGAATTTCAGATTAGGATTATGCCCACACTAAGTAAAATTTGGTGGCAGAAAACATTTATAAAATGCCACTTACTTTCTCTGCTTTTTTTCTTTATTCTGTCTCCACTCTTTGTTGCCAACATTGAAAAAATAATTCTCTGCGAAATACCAGACAGGAAAAATACACAGTAATACTAGACTGTGAAAAATCTAGCGATCCCTTGAGCCATAGCATTCTTGCCTATAGATGATGACATTAAAAAATTGGAAATGGGTGCATGCTTCCCCTCCTCTTCTGGATCTATGAACAAGGCAAGTTGTTTTCTTGATACCTTTAGAATTACTCCCATTAGTACTGATGCATTTGGTGCTTTGGGTAGCCAGGCAGAGAGAGGTGGGCAGTATCCCCTGCCAATAGATCTAGTCTTGTCGTGGGAACAAAATGAGATTGCTACTCTGCTGAGCTGTCATACTCAATAGCTTGTGCTGTTCCACCTGCAACTGTCTTCATAGCTCCAACTGCAGCACCACGGCTTACATGGAGTCAGTAGTTTCTCTTCTGTTCCTTATGCATCACACAAGGCAGGATGCAGAGCCCTAAGCACCTGAGTAGCTGCAACAGCCGCTCTCCACATGGAGAAGGAAAAAGGCAACAAGCAAGCAGTTCCCCCTCAAACAGGCTCACAAGGCCTTGCTGAGTAACTTCTGGGGTTCCTCTCAGGGGAGGGTGATGAGGAGATTTTGTGTCCTCTCATCCACCTCCTCCTCTATGGCCATACCATTGCCCCCAGGACTAAGTGTTTGCAAACTTCTTTCCCACCTTCCTTACTCCAAAGTGCCAGAGAGCAGAGAATAAGTAATGTAGATAAGTTTGGAGGAGGAGAAGGGGAATTTTTGTGGATCGGTAAGCCTCTAACTGCAAAACCTGGCTTTTTGTTGGCATGTGGGGGAGTCTACTGGAGGGCAGAAAGTTAAAGAAAAGACTTTATAAATGTTTGCTAGTACAGGAGGCAATCAAGTACACCTAAGGCGTTAAGACAGAACATGCTGAAATACCAGACTACAAGAATTGAGATTCTTCTCATCACGGAATCTTGTGAGCAGGACACAGCTTTTACTCTGTCCCTGTTCACTAGGGAGCAAACTCCTCATATGCACTGATGAGCTGAGGGTGAACTGCAACCTCAAGACTGACAGAGCTGTCTAAAATGAAAAAGAAACAGACAAATAATCTTCCTCCTTTGCCACTGATGGTACATCTCTGATATGAATAAACAGATAAATTATTTTCTAAAACTGAAGTCTCTGAGAGAGGTAAAAGGGTAAAGGAAGGAAATAAACTGCAAAAAGTACATGAAAAATAAAGATAGAACAACGTCCTTAAATTCACACACACCGTAAATCTCATAGTATATGGTACGACATAGTATTTGATACATCACCATGACTGTACTAAACTACCACCACATTACAATGTGATTAGTTTGTGGTCTTCCTAAAACTGTTCAGCCACAGCTCTTCAAGTCCATGCACTGCTATGCTGTAGAGTCCTTCAATGTTTTGTGGAAAGGACAGGATGAAAGTTCTACTCTGACTTGTCTCTACTTCCCATCCTCTCCTATATTAAGTTAGAAAATAAAGAAGGGGATATTTGAAACTCTCAAACTTTTTTTTTTTTTTCATTATTGCTACCATTTGGTGCATAGTAATAATATTTTCTAAGAAATCATGCTTGTTAACATTTTGTCTGTTTTAGAGTGGAAGGACACCTTTCACCAGTGGTACAGGCCAAGAGGGTATCCTTTTCTAGCAGTTTTTGTAAGAACAGGATTATTTATGTCATGAGAGGGCTGTGTATTTGACAGTCACTGTATCAGCCAACACTGAGACAGATCCTGGGACCTTCAGGACTTACAGTGCTGAGCACCCAAGTGCTTGAACATGAGGTAGCTAGGACTGTAACAGATGCAGCACCTTTTAATCACAGCACAGGCATTATATGCACTACATGTGATTACATGCATTAATCAGAATGGAAAGAGAATCATTATTATTTGCTACCATTTGTTAGAGGTAGCACTGAAAAGACTACATTTTTGTGATAAAATCACATCAAGCTCTTCAGAAACATCTCTCAACACCAACATAGATGGTGATGTTATTCAAATACTAGCAATGGATTATTAATGAGAGCATTCACGTATCAAGGGTCAGTTTCCTGATTTCTTGAGGACCACATCACAGTGTAAGTAACCAAGAACTGAATGAATTTAATTCTTACAAATTCTGACACATCTACAGATAGGTAAAAGAGGGAATAAAGTTTTGCACTTCAATTCAGCGGAGAGTTCAGATGCTGAAGTAAGAGATCCGTTTTCCTGTCTATCCTGGTGAGCCACTGGATTAGCTGCAACAAACTGAAAAAACCCGAACACTTCCGCCTTACATAATATCACTGATTTTTCACTGACTTACCATCTTCAGTATTTTCTTAGAAGTAGTATACAGAGATGAGTACCATATCTCATTATTCTGAAAAATGTGAAGCTTAGTATGTTCCCTAGTATAGACGCTGTAGACTTCTCTAATGTACAGTTAATATGACCTTTTGTAATTGCCATTCTTACAATATCCACAACTAGTACTCCAGGGCATCTATACCTGGGCAGCCTTTATGTTGCACCACTTTGAGAAAGGCTCCTAAATTTTCCATGGGAGAAAGCAATTTGCAAATGCACCATTTCAAGTCCTGCATCATAGCAGCCTTTTTAATTCTTTTTCATCCTAACCTGTGCATATAATATTAATGTGGATGTATCCCATCAAAGGGCTTTGGATAAGGGGTGGACAAAACAGAATTCTGTAAAAGGCATTTTACTGAGGAAAAAAAGCAGGTCTATTAGGAAATCCAGGTTTTACCAGTTGTCCAGTTTTAGAAGTATGGCTTTGATTTATGGATCAAAATTGCTCATTTATTATTTTATCTATACTGCTTCGGGCAATTTTGACAGTTAAAATTTAGTTTTATTGACCAATGCAGCCAGTTTAGCCACAAGGGGACTAATGTACACACAGCCTGCTGCACTCAAGAAGCTATGATTTGATTCCATGACCAAGTCGGACTGGGAATTGCAACCAACATAACAATAAGTTCCAAATCTTGATGCTCAAGGCAAAATACTTACTCTAAAACACAATCAACCTTTAAAAGAAGGTGGGAAAGAATTTTGTGACAGGATCCTCCGTGCACTGTTTACTGTAGCTGATATATTCCACCAATGCTTCTGTCAGCAATGGTTGCAGAGCAGTACAGAGGAAACCTTTCTTTAATGATTGTGGACAACAGATAAAGCTGGAAGAAGGAAATGAAAATGCAAAAGAGAATCAAAGGTGTGCTCTAGTACTATGGCTTACCAGGGATCTGACTCTGAGAAAAGTCTCTTGAACGTTGCCTGTTTCTTTTTTTTTGTTCTAAATCACATTTTATTCATATGTACATAAATATGCATGGATTCATGTTGCAGTATGAAAGACTTACAAGTTTACTTAAAAAACTTACTAGAATGATTTTAAGCCAATGTTAATTTAGGCCTATCCTATTATAAAATTAGCATCTTCTGCAATCTCAATTTATTGCTCCATTGTGAAGCCCCTTGTGATACATAAACAAATCTCTGAAGAGAAACAAATCAATAAAGTGTCTAATTTGATTAACCATGTTTTTAAATTCATCAAGACAACTGTACAAAAATAAACCACTTACTTGTCAGTATTTTCCACGTCTTCTTTTCATCATCATAATACTGAACCAAATTGCTGGGTAGCCGGTCAGGTCCGGGAGGCAATCCTCCAACCAATAACAGCATTTTCTTATTGGAACGAATTCTTCACCCAAAACAAGAGGAAAGATGAACAACCACATTACTGAGGAGTATTTTTAGTGGCAACAAAATCATAACCGTCAAAAGAATGTTCACTGCTTGCAGTTTTCTATTTCATTTTTTGTGTTTCTTTCCCCAATCATGTCTCAACAATTTTTTGAACCAAGCAGAAAAATGATCAGAAAAGCTGCATATCTCTCTACTCATGGAATAATAAGCTTCCTTTATGCAATTTGTTAGAGGTTCATTCTAGAACGACCTTTTTCTTATATTATCCCTTTAAATCATCACTCTTTACAGCTGAATACACATGAAATGCTCTGGAGTTGTACTAAGGTTAAGCATTAAAGTTGCATGTCAAAAATCGTATTAGTCAAAATCATTATTATAAGCCATTCTACACTCAAAGAACCTTGAAAAAATTAAGGTTATGCAGAGAGTTTGTGAGCCAACTCTTTAATCACACACTGAACTTCAGATATATCGTTTTGTACAATTAGCAGCACCGGGCTAATGGGTATGGGTTAAATGCTACTTACAAGCACTTTTGTTTGTTTAATTTAGTCCAGACTCTTGCTTTCACTCTCCCTGCCTGGCTCCCCACCCCCCCCCACCCTCCCCTTTTTCTCTTTGCTCTCCCCCTGTGCACCACTGGCTATAGCAACACCAATTGGTAAAAATGAGACTGTGATGTTGTTGTGAGCCTCCCCAGAGTGGAGCCCTGCCAATGCTTGCCACTGATCCAGCGGCATGAACCTGCTCAACTGTGCAAAGTCACTCTAATTCCCTCCCTCTGTTTTTCTACCTTCTCCCCCAGGGGGCAACCACTGAAAGGAGTGACTACCCACCCATCAAGAGCTGGCAATTCGCTGCTATTAACCGTGACCGTGATTCCCAATCTGCCTGGCAGTTCTTAAGAACAGGACTGCAATGTCTCATATGCAGTAAAAGCGGTTATCTGCACCCTGGCCTCCAACGCTCCACCTGATGAATGTACGATTTCTTTGCAACATTAAGGGATTTAGCACAATTTTAACTGAAAAGAGGAGGGGAGGCCTAGACCCCCAGATGAGCCCTGATGCTTTAATAGTCACTTCGCATATAATTGAACTTTCATTGGTTATACTAAGCTTGGGTGTGATAATGCTGAAATAAAGGTCTACACTCTAAAAGCTCCTGTGAAGCAGGAAGGTGACATAGCCTGGAAAAAAAATGCATGGATAGAAATGGATGGGCAGGGGAACTACATGTTTGATGGAAAGCACCCTGGCCAAACACCAACACTTTTCCAAGCATGACATTATTGCTCTAGCAATCTGTGTGTCTGTCTTCAGCAAACACTCCTGGCCAAGAAAGGTACAAAATGGCACGAACCAAAGCCCACCACCACAGAGCTACACAAGGCAGGGTCAAACCTCTGCCCAGGAGCTCCAATCTCAGCAGAGCACTCCAGCAGTGGATACAGCAGTGGCTTAGCTCCAGCTACCACCTAGAACAAGTGTTGGGGACCCACCAATTAACATTTCTATCAGGACTGCATCCTGTCTTGAGGAGACTGGGCAAGATGAACTAGGTTGTGCTGTAGACACGCACGACCCAAAAGAAACCTCCCTCAGGAAAGGAGAATGCAGCTGAAGGCTTGATCCACACCATGCTTATGAATAAAAGCTTTCAAATGGCTATTCAAAAGACAACTGCAGATTGCAGATACATCTATCAAAAGGATGGCCAGGGAATTACCTAGCAAATACACTTCTTTGTTTTTAAATGGATTTAGGGCTCAGGAAAGGTCCTGAACGGAGAGCAGAGGAAATGAAACCCCTGCTGCAAGGGCAGGAGCTACACCACGGGGGCAGTGCCACTGTCCTGCTGTAACCTATCCCCTTGCTTCACTCCTGACAGGGGAGCCCCTGTGGTCCTTCAGCCTTTCTGACCAGCCAGCCTTTAACCTCTGCACCACACTGCTACAGACTGCCAAATGATGACTGTTACCTGCCCACCAGACTGTATCTGTGCAGAATATCAGGAACCGTCTCATGACTGCTGTCGGCACCAACTCCACTCAGTGAGACCAAGCTCTGGGGAAAGCTTTTCTAAGCATTGCCAGCATCTTGAAACATTCAATCTCCCCAGTAAAGTTTTTAATGAGGCAACATTTGATAAAAATTATGCAACACAGGAGTATGATAAACTGGTTTTGGTATGAGTTAGGGATGAGTGCACACGTAACAAGTGGCAGAGCAAACCAGAGCCATAAGTCAGTTATGCATGGCCATCCCTAACGATAGAGAATAAATAGTTTATTCCAACCCTCCTGTGTTGTATGTTATATCACAATCAACTCCCTGTGTATTGTAAAATTCAGAATGCCCTTGCAAGGTTTACTTGATAAAGGAGTTTATTTTGATTTTCATCTTTCATCTGTAAAACTCCCTTCTAACACCAAAGCACTGTGAAAAACCAATGAATGGCCAAGGCTCGATAGTTAAGGTGAAGAATGAAATGTCAGATGTAACTCTGAGTTTCCAGACTTTGGCAGCTGCAACTATCCTTAACATTACTTTTTCAGCTAAACAATCTGAGAAGCTACTGTTTCTTGAGATGCAGCAGCACTACTATACAGGAATGTTTACAAAATATTTAGCATTTTCACATGTTTAAAATGGGAAGTAGCATGAACAGATGCCCTTTAATAAAAGTTTAATACAAACTTAATCATCAGCACAGGCTCTACCAAAAGCACAGAGAATACTCCTATGGAAAAAAAAAAAAAAGAGACAGGTTCTTTTACTCAAAAGTATCTAATTCATCTGTATTGAGAGCTCTTCCAGTGAACCAAGTAAAGATAATACAGTGACTAAAGATATGCATGTTTTAAACTGATATGTCTTCTTGCACCCAATTCTGCTTTTTAAGTTTTGGTGCGAATCACAACATTTTAGGTTCTGAAAAAAAAAAAATTCTTTATTACATTATATTTGTATTTCACATTGCATTGATCAGTACTGTTAAAATCTTAAAATATATTCTAAAAGATGAAAGACAGGGAAATGATCACTGCTTATATGCAGAAGACTTTTCCAAATATTAATAAAAATGTAATTCAGTGAAATACTGCAGTGAAGGCAGGATTTAAAAATACATATAAAACCTTAGTAAGGATAAAGTTTCTCCTCTTCTTGCATTATTACATGTTTGCTATTTGGATAACTCAAGACTACCATTTGAAACACTCTGCATTATATCTGAAACTCTCTTCATAGTCCTCATTTCACAGCGTAACATATACTATTCAGTTACATACTGTGGTTCACAGTGTCCCCAGAAATGCTATTATGATCATTTTGTGTTCAATTAACAGTAGTGGGTCCTGATCAGAGAAAGCTAAAATAATGATAACTATGACCAGACAGGCTGATGTCATGGCATAAAGCTGTGATAAACTTATCCATATCTTATCCTGAAAGCAATCCTTATGCCTAGAATCAAAAACTCTAGTTCTCATTGATGAACAGTGTTGTTATTCTGCACACACTTCACAGTTTCTGTTCTGCTAAAATTTTAAACCACTTATTTCACCTTAATTAAGTTCCTAGTACCCCATGTGGTGTGAAATTTGTTTTGTCTACTTACAACTGGAAACCAAAATATATTTTAAAGTCAACATTTTCAAACTTTTATCATTTCCTTCAGGCACCCTAACCTAGGAATTTGAGAACTTGTGTAAGTGGGTTCATTGTCAGAGATGCTGAATACCCATCAGCACACCTAAATCCTGCTTATTTCAAAGGCAACAGCAGATGTGCATCAGCTCTAAAATGCAGGTCACTAGTCCACAGTCTAAACTAACCATAAATACATAGGGCAAAATTTTGAGCCCAAGAGAGTCACCCAAAGAATCAGCAGAATAGACTCACAAATAGACCCAGAAAGAATCAGTAAAATAGATGATAAAAGACCTCAATACCCTGACAACCACTCCTGCCCAAAGCTCTTTTGCTACCTTGACAGCCTCATGTTAATGAAAAATACATGGATGGGAAATACTCTGTTTGTATATTGTTTTTCTTTATTAGCATATCCATCAATCTTGCACTGATGGGTTTTCCTTATCTGGGCAGTTATTAGACGTTCATTCTTGCCAAGGCAAGCCCCAACAACAACAGGTTTGCTCCAGCCTCTTCTGGTTTTTAAACAATGAAATAAGACTCCCCTCCATGCATTAGCGAATGCAAAGAAAGGGAAAGAATACAATGATGAAGTGGCAATCCTGTGGTTCTTAATGCATTCAGTGTAGTGTTACACATCTGAAAGAAAACTGCATCTTAAACATACAGGTGATCAATGGGGAAAAAAGGACGATTCAACTATACTTTGCCTCACTCAGGGCTATAATAAAACCAAAAACCTGGATCATTAACTCCCTTTTAATATAGGCTATCACCACGGCTTTGAGTATAGAGCGAGACAGGTGGTTCTTTGGACCAGGGACATCACACACGTGGGATGCCTCACTCCTGCCTGAGTTCTGACCCTAAATGCAACAGAGACGAATCTTCAGGTATTTGCTGAAGATACCAGACTTCAGGTATTTGCTCACTGAATGCAGTCACAAACATAAACAGCCAAAAAAACCAGCCCAGATACAACTGCAAGAGCAGGTGAATGGGTGGTGAATTTTACTTACATCCATCAATCTCATTACATCAAAGGATTTGAGAAACTATAGGCTGGCACATGTGATACTGTCAAAACAAGCAGTAGCAAGAATCTCAGAAAAGTGGCTACATTAACCTGCAGCAGAAACAAAATGCTGCAGTGAGGTTTAGATACCAACCTCAAAGTAACAGACAAAGAGACAGATACACTGTCCCTCCCAACCAGCATTTCAGTTGCGGACCTTTTGTTTGCTAACACTAAGGACTTAATTTAATCTTAATTTAATTTTCATAAGTCAGGATGGTCCTTAACAACCTCCTTCCTCTAAAAAGGCATCTGAAGGGAGTGTTGTATACAACAAAACTGTAATGGAGAATCCAGATGTGGTCTGCAAGTCTGAACTGATGCCTCAGGCATCCATTTGCCTGTGCCTGAAGAAACTGTTTTGCCATCACAGAACATGTGATGAGAACTTTGCAACTATCTTCCCTGCTCCTGGATAGGTTCTTCAGTACAACAAAAGTGTCATATGAAAACTGTTTATTTCAATTGATTTTGGCTTCCTCAGTTCCACAGACTGCAAATATAGACATGATTAGCAGCATAGATAATTATATTTTCTCTGTATTATTTCTGTAAGAGTTTAACTTGATGAAAGCCATAAGATACAAGGTAACATTCATTTTGGACAGAGAAATTCTGTGAGACTTTGTTATCACATAAAAGGAATTAATGAGCACCACAGCCTATAGGTAAATATACATCCAAAATCTCTTCCTACTCCTATAGCACTGCCAAGGGAAGGACCTGAGCTCTCACAGCCACCAGAACAAGTCCTACAGATAACCAATTCTGCTGGAACTCTGACCCAACAGGAATCTCTGCCTTCTTATGGGCAAAGTAGACACCTAAAACAACACTTCAATTTTGTCAAAGCCTGAAGTGTGCTAAAGATTATCTATGTCACCGGCAAGTTACCACCAAGAATTTATTTAGTTCTTAGGTTCAAAACATATTAAAAAATATGCTGAATGTATGAATGATGCTTTATGAATGGATTTTTTGCTGTAACATTCACTGAAGAGGTTCAGTGATGCCCAAGAGACACCCGTTCTCCTGCTCATTTAATATATGTAGCTGACCACTGACAGACTAAAGTTTAAGAACATAAATATTAAGCTGGGAACGATTTCCTGCAGACATTGTTATTTTTGTTTTCTGAATCTACCCAAAGTTCACTTTTGTCCAATGCATTATTTATTTATTTTAAATATATAGGGAAAAAAGGAGAGCTCCTGTTTGTTCCAACAACAATCTTTCCTTTGTGCCTCTCTAAAAGGCTAAAGTCTAAGGCTAAGCAAATCTTTTACCTGACAGGCCACACTTAACTGTTGCAAAGTTATCTCAGACATGAAAGTTTCCTTTATACGTTTTTATTTCTACACTTGCTAAGAAATTTTCCATTCCCTGTATTAAAACAACTTATAATGCTTGTGTTCAGAGCTCTGGATTTCCTTTATTAAACCAATCTTGTTGCTAATTTAGAATGGTCTCCAACTAAATCTTGAAGAGTTAAGGTATTTTTCTAGCTGGAGGATTTTTACAGTGAACATCCCTTCCTTTTGGTATAAGAACCCATGAACTAAGATAGCTTAGAGGTGGACAACTACCCTGGAGGAGTGGCATCTACCAGCAGCACATTGGAAGGAACATACAGGAACAGTCTTCTCATCTTTTCTCTCCCTGTCTTACCAGCTTATTCTTCACGTTAACAGGAGACTGGTACAGTTCCCCAGAAAGGTGTTCAGTAGCTTCCCCATACATAGTCATGCCAAGGTTGCTGTATCCATATACAACATTGTTCCTTATACCTTGAGAGAGGCTTTAATAAATGCATTGCCTATGGGAGATCACAAATAGTACTTCTATAGTGATGACACCTACACAAATAGAGCATTTGAACACAACTCTTTAAATCCATGGAGATCTGAATGCTAAAGACAGCCTTACCAGTGAACATCCAAATCACGGTAAGGGATTTGAACCAAAAGCATTTTACTACCAAAGTTAACACTGGTAAATGAATGTGCCATGAATCTGGTTGGCAAAACTACACGAATAACTCATTTTCCATATTGTTGGCAGTACTGAAAAATCTTAAAGAAATTCCCTTGATCCTGAACACCCTTAAAAATATAACTCAATAAAATGCCACAGCTAGATGCTCTTGCAGTTTGCTTTTCCCAACTTCTTTTTCTGTTGTTGTTTTTTTGTTGTTGTTTTGTCTGTTTTAGAGGGAGATGTTGGAAATGTTTAGAGAATGCTTCAGGGTGGTCAAATCCTTATTTTTCCCCCTAGCAAATTTCAGACAACTCTCCTTTTTGACTTTCAAACTGCAAAAAATCAGAAAATTCCTTTTTACATTCTGTATCAGACACCAATGATAATAGGAGGTGTCTGCATCAGAGGCTGTGTCCTCCACAGCTGAGGCTCCTTTTCCTTAGGAAGTCAAGGAGAAGAATCACAACTTGCTGCTGCCTCACCCACATTATGAATGGCTTTTCCAGCAATTCTGTTTCTGAAAGAAGACAGCAGTCAGGGAGTACAGGAAGAACCAACTGTGGCACCAACTTCTATTTACTCCCAGCTCCAATGCAAACTGTCTGCTTCCATTGAACTTGGCAGCTGATAACATTTGCTCAAAGTTTAATGTGTGCTTTCCAAGAATATAGCAAAAAGTGTTGACTAAGTAGTAGCATGACAGCCTCTAAAGAAAATTTCAGGAAGCCAGCAAATACAAAAAATGATGCCAGGAAATATCTACTAATGGATTTCAACTTCCCATACTCTTTAATTTCTTTAGATGGTCTTCTGGCAAACCTGTAATACTGGTTTACCACAATCTGTTTCAACAAAACCAACAACAGAGAGATGTTTACTGAGCGGAGGAGTCCAGTTCAAGACTTTCATTCAGGATTCCTATTCCCTTCCATGCTCAATCTTCTTTGTCCATACTTTGCAAAGGATAGTAACATAGTGCTAGCTACAAAACTCATCTGATTTTTAAAACACAGGAATTGTTTGAAAAGATTAAATGGTGTTTTTACAGATTATGAAGACCTTTTATGCAATGTGAGTTTAAGAGAACCAAATCTTTTTTCCTGGTAAACTATTTTCTGTTGATTTTGTGTTCCAGGTTTGCTCTTCTCACTCCCTTTGCCCCTAAGGCTCATCGGACTTTGTTGTTTTTTTGTTTGTTTGTTTTTTTCAAACAACTACACCATCACAGCTCTGTTCCATTTAGTGGTCAGCAATTACAGAGTTGAAACCTCTGTATTCTTCTGCTATAAGGAAAAAACCTATAGTAGCCCCAGGCCACAATTTGGCCAAAATCTTCAAAGACCCTCTCCTCTATCTATTCTCTATGTGAAGAGGATGTACAACAAGCAAAGAGTGAACAGAAAAGCCTCAGACAGGACATGCAGTCAAACAGGGGGGTGTGATGCTCACCATGATCCTACAACACTCCATTTGTAAATGGTACACCCTAAGTGTAATTCATACCAAAATGTTTCAGAGGGAATTTCCTTATCCAGGAGGCTCTAGACAGCCTGTGATTCATATTCTCCCTGACAGGACTGTCCTGGACCCTGTTGTCAAAGCATGGGCAAGCACAGCACAGGACCTCATGGGAGATGGCTCTACTCTTTTAGGGAACTGTAGGATTTGTAAATGAGCTGCACAGAGTGATGCAGGTGATGGAAAGGGACACTTGTGCTTAAGTGAGAAGGAAGATACTGTTTTGCCAGGCACTTTGTCCTCAGTTTGAGTTGTTTAAATTAACTTCATTTTCCCTCTAGAACAAGGTGAATTGAGATCCAATGAGAGATTTCCCTTCTCAGAAAAAGACTTTAGAGATGTAGATACCTCTCTGTGTGTTCTACAAATATAGAAGGGGAGAAGGGTGCAAACAGCAACCCCACTGGCATCCTGTGCACCAGCACCCACATGTAACAGGTTTTACATCTTCCCCTACTTTGTCACAATATTCTGCCAGGTGAGTTTTAGTAAATGCAGCCTGCGCCTGCATTTCCAACCCCTTTGCAAGAAACAAGTTGGAGGAGAAGGACCAGCTTAGCCAGCTGCAGCAGCCTCAGAGAGGGAGGAAGCTGCTTCAAGTGCTAAAAAGGGCAGGGTGAAAGAAAGCCGAGGAGCAGCACAGCCCAAACAGCCACAGCAGCCTCTGGAGATCCAAGCTGAGAAGTCTGGAGTAGTCGCCTTTGGTATGTGTGAAGTAGGAAGTCTGGTGGAAGGGGCACTGAGGGGCCAGGGACCATGGTAACAAAGAATGGAGAGAAGGAGCAGGCAGAGGTCCAGCTCAGGTAGGACAGATCTGGGTAAATGCCCTACCTGACAGAGTTGCCTGGGAGCAAGGAAGAGCCTATGAGGGAGACTGAAAAGGGAAAACAAGTAACTTGGATGTTCAAAAGGCTTTGAAGCAGGGGATTTTGATATTCTGAAGCAAAAGGAGTTGGGGAAGGAGCTGGAGGTATTGGGACTATGAGTCACCTAAGAACATAAATCAGGAGAGACTGGCAGTTCACAAAAGAGACTACTCCAGCTAGGACCTCCGACCAGGACACCAGCTGGTAGGGGAAGGGGAGGACACACACATGATACCTGGCACCCCTTCCTCATCTACAGCTGTTGGAAAGATGGTTTTCCATAGAAAAAAAAAAAAAAAAAAAAAAAAAAAAAAAAAACACATTAAATACTCATTGTAAATTATGTTTCTCCTAATGAGTACTATAGCTGGGCCAAGAAAAGGGTTCTCACCAACACCACCACAGGTCTTAAGGATTTTACCAGCCAGGACAGAGATGTTTTCAGTAGTCTCCAAAGGATTTTTCTGACCCACAGCAGTCCTTTCAGGACAACGGTACTGCCCCTGTCAGTAACCTGAGCTCCAGGCCTCCTTCCCTCTTGGATGCTTGACATCTCTCTCCTCACACTTCAGCGCTAGCCTGTCTCCAAAGGCAAACGAATGCATGAAAGGCAAGTAAGGCAAGTAGGTGAAACTAACCAGGATTAAACTGACTATAGGTCTGTGGTTCACTTCCCTGCAGCCTCTAATGTGTCAGCCTCCCTTCTGCAGCTCAGCCGAGAGAGTCCTGGCACAGGTACAACTTCCTGATATTAGTTCAGGCACGTAGGATCTGATCCACAGCCCACTAAAATAAACTGGAGCCCCACGTTCACTTCATCCACACCATAATGCAAATGTTAATAATTCACATACATTTCAAGGTATGTTTGGTTGTTTGTTTTTTTTTTAATCCAGAGGTTAATTTTGGTTCTGAAATATTTCTCAATTGCAATTAACCTTGAGTACAAATATTTGTTAAAAATCCAAATATTGGTGTCAGGGTCACAAAGGGACAAGCAGGTGGTTATTACTAAAACACACAACAATTTCAGTGATAAAACAAGCCTTTTTTTTTTTTTTTTTTAAATCACCAAGTGTGCCCCACTGAGATCCTACAAAAATCTTAGCAGAAAATTTGATCTACAGTCTGGGAGATAGACAAATAGTGTATTCAAGAAGGAAATTATTTGATTGCCAAGGGATGTAACCAGTTTCTTCAAATTTTTAATCTGCTCTCTAGAAGGTAAAACAGACTTGGTATGTCTTCCACATAAATGCTAGTGTCTCACACTGTTCATCACTTTACATTTTCCTTCATCAACATTTACCACCTTCCTACTGAGTAAGAACTAGCCTTATCGTCACTGTTTAATTTGCTGTCACTTTCACTAATATTACCTAACACCAAACAGCATGGATGATACCCTCTCCCTACTGAAATTAAAGAAAAATAAAAACCTCTTCAATTAGCTTCAGCAGGACCAGAATTTGGACTTCTCATCTCCCCAACGTCTAGCAGTCCAGGGAACAAAAGTACAGAAAAACAGCTGGGTCTGTACGTGCTGGGACTTCGCTGAATCCAAAAACAGCCCGGTCAGGCTTAACCTTCTTACCTCTTCGTCTTTTTATTTTCCTCCTTTCTCTTTTACTCTTTAATTCCATTTTTCCTGCCTATGACTTTTCCCATCTCAGGTCACTTGCTTGATCTCTGGCCATTTTTCCTCCCCCACATCTGAAATAGCTTTTCCAGAAACTGATATGCTCAGCTCTTATTGACAACAGATGCTATTTCTGCCAAGAATTAGTTGGGTTTTTTTCCTATTGTTTCATTCCCTCTCTTGTTTTATCTGCTGGGGTCTTTTTTGTTTCGCTTGTCTCCTTTCCTGTCTGGTATCCTATTTTCTTGCTTTTCTCCCTTCAAAGCTGTTCTTCTCTCCCCTTTTCCCACAATTGTACTTCCTTGCTCACAACTTATGTCCCGTTTTTCCCCTGGGGTATCTTAATTCCTTCCTTTTTCTGCATTTTCTCCTCTCTCACAGCTTTACTTTCCTCACTCCCCTCTGCCTCCAGGTACCTGATGGAGCTGTACGGACAGCTGCTGTACAGATAAACTGCTGCTTTGTCTGCAAATTCTGGAAAGGGGGGACCAGCCCAAAAGCCCATGGATGCTGAGAGGAGCAGTGTGTGTCCTGCAGCCGACAAGCAGCTCCCAGGCTGTAAGGGGGCTGCCCCTTCCCACCCAGCCTATCTTCTCGTGTCTGGCTGGAACACAAGTCATTGTAAACAGTTACAGGCAAGCGAAACCATAAAATTATGGCGATGTCTATAAAAAGGCAACAATATTTAGGTAAAACATTTAATAATAAGCCCTGCAATTTAAATATTTTTTCTGTAATGTTCCATTCTCTGTCTACAGCTATATTGTACAGTAGCATGTCCAAAATTAAAGTTAAAAGATAGGGGTTTCATAGCAGTGATACATTTTTAACCATTTTCAATGTTACAAATAAACACGGAAACAATGATAATTCTCACTAGCTCAATCATCTTTAAAAGTGAAAATCTTTCCAGCAACGTGGTAATGTCCTAAAGCAAAACTTAAAATTTGAAAACACATACCATGCATTATATAAAATATATTACACAATAAAGCACAGAGACATTTTTTATTCAACTCAATACTCCAGGAAAGTCCTGAGAATCAAATAAATAATAGAAATGTGAACATTCCTCTATCTAAATGCATCTTCTTCCCAGAACTTCAGAGAATGTGACACAGCAGAGTTACCTGTGTCTCTCAGGGACAGACAAACACAATTTAAGCCTAGCGTTCAGGGCCACCATAATGGATGGGACTTTCCTTCTGATGTACAAACTGACTGTGCCTCAAGAACCTTTAAAAGTGACGTTGTGTGCTGAGGTCCTGCAGCAGGTGAGGATCACAGACGTCAGGAAGATCCAGCATTAAACAGGAACAGAGAAATCAAAGTGAACAGAATTACCAACTTTCTTAAAGTTGAGCACCTGATGAAATGCCAGATCAGAGCAAAAACACTCAGCCCCCTCATAATAAAGTCCTAAGCCTCAGAGTGCACTGCAAGGTTCAAAAGTCAGGAACATCATTGCCCGATTTTTTAAACAATGATCTTTTAAGTTGCCATATTTTGAGAAAATATTTTGCAAAAAATGCATGAGGGTGTTTAAGTCTTATATTCCCTCAGGAAATTTCATGAACAAAAAATTTGCTCTACCCATAGGTAAACTGCATTTTTTCACCATGGCACAAAAGACAGTCCGGGTACCTACCAGCCCCAGCATCACTTTTGCTGCAGGATCTGCATCTGTAGCACAAACTTTATAAATAACTGCAGAGACTGGCTCCTGTGATCCAAAATTGCTCTCCTCCAGCTCTGACAACAGCAAAAACTTGTGGTTGTCAGAAAAGCAAGCATATGTGATTTACCACAAAGAATGAGCTTAAAGAACCAAACAGTGCTATATTGACAGTTACATTTCAGAGGAGAATCACCACATTTTGAGCTTCCTATTACACTTGTTATGTCTAAGCAACTTAAGTAGCCCCCTTTCTAAAGTACTCCAAGGTCGTATTGTGTGTACAGATATGTAGGTACATATGTGTACACACTTTTTTAAAGGAGCGTGTAACAAAATAAATATATAAATAAATAATGTTATTTTAAAAAACACAGAAAAATTATTTGCAAGTTCCAATTCTGAGTGTGATTCTCTGAATTTCTTCAACAGGCAGTAAGCAGGTGCCCATGGCACTGTGCGGCTTGTATTTCTCACCAACCCACTCTGTACTGTGCAGTATATATTACACTGCACAAGAGGAACGGTTAATCTCTTCCCAAAGCCATGTGAATGTTTTGTGAATGGCCTTTCACTACACTTTAAATTCCAAACTACCAAGGTCACCATTGCTCACAGAAAAGCTAACCAAAGTTTTGAAGTCCTTCTCTGCATAATAATTCTTACCTATGTGACGCATGCGCACATACATCACTGCTTGCTACTTTTAAGATTTCCTTTTGCAAATTAGTAACATAAGGAACTCTTTGCAGATTTCCTTCCTTAAAAAAAAATAATTAATTACTGAATGAATGCTGTTAAAATTGCAACTTTAGAAACCTGTAAGTAACAGAAAGAACAAGTCTGGAAATCTCTACAGGCTTGTGTATGTTTCTTTAGTTTCTTCATTCATGTTTAAGAAGGCATTTTTACACTTAGGCAGCCTGATGAAATCTTGAAGTGATTAAGATCCAAAGATGGGCCTTCACAACCTTTATGAATTCTCAGGAACATTATCCAAGATCAAAAATGAAAATATACCAATCCCATTCTGTATCACAGAGCACTTCAACATCTCAAACATTTTAAGTAAGTTCTAATGCCTGTTTATTTATAAGGAAGAGGAATCTAAATGTTTTTGCTCTGATTTCACCAAAGAACCCATTCAAGAGAAGCTAGTTACGATGACACTGTCATTAAACACGTGTTAAAGTTGAGAAGGTGACAGCGTGTTTCACTACGGCTAAAGGTCTCTGGAATACCACTATCTGCACAAACGTGTAGCACTAATACAAATAAAAACCATGGTGTTTGTGGTATTTGGAGTCCTATGTAGGTCATTAAGTAAGCACCACTCAGTCTAATCAAAGCTTACTTAAAGTGCGATCCTTTTGTGTACGCTCCCTCTTACAGGCAAAGCCAGCTCCCGGCACCAGGGTATCAGATTCTTGCAGCATCCATGACACTTGTAAGCATTCAGTGGTCAGAACACCACTACATATCCTTCAAATGACATGGACCAGTGAAGCTGGAAGGTATCTTCACTGAACCAAGCCGGCTGGTATCTCAGCAATCCACCAGGACACGAGCCCCAGCATGCCCCCGGCGGCATACAGAGTCTCGCCTGAGGAGGAGATGGTGGGGTTTGCATTTTTGAAAAAGTCAACAGTTTTGAATATTGAAATGCAAAGGGTACGCACCAGCTACAACAGCGGCGGCTCAAAAATACTTTACACTGAAAAATGCTGGTATTTGTTTTTCACTCTAGGATTTTGGAGTGAGAATCAGTTAGACAGCAAGGTGATAAGCAAGACAAAACACTAACAGAGCGAGCTAGCCAGAGATAATAAAAGAAGGCACAGCATTTGCAAAGTTAAATCATCAGGGTACCCATTACATGAAGATATAAAGAATCCTCTGCATTAATGCTAACAGAGCGTAAATTATCTAAAATTATTAAATAATGTACGAGCTTTTCTTGCTGCTGTTAAGCCATTAATAATATCCACCTATTAGTTAAGAAGCTGAGTAATACAAAGTGTGCTTTGATTTCTGCACTGCTGTGGCCACTGTACTTGGAAGATGGTATTATCTTTCCATTTTTGAATGAAATGAAGTATATAAAAGGAGAAAAATAAATATCCCCTTCATTTCGGGTATATTTACTGCTCATTAAACTACATACTGTGCTTTCATTCCCTAACACCAACCTCGTATTGTCAATCTTTGACATCATGATTCATTACCTTATTAAATGAAAATAACTGACATGTCATGGACGTAAGGACTATGAAGTCACAAGTTTCCACGCACAATAGGGACATTGCCCGAACATCACAAGTAGCAGGGTGCGTGCCAATAACGAGGTTATTTATGAAGATAATTAATTAGATTTAGGACTGGCGTATCGCAGCTCAACCCCCCCCCAAGGCACAACTCCTTGTGAAGGAGTAACATTGGACGG
>VZRU01018563.1:7502-20187 GCA_013398155.1 Pedionomus torquatus
GGGGGGGACAGCCTGGAGAAGAGAAGGCTCCAGGGAGACCTTGGAGACCCTTCCAGTCCCTGAAGGGGCTCCAGGAAATTTGGGGAGGGACTTGTGATGAGGGAGGGGAGCCATAGGATTAGGTGGAAGGGTTTGACACTGAAAGAGGGGATATTGAGCTGGGATGTGGGGAAGAAATTCTTTGCTGCGAGGGTGTTGAGACCCTGGTTGCCCAGAGAAGCTGTGGCTGCCCCATCCCTGGAGGGGTTCAAGGCCAGGCTGGATGGGGCTTGGAGCAACCTGGGGTGGTGGGAGGTGTCCCTGCCCAGGGCAGGGGGGTTGGAACTGGATGATCTTTAAGGTATCTTTCAATCTAATCTGTTCTGTGATTCTATTCCATGATTCTATTCTGTGATTTTCGCAGGAGGAAAGGCAGCAGGGGAATCACCGCGTGGCTGAAAGCAATTGGTGCGAGCAGGAGAGCAGACCAGGCCTGGGAGGTGACTCTGTAGGCTTGGGATTGTGGGATAAAACTTGGAAAAGAGCTGATGGGCAAAGCTGGGTTGGAAGGAAGCCGCAGCCCCACTGAAGGAAGCTGCAAAGCAGAGCTGTGGACAGGTCATCACAGATGCCAGGACAGTTCCCCGCCAAGCAGGCTTGAAGCCGCGCTCAACTGTATGGATGCCATGGCAAGCTCGAAGGTTGGAAAAACATCTCCTGTGCTAACCACGGGCATTTGCACTGGCACCCCGGGACTCATAATCTGTGTGGGGAACCTCTCCAGCTCCAAGGCTCGACTGACAGCTGTCTGTCTAACAAAATATCAACTTACCTCGAAGAGACAAGCCACCATGAGAATAATCATGATGAGGACAGCCACCGACATTGCTAACACGGTCCCGTTAGCCAAGGTCTGCTCTACTTTCAACTGGGAGATAAGGAGAGACGATCAGGAGGGGACAGAGGGTTGCTCCTTCCCTTCCCTGTTGTCCAGAAGGACGCATCCAGTATCTCTCCTACCTTAGTGACTTTCACATCCGTTTCCTTGGCCAGGGCCGTGCTGTTGGAAACATCCTGATCCAGGAGACACTGCTCCAGGAGAACAGAGGCTCCTCGGTCCTCTTGCCTCTCACTGAGCAGTTTTATGAGCAGCCCTGTCTTTGAGATCATCTTTGCACAGAACACCTGGAGCTTGGGCTGGTGGCAGTCCATCCTCAGGGCTCGTGCCACCTGGGCGATAAATGCCCGCAGGGCTTCATCAGGAACGAGAAAGCGCAGGTGATGGTTGACCTCGGTTTCAAAGAGATCTCCTTGAGCCAGCTCATTCTCCAGGCTGTCGGAGCTACCTGAATTATTGAGGAAACTGGATTCTTCCTTTCGTTGCTTCCAGTGGGTTTCTGTGTTTGGAGGAACGGCTGGAAAATACCCATGTAAAGAGGGACCCTCTTCTTCAGCTGTGTCTTCTAGTGTGCTGCTTGCAATGGAGGGGAGAAAATGCTGGTTTGGGATGAGTCTCTGCTCTGCTTTACTTTCTGTTGGTGAGGGTTCTTCCGGGTTCACGCTGCCAACCACCTTGTAGAAAAGCTGATTATTTTTGTCCAGATATGGGCTGTCCCCCTGCTCTTGTTTTCTGGAAGTCCAAATGTAGTCGTGCCATGGGGATAGCACTTCCTCTGCATCTTCTCCCTTCTCCATCCCAGGAGTTTTCTCGGTCTGTTCCATCGTATCGGAATGAATCTCAAAAGACCTGGGTAGATGTGGGACTTCTGCTGGGGAGAGGGAAAAGGAATTTTTGGAAGGAGGCGTGGATATTTTGTGTTGTCTGAAGACCAAGGGGTTTTCTTTGGGATTTAACTTACCAGCTGCTTCCCAGGGCTTCAGAGCTGCGGGGTTCAAACCTACGTCCTGCTGCCTTTGTACCCAGCCCCTGGCTCTCTTTGCCTTCACTGCTGGGATCTCCCACACCTTCTGCACCGGCGCGTCAGGCCCCGGTAGGGATGAGACGGTGTTTTTCACAGTCACAATGATTTTAGCCTTGTGCAGCTTCTTCAGCTCGGCCATTAGCACCTTTTCTAGAGAATAGAGTTTATTTCTATCGGTTTCACTGCTCTGGTGCATGTGCTGAATCTTGTGAAGCATCAGCCTCAGCTCCTTGCTGGTTTTACCTTCCTGCCCGGATAGGTGCTGAGGGGAATATGAATTGGTTCTGAAATTGTTATCACTGGGGTTACTGGGATCCCCGTCAGTGCTGGGCAGGCTCAGGTCAACCCCAAGCGTTACGATTTCATGGTCTCCAAGCGAAGTCTCCTTGGGATTGAGGTTCAACATAGCGCTGGCGTTGAGTTCACCGGATTGTAGCGCTGCCATTATTTCTCCTTGTGTCTCTGGCAGAGGAGCTGTAAAACACCAAGAGAGCAGATCAGTGACTCGGCATCGCAAGACGCTTTCTGCCAAAACCCAGGGTCAAAGGTTTACCCCGAGCAGCAGGCACTCATCTTTAAGACAAGGAAGTGTGTGAACTGAATGGTGGATGTGTTACAGATGGGAAAAATCTTGTTAAATCAATCAGATTATCTCATCGGGGCAGAACAGATAGATGTTTTCTTTTCTGCTCCCTCCCAGGGCTCTGTCTGAATCGATGGGAAACATCCCCGGGGGAATGGGGTTGCTGTCGGAGATTTTCCCACAGCTCGATATGAACCGGCGTTGAGTTGCTAAAATCACCATAAAGCTTTTAAAGTCGGAGCGAGCCTGGAAAGCGGAATTCCCAAAGACGTGGTGTTTGTCCCTGATCAATTATCCCAACTCATCCTTCTCCCTGCTGTCAGGAAAACCTGGGATATTGCACGTTAAAATGCTGTTGTCTGCCACAGCTTGCAGTCCGGGCGAGCCCTCAGTTACAGAGAGCTTTCTCTACTGGTGGATTTGGTTCCCATCACCCTGGCTTAGAAGAAGTGGAAAACATAGGATTTTGACCCAGAGCGATGCAAACGACCCAGGAGAGCTCCTGCCACGCAAAGGGCACCCGCTGAGTCTGCAGAGCCAGGATAAGTCTTTGAATCCCACACTAAGGCTGCAAACACAACCTTATCTCTAATCCTGCTTTTGCAGATAGCTTGATGCCAGAGGCGGGGTGACACGGCAAGAATATTTACAGATTGCAAAGGTATCTAGGCCTTTTTTTTCCTGTTAAAAGTGATAGGAAATCAGACACATTAATAGGGTATTTAGCCCTAAATGGCTTAGCAGCCTGTTTTCCCTAGCTGTGATGAGATGAAGGCTCACTCATCCAACTCCAGGTTAAAAATGAGTTGCCTGGGGACCCTTGGAAACCTTCCTGTACCTATTTGCAGAAATCCAGCATGTCTCTGCTTTGAGGAGGGTGGCATTTCCCCTCCACAGAGACTGAGCAGGACAGTGCATCGCTCAGTCCAAGGTTAACGAGAGAATAACCACGCTTGGTGTTCCCCTGATGCCCTGTGAAGGAGATAGGGGTTACTGTCCTCTCTGCTGCACCCAGGGAGCAGGTTGATAGAAAGACCAGGCAATTTTCTGGGGTCACCCAGGCAATTTTTGGGAGCCTGTAATATCCCCCCACCTCCCCTCCAACACACTCCAACGTTACAGGAGGTTTCTGCAGAGCCTTTCTGGGGGCATCTGTACTTAATTATAGGTCTTATGGTTTTCCAGCGTGGGTGGCAGGGTGGAGGTGAAGCTCAGCATGTGCCACCTTGCCAGAGCAATGCAAACACTGCTGGACCCGTTGGCCACCTCTGTGCTGTGTCTGGGACCCCTCTTGCTGCTGAGCAGCCAAGGTATGGTGGCACTGGAAAGACCCTGGAGGTTGTCAGGGGGAACTTGGGGGGCTTGTGAGCAGACAGTGCCTTTCAGTGCTTGGGAAGGGTACTGGGCCTGCATGATTTCCTTGGCCAGATGCGCTGTGTGCATTGGAAGCTGGTCTGTTTGTTTAGCCCAGTGAGCTATTTCTTCTCAAGATAGTATTTGACAGAGAAGATATGTGCAATCGCGAGTAACTTTTCAACCCTTGTTTTTTCCAAGTCATATGCTCAAGGGGGAGCTTTATGTGCCTGTGGCTCCAGGAGCAGACTCAGAGGCCTCCCAGGTCCCACCTGAGCTCCCTGCACTGACTGATTTAAAGGCCTTGCACGGACAAAGCTCCTCTAGCTGTGCTCAGCTCACTATATCTGTGCTCAACTCACTAAATCTGCCTTGATTTAGCATCCCTGGGACTGGCCAGGGCCCACCAGGCTGGACTAATGCCATCAAGGTGGCCAACGCCACCTGGGAACCCCCACAAACTGGGGCCATACTACTAAAGCTAGAAGAAAACGGGGCAGATTTGAGGAGTTGGCCTCACGGGGAAGACTTACGGCACTGGGGAGCACTGGTGGGGCACAGCTTCTCGCAGTAGAACTTGATGGTCCTGCAGGGGGTTTCGGTGATGTGATTCTCCTGGCAGAGGCAGCAGGCCACGTTACTGGACAGTTTGCTAAAGATAAAAGGTTACTGGAGAGAAACCCAGCATCTCAATCCACGTCTCTGAGTCCAACTCAGGTGACATACAGATCATGGGTTTGCTTGGGTTTCTTCTACAGCTCTGACAAACTTCCTACCCCATGACTCTGATGGATAAATATGTTCTCCAGATTTCGGAATGAAGTTTCAAATAGAAAATAGGCTTCTCTGGTGGCATCAAAATGTTGATTTAACTTTTGAAAATGGAACCAATCCCAAAATGATGTTTGAAACAGAAATGCACCCCGACTTGATTTGATGAAATCACGGAATTGTCCGAGTTGGAAGGAACCTCTTGATATGATCTCCTCCAACTCCCCTGCTCAAGCAGGGTTGCCCAGAGCACATCCCTCAGGCTGGAAGGTCTCCAGAGAAGGGGACTCCACACCCTCCCTGGGCAGCCTCTGCCAGGGCTCTGCCACCCTCACCCCAAAGAAGTTTCTCCTCACATTCCAATGGAACTTCCCAGTTCCCACAAGTGTCCCAGCTTGTGCCCCTCGTCCTGTCCCTGGGAACCACTGAGAAGAGTCCGGCTCTATCCTCCTTCAGCCCACCCTTTAGATACTTGTGAGCATGAAGAAGGTCTCCCCTCAGCCTTCTCTTCTCCAGGCTCAAGAGGAAGGATCAGCCTGGAAAGGANCAGAGCACATCCCTCAGGCTGGAAGGTCTCCAGAGAAGGGGACTCCACACCCTCCCTGGGCAGCCTCTGCCAGGGCTCTGCCACCCTCACCCCAAAGAAGTTTCTCCTCACATTCCAATGGAACTTCCCAGTTCCCACAAGTGTCCCAGCTTGTGCCCCTCGTCCTGTCCCTGGGAACCACTGAGAAGAGTCCGGCTCTATCCTCCTTCAGCCCACCCTTTAGATACTTGTGAGCATGAAGAAGGTCTCCCCTCAGCCTTCTCTTCTCCAGGCTCAAGAGGAAGGATCAGCCTGGAAAGGATCAACAGGGAGATGCTCCAAGCCCTCCATCATCTTGGTTGCCCTTTGCTGGATTCTCTCCAGTAGAAAGCCTACTGGAGAAAGGGAAGTTAGAATTCCCTTTGAAAAACCTGGAGAATGTAATCTCAAAGGCGAAATTCTTTTCCTTAGCAGGTGAGTTTGGGAGGTTCTTAAACGTAAATAGCAGACCCCAGGCTCACTGGGGTTATTCTGATTTCATGGTGAGCTGGTTTGTTTGACGAGCAGACCCCCTTGTTTCAGCAATTCCCATCTGTTGGCAGCTGGGACCGAGCCCCTGCATACTCACAGCGTTTCCAGGTGGAACATTGTCTGGAGGAGCCTGAGCAATGTCTGCTGAGTCACTCGTGTTTCACCCAGGTTTCTGAAAGGATTTGAAAAACCACATTAAATTTTCAGGCAGCATTACCAGAACTCTGCTCTGAGAACAAGAACAGGTCCCTGGTGGTTGCAGTGGTGTTTGCAGAGTGATTCCACTTTGGCCTAATCAAACAGAAATGACTCAAAACCCTGTCATCTTTCTGCTTTGACTGGTTCCTAACCATGGGGTCTTATTCAGGAGGGGATCCTGCAGATCTCATGGGAGATTAATGCAACCAGAAAGGATTCCCTGGCTTAAAACCCTCCTCCTGCTCTCCCGGGACTGCAGCTCCAGTCCTCAAAGGGAGACATTTCTTGCCCCAGAGGATGAATCAATCCACTGTGACCTTGGAAAGAGAAATTATGAAAAGAGAAAATGTGCTGGGCAGAAAGCAAAGGGTATCTGTGGGACAGCAGGGCTGCCAGCAGGAAGGATCACTGCAAACTCCTGAATTTCTTCCTCCCTGAGGAGTCGCACAGATGTGAGCAGGAGCCATTGGATGCTGTGAATCGTGATCAACGCAGATGGCACCTGCCCTGGGCTGTGTTGAGGCAGTGGGGTGAGATGTGGGACCAGGATCCCACCTTCTCAGTGCCCAAGCAGGAGTTGGGGGACATTCCTACATCCTTCAGGCCATTCCACAGCCCCAGACCTTGATGTCTTTTGTGTCCCAACTCTTTGGTCACTTTGCAGCCCAGGACACACCAGAACTGCTTAGTCTTTGCCTTGCTCTGCCAGTGTGGGGGTTGTTTGTGCCTCCAGCAGAGTAAGGCTGAGAGAAGAGTGAGATCTGCTGCTGGATCTCCACTTTCCTAATCATGGGGCACTCAAGAGAGACAAAGATCTGTATTAATCTGATAAAAGCGAGTCAACACTTACAGATATTTGATGGAAGGCAGCTTGAAGAATGATACGTCAGCAATAACAGACAGGGGATTATGGCTTAGGGTCCTGAAAAAAACAACACACTGCTGTGAGGGGGTGATGAGGATGTGAGCTGTGTGGGCAGGGGGACACGGGGGTGGCCTGTCCCCACGTCCTCTTACCCACAAGTCTGGAAAGACAAGATCAACTGGCCCTACGGAACAGGCGCTGGAGAGATGGTAGATGGTTAAAACATTTACTGTTGAGTTAAAAAAACCAGCCCTGTGGGTCCTGAACTGTATAAACACAGTGGAATCAAAGTGAATTTCCACTAGATCATTGCAAAGTATTTCTGTGATCAAGGAGTTTTTCCCCTTTGCCAGGCTTCACATTTCTACCCTTTGAATAGCAGAGAGGTCCAGAGAGAGTTGTGCCTCTTGGATCTGATGCGGAATTACACTGGAATCCGCTTTGCAGGCTGCTTTCTGCTGTGCGAGTGGTGTAAAGAGGTTCATGGTTGGGAAGGATCCAGCCCGCTTTTATGGATGGCAGATGTGGATTTGGCTGAACAATTTTTACTCAAACCTCCCCAAAGAATTTCCTTTCAAGTAGAGAACAAACATAGGAAATTTCAGCCTGAAGATAAAAAATTGGCTCAGTGCGACGTGTGTGAGGAAGGGCCTGGGATGAAGGCTAGAGGCAGGAACAGATGCTGATGGGCTGATTCACAAAATACATCAGGTCCTGATTATCTCCAGCTAAAAGAGCAAAAGCCCAGAAGTACTGCTTCTGGAAAACACAACATCTCTTTCTTTCCTCCTCAGCTCACACGTTCTCTTTGCTTCCCTTGACCAGAACTTTGATGTTATTTTGGAGTTGAACTTTCCATATTTCCTTACATTTCCACTGTCCATAAACTGTTACTCTATTACTGCACCCAGCCAGGCAAAGCTCTGGCTTAGTCCTATGAGAATTGTCATTCATAATTTATTTTCCCACCTTATTTGGTGTACCACGTGAGAAGTATTGCAATTTTCGTGAACTCAGGGAGATTGTGGTCCCTTCCTTATGTCTATGAACCCTTGGTGTGCAAAATGCCCTGGCTTCCCACTTATTTCGGGTCCAGATAGAAACAGTGATCTTATCTCTGGCTCTTGATAGAACTCGCTATGTATTACATGATGTTTTCTCCAGACACCAAAAGAACAAAGTTTCCTTTTTGTGGATGTTTTTGACACCCTTTAGTTTTAAATGTGAATGTGAGATTTCTGGCTAGAAATCTGGGTCACGTCCCATACCCCTCAATTCCCTGCCTCTTCTCCCTTCCTGCAGCATCTCTTTCTTACCCAGCCCTATGGTCTCCCTCCACTGCTCTCTGAACCTGATAACGGTCCAAGGAAGCCACAGTGAAGATGGGTGGGCCAGGAGAAGGTGTCTTTCAGGCTATGGACTCATGGTGGACCCTGGGTGACATCTCTGGTAGGATTCAGTTCTTCACAGAGGGCACATCTGCCCTTCCCCGCTGTCACTGCGGAGTCCCCCTCTCATCTGCCCCTTTAGACTTTGTTCCACTTACAGCTGCTGTAAAAACTGCATCCCGTGCCATGCCTGGAAAGTGCCGCTCTGGATCTGCGTGATGAGATTTCCACTCAGGTTTCTGTGGGGGGGAAAAAAAAGGAGATCACAGAAATGCATCAAGTCCGTCCTACAGGAAGCTGGAGTGAAGCAGTATTGATTTGTAGGAAATATGCAAATCCAAGGTAGAATAGGGAGGAAACTGCTGTTTTCTCATTTTTTTCTTAACCTGTCAAGGGGAGGAAATGAAGTGCACATGTGCTTAATCTCTTTCTGCTTGGGGATACAGAAAGCCTTCAAGAAATGGCTTCTATTATGGCTGCATTTGGAGAACCAGGCGATGATCCCTCATCCTGTTGAGGGTCATCCAGCCATCTGCATTGATCTCTTTAGCTTGGTTAGTCTTTTAGCAGGAGAAATTTAGTCATTGTTCTAAAAATAAAAGGAACATTTTTCTAGCAGAAGGAGGGTTATAAATGCAAACAGACTTGGCCAAATACACTAGAAAGAAACTTTTAGAACTCACATGAGCTGCAAAAAAGGAAGTGGCTCAAAAGCGTGTTCCTCAAGCGACAGGATTTTGTTGGAAGATAAATCCCTGTTAAAATTAGAACGTGCAATGTTAGTTACATTTGCACTGTCATGTTTTCTTTCAGTTGCTTTGACACTGGCAGCATATACGTTACAGGACTCTGATTTCACGCAGTGTTTGTATCTGGTATTAGCTCGCAGTGGTGTGCAACCTGTGATAACCCTCCCGACCGGAGGTGGCTTTCATCTCAGTGATTTTTTTTTTTCCTAGCTCTGATCCCACTAGAATTATTTTAGGGCTTGATTTTCCTCTCTGGTAACAGAAAAGGGGCTTTATGCAGGCGCAGTTTAGCAACTGAGGATGCGTGTGCACCGACCACACTGATTTGTGACCCTCTGGATGTGTCACGGGGATGTAACCTGCCTTCCCCTGGTGCTGCCGGGGCTTTGCCTGCTGAAGCCACCCAGAAAAACCTGAACAGAACCTCTACTGTGAGGGCTCAGGGGTGGGTTGGTAACCACGTGTGTGATGAAAATGGTTATTTTTCTCTCAATCCCTTTTTAGTGAAAATGTTACTTTAAAAGGATCCAATTATAAAGATGCAAAATCAAGAGTGTGTAAGTCTGAAAAGGGTACGATGATGGGGGAACCTAAATTCTGCTTTCCTGCGGAGCTCTGCTGTGAGATGCCCGTAGACAGTCAGGAGCTGGCGGGACTCACCTGGCCTAGCTTTAGAAATCAAAAGGATCCTTGTCTCAGCCTGAATTGGCTGCCCAGGCTTTTCCTCTGCAGCAAACAGCGAGAGAGAAATACTTTTTTGGGGGCGGGTTGATTCATCCCCTCCTCAGAGAGATTTCCAAGATCATTGGGGTGAATGGGAAGTGCCTGTTCCTCTCCACGGAGGATAGAGAGAGCCTGAACAATTAGCTTAATACTAGGCAAATTTTAGGTATCTAAAATTAGAAGAGATGAATGGAAAAGGTTTCCTTTGTAGGACATGGCCTGGCTGCTGGAGAGGGTGTGCAGGGAGAGTGTTGGGGAGTGATCACAGCTCTCGCCTGCGGGGTCTGGACCTCCCAGGGAGGCAGCCGGGCGGTGGGAGGAAGGTCTTTGCAAGGATGATCTCAGAAAGTGCTTTGGAGAGTTCAGTTTTCAGCCTTGTGGACGGGGAGCGTGGCTGGAAGCCTGTTTCTTCCCAAATGGGCTCATTTAGCCTGCAACCCACATCCTGCAGAACATGTTTTCTGCTGCTAAGCCTTCTTTTCTACAAAGTAGGGCACACGTACCTGCTAAAAAGATGTGAGGAGGGGGAGCTGGTGTGGGTACTGGGCCCCCACACTGGCACTACCTTGTTTTCCACCATTCCCCAGCACTGAGACAGGGCTTAGGCACAGCCCTAGGGCTGGCTCACACAGGAGCAGCTCCACAAAGGCCAAGACCACCCTGGACTTGGCTCCTTCCAAGCCAACAGGAGTACTAGAAAATACAAATCCTCCCTTTTTCTGGGAAAAAATGCAAGTACGTAAGGGTCACACTCGGTAAATGCCGCTACAAATGCAAACGGTGATGGAGCTACCTCCAATGATCTACAAACAGGAGCAACAGAGGGGATTTTGGGACACCTCTCCGGGTCCTCATTTCAGCTACTCTAATAACAGAGGAATTGGACCCCAAAACTCCAAGCCAGGCCTTCCTTGGCTGTCAGCTTTTTTGCACAGTAGGACTGCTATCTTTGACATGAGGTTTGTGTTGGGAAATGAGTGTTTACCTGTGTCTCCTCTGAGGCTCAGGTAACCTGGGCTCTGGGTGCTAAAGTTCTGAGTGTCCATGGGGGGATTTATTTCTGCTGCTTGGCCCTTAGGATAAGAAAAGAGAGCATGACAGCAGCCAAGCAGCGGACAGAGAACAGGGCAAGATTTTGCCATCCTTATTTCACACTTCCTTTGTCGGCGCCACACAGGAAACCCCAAAATATGTAAAGAACTGAACTTCAGCAAGAAAAAAAACCACCCTAATGCTCTTCTGCTCCCTTCCAGAGAGTGTTAGAGACAGAACACTTGTTGTAATTTCATACATACGACATTCGTGTGACATCCCTAGATGCACCTTTGTTTCTCCTCTGAGAAAAGGGGGGACTTGGCTGAGTACGGCCCTGAGCAACCTCATTGATTTTTAATAGAAAAATCCTGTGCTAGAGGCGAGGTTAGTCTCGCTTGGAGCTGGAGGTCGAAGCAGAGACCTACCAACCNAAGCAGAGACCTGCCAACCCTGGCCCATCTGGGATTTCAGCAGAGGAAGGGGCAAGTGCAAGCTTCTCTCTTCCCACCTCAGATAGCTGTCCCAAGAGTGGTCAGTCATACAGGGCTCTGTCTTCATTATACCACAGAGATCTTTCCACCAGACCTTAGCAGGGGCATGCAGGGGGTTCACCTTGTTCTAGGTGATTCTCACCCCAAAAATGTCGGTCCTCAGACAAACAGCCAGAGGCAATCTCCCAGTGTGTGAGCGGTCACCGTTAGCTTGGGGTTGACTACAAGTCATCTCATAGCTGTGGGAAAGGGCAGCAGCCTCCTCCTCCGGGTTGGATTTGGGGAAATGAAAGCTGCATTATGGCCTTACGGGAATCCTCTCACCAGGAGGATTGCAGTGCCAAGACACCCTGCTCTGCTCTGGCTGGAGCTTGTGAAATGGAGGAGGAGTGAATCAGAGGTGCGGGTGTGTGTGTGTGGAGCAGCAGGGGGGGTGTGACAGAACCCCCCACTGTCGGGGACGGTACCTACAGGTGCCTCAGCAGGAGCAGACCCTCCAGTGAAATCCTCTTCACTGCCTGCAGGTTGTTGTGCTGGAGGATCCTGGAATGAGACAAATAGACATTTAATGTAATGGCAAGTGCTATCCATGAGGAAGTGGAATTTTCAGGGGAAAATATCCTGCAGTAGCTTTGCTAAAGCATCCCTTTGAGTCACTGCAGGGATGATCCCCACTCATCGCAGGAGCAGGCACTCACTCCTGGGCTGCTGAAGCTCACTGTAGCCTGATCATTGATTAAATTGGCACAGGGCTGGTCCCATAGGATGGAAGAGAAACAGCTCATGGCATTTCTCACCATCCTAGAAAGCCCTGGGGTTTCACATCCCTCCTTGCTGAGCAACTCAGCTTTGAAATGAGATGGAAACGGTTTGAGTGGGTGCTCATGTTCATCACATCCTTGGCTCAAAATCCAGATGAAAGGATCGAAAATACTTTAATTCCTGATGCTATAGATGCTATGGGTACTTACAAGGACTCAGCCCACGGGTATTCCCTCCATGCTTGTTTTCCAATGGAAGAAATTGTGTTGCTAGTGAAATCTCTGCAAAGAAATGATGGATACTGTAACCCCACAGCAAGACCCCTGCCTCTCCAAATCTTGCTGCTGAGGTGGAAGAGAGGTTTGCCTGGAGAGGCAACGGCATGGCCAGCCCAGCTTCACTCCTTGGTGCTGCAGCATGAGCTCCCAAAACCAGAGTGGGGCTCCTGCCAGCGATTCTCCTGGGTGTCTCAGGAGGGGTTATCAGGAGTAAGTGGAGGAAGGGAAGATGGAATCACATCCAGGTTGGAAGGGACCTTTCAGATCATTGAGTCTAACCATCAACCCAACACTGCTCAAACCACTGCTAACCCATGTCCCTCAACACCATGTCTGCCCCGCTTTTAAATACTTCCAGGGATGATGACTCCACCACTGCCCTGGGCAGCCTGTTCCAAGGCTCGAGAATCCTTGTAGTGAAGCATTTTTTTCCTAATATCCATCCTAATCTTCCCCTAATGCCACTTGAGGCTGTTTCCTCCTGTCATATGGCCTCTTCCTTGGGAGAAGAAACCAACCTCCTCTGGCTAC
>VZRU01018564.1:0-39105 GCA_013398155.1 Pedionomus torquatus
CACTAGAGCACACCTTGAAGTGCCACATCTATGCCTTTCTTAAATACCTCCAGCGTATTTAAGTCACTGTCTCGGTGACTCCACCACCTCCCTGGGCAGGCCATTGCAGTACCTGACCACCCTCTCAGTGAAGTAATTCTTCCTAAGATCTAATGTAAACCTCCCCTGCCACAGCTTCAGACTATTTCCTCACTTGGGAGAAGATGCCACCACCCACCTCTCTACANTGAAGTAATTCTTCCTAAGATCTAATGTAAACCTCCCCTGCCACAGCTTCAGACTATTTCCTCACTTGGGAGAAGATGCCAACACCCACCTCTCTACAACCTCCTTTCAGGTAGCTGTAGAGGGCAATGAGGTCTCCCCTCAGTCTCCTCCAAACTAAACGTGCCCAGTTCCCTCAGCATCCCCTCATAGGACTTTTCTCTAGTCACTTCTCTAGCTTGGTGGCTCTCCTCTGGACATGCTCCAGCACTTCAGTGTCTGTGGCGCTGGGTGGTGACTGCTTGACACTGCTGAGGCCAGGGCCAGCACCTCGGCGGAGGCTGTAGGGTGCCTGTACAAACCCAGGCTGGAGGGAGGGCTTTACTGAGTTGAAAATTCCCGAAAAGGGGCAGATACCAGTATTTGCATTTTCATTAATGGAGAAATTGAGGCAGAACAGCTTTTGTTGCTGTCCTCACTCTTAAATCCCAAGCCAATCATCTTGTGTATTCACCTCTAAAGGTGGTCAATATTAGCTTTGAATTTTAACTGATTTGAATTATCCTGAAAGATTTCTGCTGAGTAACTCCATATTACCCAGATTATTTTATACAATATTTTAAACGTTACTGGAAATTATTTATTTGCAGCAAAAAAGCTAAGTCAATCTCTTCCATCAGATTTAAACAGCATATAACTTCTTTCTTTTATTTGTTCCCTTTGCTCTTTGGTAGATCAGGCCTCAAAAGCATCAGGATTGTCTGTTTGGTGTGTGCAGTAGGGACCTGGCATTATTTTACACCAGTGGAGTGGGAGATTTTTGTGATGGCCTGGGTCACTGTTCCTCCAGGTGGTCTTCTGGAATGTTGTTAGTTGCTGCTCTGGATCTTGGAGGGAGCTGGATTTTAGTGTGTGGATTCTCCATCAGAATGTAGGCTCTGGGGAAAACAAAAAAAAAGCAGTGACTCCCCTGATTTGTGCCATTGCTTGCTGTATTTGTTACAACAGACTTATCTCCAGGACAGTGAAGAGGCTATTTTTGCAGACCCATTGCCCACCTCCAGAGAAACTGCAAAACAGTAGTTGGCGTTTCACCAGAAGAGTTGATGTCTTTTTTCACTGAGTTCACCAAACACGAGGTTGTCAGAGGTAACCTCCTCAACTGGACATGTGGAAGTGAAATTCTTCATGTATACAGTCTCTGTTTGAAGTTCTTCATTTTAAGTTTGTCAAGGGGGCAAGCCATCTGTTTTTCATGTTGAATAAGAATAATTAAAAAAAAAAAGTAGATAATTGTTTTATTTTATAAAAATAATTATTCTGTGCTTTCTTTGAGTTGGTCTGCTGCTGAAACAGGCAAGGTTAAAAACAAACATATCATAGGCCTAGCCTTCTACCTCTGCTTTTTTCTGAGGAATCTGGATTTCATTTATGGAAGGTCAGAGACTTTGAAAATCACTTACTGATCATGCACACAGTATTTTTACACTTGCAAAGTTGGTAGTTGGGTGTAAGATTATTCTAGGAGTCCAATATGTATTTTTTTCCCTATACAAGCTGGGAAGTGAAATACACTGCTGTGGCCAGGAGTCCCTGTAAGATGCAGTCTGGATGTCGGGTTCTCCATTGCCTTGAATTGTGAACATGGTCTTATCTAAAGCTTTCTCCTCTCTAATGGGAAGTCAACTGTGAAATGCTTGGAATTTATGAAATATAAGTGAATTTCTGTGCAGGCATTTTTTAGATGCATAAATAGAAGCCATTGTCTTAACTACCAAGGGTAGATAGTGCAGCAGAAAAACACACAGAAACCCTGTTAATGCTGCCAGAGCTGAGAATATGATGTTTTAGTGCTCTAAGGTATCCAAATTCTCCTAGTACTACATAAATAATAATAATAAATCTCTAAATAGATTTGACTGTATTTCTCAGTATTATGCATTATATTACACCAAATATGGCAGAAGTAAGCACGATACTCCTCAGTTCAGATTTGGGTAAGACCGGCTTCCTGGTTAGAATAAATTTACCCAACAGTCTTGAATTTTTTAATTCCAGTATCTACATTTAAGAAGTTCTTTAGAATTACCAAGGCTTTTACTACCAAAGTATTACTTCACCACTTTTTCTTTCCAAGAATTTTATATCCAGCTCTTTCAAGTATCATTCTAAGTGGCCCAACAAAAGGCATGTATAGGACTGATCTCATTTCTTGATCTTGAAACAGCTCCCACTAAAAGACAATGAAAATATTGCTATTTATTTCAATGGAATTAGGACCGGGTCCTTAAACAGGGCTTACATGGTATTCTGGTTTTATGCTTGCCCTCTGCACGGGGGTGAATCTCATTCCAGCAGAATGCCACTGGAGTATAGCAAAAACTCAGCAGCAGTATGATCACCTAAGCCTGAAGGACATCTGTACTTTAAAAGTTTGTACTCTGCAGTGTACGTTTATATTTATTTTATATACATTTATATACACATGCATATATGTGTAAATATGAATGTTTTGCCCTGTGCAAATTGCAGAAATCATTATCTATATTACAATTTTTTCAAAAAATCCCAAGTTTGCCTTTCTCCTGAATGAAAATAATTTTCATCTTTTCAGCTAATAAGGCTTTGAAGAATTTCATTGGTACCACTATGTGCTATTTCAGTGCATTTGCTCTTAACTGGTGATTACATCATTACCATTAAATTTTGCTGTAATATAATTTCCATAACTTGTAATATAACTTGTAAGCTCTACAGCTTACAAGACCATTAATCTGAAGGAATCAGTTCCTGCCTGCCTTCTGAATTGCTGCTACCTGTGTGCAAAAGGCCAGCAGTCCTGGACAGCCATCCTCCTTCTCCAGACTCCTTGGTAGAACAGGTCACTGCTGATTTGTGGTTGCCAGCACTCACTTATTCAGCCATCACTGTCTCAATAACGCACTGATGGATCAGTGCTTGTCAGTGCTCCTCTGTTCAAACCAAGGCAGGCAAGGCCAGCTGAGGTTCTTTAGGAATGTAGGCTAAGTTAGTTGGTCTGATTTTCAGCTGAAACAAGTTAGGGAGCGTGAACAACTCCGTCTGCAGATCTTTGCACTGGCAGTCTGCAGCAGGAGAGGGACAATGACCAGGATGATGGTTGGAGTCAGTGACTTCTTTGGTTGGCACAGCTGGGTTTAGGGGGAGGATGTCTATGCGCAGCCTACTTGCACATTTATTTGCATTTTTACATGACAACAAGTTCATGGTGGCAGCAAAAGGCTACATCATCTAGCTAAAAGGAACGAATTGTTTATTTCAGTGAGCAGTATTAGGTTTATCAGGGTACGTTGCTTTGCATCTTAATGTGAATAAAACCAGAGGACCCTATCCCAAAGAAACTAAGTACCTTGGGTCAAATTGCGAACTACTTTTTTTTGTAGCGGTGAATTCACTTCAGCAACATTATTAATTTAAACAAAACTGATCATCTGCATTGATGCAAAATTTGGTTTTAGTCATAATATTTACTACCCCATATAGGAAGATGTCAAGTTTACACCCTGTTTTTTCTGAATAAATTGTTTGTTTGAGCTGTTAGCTTTGTTTTTAACCATGCTTTTCATTAGGCTGCCTGGCTCCCTGTAATATATGTTAGAATTTGCTTGCCAGGTTAACTTCTCTGGAACTCTGCCTAGAAAGTGATTTGCCTACCAAGAGGCCAGGACACTGTGGCTGAGTCAAGCTTTGTAGGATATGCCCGTTTCTTCCCTGCTGGGCATCTGTACTGAACTCATTTTAAGGCCTGTGAACCAAGGACTTTCAGCCTACCATAACTCCTACCAAAACTTGTTTGTGAGCATGAAGTAAAACTTATTTTTTCTTTAGGACACTTATCCTCCTTACTCGGAAGCAACTTCCCCGTCAAAAAAAAAAAAGAAATCACCAGAAAATTAACAGAAATGTTTCCTGTTCGCTTTTTTATTTGTTCTTTCACATAAGTGCACATAAACAAAAAGAGAGAGAGAAAAAAGGTTCCAGTTCAGCTATAAAAGTGCTGTCTGGAAACACAAAGTTTTAGTGCAAAGCTGCAAATCTATAGTCATTCAAAATGGGGACCTAAAAGGAGAATCTCGCCTGTTGCTTGTGACAGTCTTTTTTAAGGCTTCATTCCCCTCTTGATTTGTGAATTGCCAGACATAAGGTTCTCAAAGAATCCCACAGAAAAGATTTCATCTTTGGTAATTTCTACACCCCCTTATTTTACGTCGAAACATAACAATAATGAAGATTCATCTTCTTGTCCTTTTATCTGTGCCTCGCTCGCTTGCTTGTCTTTCCTCATTAGCTTTGATATCACAGTGCCATCTACTTGATCAACAGAGTCAGGTTATTTTCTCTAGAAAATAACTGCACGGCTGTAACCCCAAAGAAATCAAAGGGCTGCTCAGTTCCTTAGTGGGTTCCCCTCTCCTCCACACCTCCCAGCCCTTTCAAAGCAGCACTGCCCTTAGATGTGCGCCTGGGGAAGCTGGCCCTGCTCCTTGCCTGTTTCACAGACTGACACAAAGCCCCCGGCTGGATGGTGACAGATCTACTGGTGCTGTGAGGACAACTCAAGCCCTGCCAACCCTTCTCTCAGCATCCCCTCTCCACTCTGGCAGGTGTTTCGTTTGAGAGCCAGGTTCCTCGCTGTAGGCAGAAAACGCATCAGCCTTTTGTATGTGTAAACTAGGGCAGAGTCTTTGTTCGGAGTAAGAAAGCATCACAGCGGTCGGAGGAGATGGATTGCACAGCCTGACAGGTTGAGCCGTCCCTTCTTAAAAGTGTCCACAGCCTAGCCTGAGCCCTGGCAGGCATATGCTTTATTAATTTCTCCTACAAATATTTAGAGAAGAAACGCTATAGACAGGGCTAAAAGAAATTGTCACTGTGCACCTACTTCTAAAGATCTGTTTCTCTACAGGAATCACTAGTTTGGCAAGATCAAGCAGGAGTAACCACACTAAGTAACTTTTCACCTATGAGACAGGCTTTTTTCTCATTTTGTACTATTGGAAGGTGTTTGAAGGGGTTTTTTTCTATGTATATTTCAAAGTAATTTTGATTCATTCATTGTGAAAAATCAATGTGTAGACTCCAGTTTTGCCTGTCTTTAAGCCTCCCCTTTTTATTGCTTTTATCCTCACCCGTCACTCTGTTCTTATCTTACTGGTATAGCTGCAAATGGGTCGGTTGTACGTACTAGCAACTCTTCAGCGCTCAAAGTCCTCAGCGGGCTTTACGTGTGAGTGCTCTTATCAAAGCCTCAACTTTTCATCCCTCAGAAGACATCTTTGTTACGACTCGTGCATACTGGCAAAGTGACAAGAGGTACAGGCTTGCTTTTATAGGCACCTCAGAGGCGGGGGAGCTGTAAAGATGTCTACCCTCTTTACTGTCATGCTCAACCTGTGAGGAAGGTTGGACGGCTTTCTGCAGCAGTACCACGGTACCTTTCTGCTTCTCCACTTGCCTGTCAGGTAGAATTGCTTTACATGGGCAAAATTTGTGCTGGCTGGTGATGTCACTCTGCAGCTGCACATTGCGACTTGCTTTTCCCTGGGTGGCTGTGCTGGCTATTGCAGCAGGCAAACCTGAAAATGGCAGTAGGTGTCATTGCCACAGGACTCCAGCAGCGGTCTGTACCTCCCATGAAAGGCGACAGGCACAGTAGTCAACCTGCACTATGCTCTGGGATACTAAGTTATAAAGAAATCTTCTGTAACAGCTGTGAGGTATTGCAAGAAAACAAATATCTGTTTGCATACTTAATGGCCATCGGTCTTGATGGCGCTCCCAGTTCATTTATAACTCGGGACGGAGATAAAGGCTGGCATTGACCATACAACAATTAGCTCTTATATGTGTCTAATACAGTTGCTTGGGAACACAATGCCAATATTGTCACTGTTGACACCAGCACCTGTTCTGTCTCTTAAGCAGGGTGGCTTCCCTGCAAATAACTCCTATGTGAGCCCTCGCATCAACTGGATTCCAGTTTGCTTAGGACAATTAAATGAGCGCGACATACGGCAGTTAAAGAGATTTTCCTGTTAATTGTCAAAAGAGTGTTTTATCCATGTAGGTGCCAAAATTCCCTCCTGTCATGCGGATTAGTGGCTTTGACACTGCTTGACCATCAGTTGTTACTGCAGCCAGAATAGAGCAGGAGTAATTTGGAAATTGAGAGCAGGTTGCTCATACTATTACTTGTGGCAGCTGAAGTGGAGTACTTCACATGCAGTTATGACCATGCTTTCTGTGGCATTTTGTTATACTCCAGGTAAAGTACAGTAAACAGTCATAAGAGTTTATATGGTTTCTTGCTCAAATACGCTTCTCATTGTTTTTACATATTCCTACTACTAACTGTGCCAGCACAGCCCACTGGTGTAAAATAGTCATTTGATTTGGTGATGGATAAACCAGGAGATGTCTCAAACCTCCCTCCCTCCAGAGAGGGTAGGGAAGCTACTGGTTCTGAATGCGTCCTCCTCACTTGAAGTATCACAGAAGACATGCTATTTTCAGCCTTTTCCATGCTGAGTGGCACAGAGGAGATATTTTGAGGCTGCAGAAGGTACTCATCTACATTTCCAGACTGTGGTGTAAGCTAGCTCTCAGCTCCTGACTGCCTCAGAAATAGTGCTGCCGGCTGAAGCCACGTAAACCATTGAAAGCACAAAGGCAGCAGCAAACCACAGCCAGCTTTCCCCGCAACTGTTCTCTTGCTGAATGAACACATACCTTTTCACACCCTGCGACTGAGTTGAGGAGGAAGAGGAAGACAACTTTTGCATGTGGGTAGATTGCTGTCGTAATAAGCACCTGAACAAACTTTAATGTACCTTGTCTTGGCTCTAACTCTGCATATGTGGCAGAGAGGCTACAAAGCCAAGAATTTTATAAAGTTTATTCTTCCACCTCCACCCAGCCAAAATACATTCCCCAGTTCTCCCCCAAACCATCTTAATTTAAATGAAAATATTATAATGAAATTATAATAAATTAAATATTATAATGAAATCTTATATAGATTACGAGACCTCTGTCTTCCGAAAAGCATGACACCATAAAATCCTAGCTGGGGGCGCTACCTTCTCTGGATAATGCTGGCTTAAGCCACCTTCAGCCTTACCCCCCAGCTGCTCACATGTGCCCCTGCATTGTCCCCTGCCTCATGCTGCCACAACTGCTTGCGTAGCTGGGTGATGAACTAAACAGGAGCACAGATCCAGATGGAAGATAGCCCAGGGGGAAGGGGGAAGGGAGGGAGCTTTCAGCCAGATCAGTTCCTCCATCTCATCTCAAATGTGAGTGTTTACACCTTGCAGCAATAGTGGGAACAAAATTACCTGGAGGAGGGGAGTACTCTGGGCAGAAACCGTTTAAACCAGTTTTGCCACCCTCACTGAATGCCAAGCCATTGCTTCAGAAATAAAAAAAAAAAAAAAAATTAAAAAAAAAAAAAAAAAAAAAAAAAACAAAAAAAAAAAAAAAAAAAACCAAAGAAAAAAAAAACAACCCTCAGGAAGTCCCTAGTGCAAGGAAATTGGGTGGTTGATTTCCCTCAATTCCCACCTTAATGTGTTTACTCATTGTTGGGGCTTCGATGCTTCTCCCAAGAGTGTGACTGTGTCAGTCCCTGCATATGCCTCTCCCCACTGTCACCACTGCTCTGCCTTTCAAGGAACTTTTGTGGTCTGACTTGCAAAACAATAAGAGTTTCTTAGGGAATATCAAAGAGGAGGCAAGACCAACACATGAGTTGCCTACGTAATACATGACTTCTCTGCGTGAGCACAAAGTCTTCCCAGTATCCCCCTCACCACTTTATTCCTCTGCCAGGCTGTGTGCTTGGGATAGACACTTTGTGCAGCACTGGCACGGCGCTGCAACTTGACGTAGTAAATTGCTTAACAGTTTCATAACCTTTTCCTTTCAGTGCTGGGTAGAAATGAGGAGCTTTGATCAGAAGGTTGCATCACAGACCAGATTCTTAAAAAAAATAAAAGTTGGAAATGAGGTTACACTACTACATTGCATCCCCGCTTGTTGTTCTTTACTACGCAGTCCTTTGGGGACGCAGCATGGAAATGTTAAAGCAATATGCTCCGCCAGCATTTGTCAGAGGGACGTTAGTTGTGTCCCCTGGCAGATGCTGTGGCAATGAGCGTGCGTGCGAGTGACACCAATTAGGCTGCACCACAGGCCTCCCACCAGGTGTTTCCTAGAGCAGGGAGGGCTGGGAGGGGTGGCTATCACAGCAGTGGCAGTGATTGCTACTGATGGCTGTTGGGGCTTTTCCCAGGATAAGTCCGGTCCAAGCTTAGATGCCAGCAGCTCCTGCTGTTTTAACATGAGCTTGATTAGACTGGCGCTACGGAGATTCGCTAGACAGTGCCTGCATGCCAGAGGCCATTGCTAACAGGCAGGATAATGAGGTCTCTTCCAGGGGCCAATCCAGAGGTACCACAAGCAGGTGTTTTGCTGTCCACTTCCTCGACCATTGGAGCACAGTCATTTGTTAGGACGGCTTCCAGAGGTCCTTGGCAAGCTTTCATGTCACTTCTCCATGTGCGGTGTAAAGCAGCCTGGTTTGAGACAAGCATCAGCTCCATGCTGCTTCCCACCTCCTGGAGGGGTTTTCATGGCCCTCCCAGCTCTTTTAGTCCTTGTCCTGAGGGATCAGTGTTCCTCCAAACCGGTAGATCAGGAGTTTCCACTCTAAAGGCTATGCACCTCGGTGGGGTTGGGAGCCTGGCAGCTGCAATTAGGTAGGCTAGGAGTTGGTTCTGACCGGGCTGCAGGTTGGGCAGTAGCCCCAGGGAAGGAGAAGGAGCAAGGGTCAAGGGGGTGTCTGGCCTCCCCTTCCCATATGCCTTGCCCTCTGCTTCCCCATTGCCCCGGCAGCATGGGGAGGGAGGGCATCCAATGAAAGCGTGGCCATGCCCTGCTGCTCTCGGGCTTCTCCCTGCTAGTGGGCAGCAGGGGTGCCCCAGGCAAAGCCAGGAGGATGTGACTCCACTCCGGGGTGCTGGCAACCACGGGCCCCACGGCGGGGTGAGGAGTGTACCCTGCAGCGGGGAAAGGGCTGATGAGTGGCTGCGGTTTGGGGCTGGCTCTGGAACTGGCCCCGCCAGGCGTGCTTGCACATAAGGCAGGTGAATGCAAACACTGCCTGGGGCGTCAGCTTCCCGGGGGTGGAGCCGCTCCGCACAGGTGGCAGGGCTGAGCTCGGGCCCTGCAGAGTCCTCCAAGTTCAAAGCCACCAGCCTTCAGCTGAGCAGAGAATTCTCCCTAAAAACCAAGCTGTTGCCCCCTCGCCTGCCACCGCTACCACCAAACAAGTTTGGCCATGGCGAGCATGGACTGTCCAGAGAAGGAAGGTGCTGGGGGCAGGAGGAGGAATTTGGCTCTGCTGAAGAGCAAGCTGTACATGGGGGAGAGGAGGAGGACAGAACCTGTGGTGGAAAGCACCACCAGTGCCGGGGACCACAGCACCTTGAGGAGGAGTCAGTCCGACAGGACAGAGTACAGCCAGAAATTACAAGGTACTGGGGGAGTTTGCTTGTTGCTTTGCTGCGAGGGATGCTGGGGTGGTATTTTGATACCCTCCAGGCTGCAGCCTGGAAATACAGAAGGGAAGATCAGTCTCTGTCCCTGTGCACTCACAGCTGGAGGGAGCAATTGCCCCCTCTCGCCCTTGCCCCCTGCTTCCAGGGTGTGAAACGTTTCCCCTGATTTTTCTAAATAGTGTTCTGTAGAGAGGATGCAAAATCAAAGGGTTTAGTGCATTCCTTCAAAATCAAGTGTGCAACTGGGATCTTTCTCATTCATCATCAAAACGTACTTGCAACACAAAAAATAACATGAAAGTACATGGCTCCATCCTATCTGTTCTTGGCTGGACTCTCATACCAAGCGAGGTACGTGCTTAGTAATTAGTACTACGAGGTACTAATTAATTAGAAGCATCAGGGGCAGTTTTCTCTTTCAGTTAAAAATACCAGGATCTATGACGTGTTTATCTGTTGCTCAGATTATACAAGCCTGAACTGAAGTATGTCCAAATACATGTTTTGATGGATATGCTGATTCAAGTTCTACAATTATAGAGAGGGTTTATTTTCAAATAACCAAATTACATCTGGACCAGAAATAGGCAAATTATGTCAGTATTGGGCCTGTCAATCAAAAAATAAACGGGATGCCACAAATAGAGGAAAAGCGTGAACAGTGTGTATAGCTATTTCTGGAAGTGCTCCAGAACACAAACTTAGGAATTTCTGTGGGTTTCCAGAGTCTTAAACAGCAGAAACCCATCACAAATGTGGGGTTTGAGCATGATTATAATCTAAATGTGTATCAGTAATAGTGATATAACTGCCTAATAACAGTCAGTCTTGTGTAATAATCCTTTATGGGGAAATAAAACAGGAAAATGTTTTGTGTTGCTGTGTTATGGGTTTTCTGCATTTAATTAGGAAGTAGCATTCCTTCAGAGAGACAGTAAAAGCAGAAAATAAAATAATAATCCTGAAAATAATAGGATTTCTATGGGGGCTGCATGCGCTGAAAACAGCAGAGCAGCAGCAGTTCATTGATTATGCTGTTCCCTCCTCATGATAGCTAATCAATGAAAAGATGAAGAATTGTCATTTAAGTCAGGCACATGCTGCAGGGATCTGGCTGGCGTGTTTCAGGTACAAGCAGTATGGCTGGGGAGGCAATGCGTCCCACCCAAACCGCAGTTTTTCACTCACGAAGCAGGTTGCCAAGGTGAAGTTAAGATTATCAGAGCGGTACCCAGCAAAAAGTGTGAGGTCTTTCTGTTCCCTGTCAGGTGTATTCATGCCATTAACGTCTCCTGCTTAAAATCAGAAGCGAAGGAGGCAGGGAAGCCTAGGTAGTCGTGGCAGAGCATGATGTTATGTTTATGGCAGCAGTCCAAGGAAACAGTAAATCCAGCTTTACAGCTCCTGCCACCAGCTGAGACTGCTGCGGCCACCTATTGCAAAGCACTGCCGCGGTATCGGCTCACTGCTTGCTTGTATTGGTTCAAGAAAAATGGTAATGGGTTAACAAGGTACCTGCAGGCTTTATATTGGATTAGAAGTTGCCTGTCCTCGGAGTGAAAATATACAAAGTTGGTAGAAATTCCTATGAAGTACACTTACAGTTGCAATAGGAAGAAATGTGCTTGTGCGCCAAGGTCTAACCTGGATCAAATTTTGCTGAGCTAGGTGTGCCTGGGTCTGATAATAACGATCATGGACCTAATGTGTTACCTGCCAGCACTGATGATATGCAGTGATTGTATGCCTTTATGTTCTTCATTTCTCTCACTAGCACTTGGATGTGAAGCAACATATTCCAAGATGAGGGAAGTGGTTTTGTTGGCACAAAGCTTTTGTGTTCTCCATTCTTGGCAAGAAAACCCAACAGATCTGTTGGTGACATAAACAAATGGTCTGTTGTGTGTCACCAGGTTGGGGCTCTCCAATCACCTTAGAATGGTAAATGCTTTGCAAAAAGATACAAACAGTAATAATTTGCACTTGTTTCCCATATGAATTGGAGGAAAAGGTCTGTGTTTAGTTGCCCCTCCCGTCTATAGCCCCCTGTTAGTATGTTTTCTAGCAGACAGTCTGCAGAACTGTGGTTAGTATTAGCAGGGACAGGAGCAAACCCTGCAGAAGGGATTCCCCGTGAGCAGGGCTGGGAAGCTGGGGAGTCAGAGACTGGAATAGCAGACAACCTCAGCAGACCACAATGACCAGCCTGTCTTTGCACTGCGATGCCTACATCAGCGTTGCAGCACATTGGCATGAAGTGAGGCATGGGGGAGACATCTCTCAAGGGCTCTTCCAGTCCTGTGTGCTTTATATGGTTCCTTGAGTAGAAACCAGTCACTTGCCTCCCCAGGCATTTCCAGCAGCTCAAAGAACATGCTCAAAGTGCAGCTCGGTGTGCTAGTTATATATGTCCCCAAATAAAAGTCTATAAACAAACAAACGAAAAAAAAAAAAACCAAACAAGTGAGCAATCAGTCAGGTGTAGAAGCTCCTGAGAATTCAGTTTGTGCTCTTGGTTTTCTTAAGGATTGCTGGTTTATACAGCATCCAAAATGTTTGCTATCAAGTGTAAGGAGAAAGGGAGCCTACCACCCAGATTTTCATGGTAATCACGGTGGTTTGTTCTGTAAGTCTACAAACATGAGCACAGTAGCATCTCGAAGGTGCAAACCTCTGCAAGTGTTCTTCCTTTTAAAATTAATGATTCATTAAAAACACAAGAAAGCATTTTCCTTGTTAATTATTATACCAGACACATCTATTCAGTAAGTTATCTGGTGTGAATGGCCGTGCAACACCTCCTGGCTTTACTCTTTGAAAAGGAAACAGGATGCAAAGTAAGCATTATGTTCTCAAAGACCCTGGCAAGCCCTAGTGCATCTGTTTCAATTCATCCTGGGAGGTAACAAGATGCCTGCAGCCCCATTTTAGATAGGCGAAAATAAGGTGATTGCTATCAAATGTCAAGTTCGTGATACAAACATGCAGTCATCCAGAGCTCAGGTTGTAGTTGCATTCTTGAATGAGTCCAGAAATACCTCGATCAAGCTGGATGTATTTTTTTGCTTCTGTAATTCTTCATCGACTTCATTGACTGTATAACTTTTCCAAAGAAGGAAGAATGAGGTTGTGGAAGATGTATTCACTAGCATTTGTGATGAATGCAGAAATAATAACAAGGGTCATTATAAGAGCCCAGACACAACTGCTGTGATATTTCTGTGTAGTGCTTACATTCACTAGAAAATCCTGCACATATGTCCTTTCAAAAGAAATTAAGAAGTTGCTACTATCCTTAAGCAATGGCACACCATGGTATTTAACAGTTCTGTTTTCAGGTGTATTATTCATACCTGTTTAGCTGGTAGGAGTTGATCTTTTTTCTACAGTGAAAATTGCTCAATAGCAGTTGTAAAAGTAACTTTATTAATATCTATGCATTGCATTAATGTTGGGATCAGTCTTTAAGTTAACCTAAAGCTACTGTTCTGTGAGTACCTAAAAGTTTCCTTGAGAGGAGTTTGCTTGGTGTAGTTATTGGCACATAAATACTTGCAAGATCGGGGCAGACTAAGATACAGTGTAATGTGGGGACAGACACTATCAACCAAAAAGGGCAGACCATGAAAACGAAATTAAAATACAGTGCACTGTCTGTTAGGTTTTGGACAGATTGTTGGGTTTTTTTAATAGTTGTATACCAAACTTGTGCTTGGTGTCAAATACAAGGTATAGAAAATGGTGGGTTTCCAGAAGGGATCAGAGATTGCATTTGCAGTGTTTAGTGAGACAATACATGTTTTGAAATTACTCCTTGTCGTATAGATCTATTATGTGTTATCTCCCTTATAACTTCAGCTGTGAATGGGTCAACTGTACTGTTTAACAATTTGCACGTGCTTCAATTTAAAATACATCAGTAACATACCTGTAACAGATACAGGGATTCAAATCACACAGCTACCACAACATATAGCCTCAGAGCTCATATCTGAACCCCAAGGTTCACGTTTTGCCTGTGTCTGATGTAGTAACGAGAAACATCTTGACATGAGAGATGACGCAGAAACCTGCAAAATTACACAAATTCCTGGATGGCTGCTACCCCTTGATATATAGAAGCCCAATCAGAGAGGCACCTCATCCCCCTTCACTCCTTTGCAAGGAGGGCACCTTCCTCCATCCTGTCCTCCACCCCACCTGCAAAGCACACCACTTCTTGCATGGGCTGCCCATGCACACAGCTTCTCCACACCTCCTGCTAGGAGTAAAGTTCCTCCACGCCTCTCCCCAGTTCCTTATTTACTTTGCGCTGTACTTACTGATTAACTTTGCATAGACTACAATGCAGGTAATACCCTATTTCACTGCAAAATGTATTGATCTTTGGAGCGGCTGGTTTGCTGAAGTACAGTAAGGAGTAAAAGTCGGGATGATTTTCTGAAGTGGAGGAGATGGCTCGATGAAAATACCCTTACCGTCCCTTGTGATGAGAAATCACAATCTAGCAAATACTTCTATTTTCTCCCATTTAAATTTAAGCTTGGAGTGCTAGTTCTGTTAATTTGCACTGCAATATAGCTGCTGTTATTCCCTGAAATTGTTGCAGTGACAGGTAGGCTGGGAAGCGAGCTCATCTTTTCAGAGCAGAATCCTTTTTGTGCTGCTGGTTGCATAGGACTTTGCACAATCATGTCCTGCCATGTGGCTTAGGACTCTTAGGAGCTACTGCAGCATTACTAGTCACAGCAACCAGGGTAAAGGAGTGAAGACTAGGGTCCAAGGAGACTTTCGGATCCTTCTCTGAGCATATTAGCTGATGTTTTATTGGGATACTTTGAGTTGTGGGTCACACGGCTCACAGTTTGTACAGCTAATCCACACCAAATCTTGAGGCGCATGTGTCCTAGGGGAAGCAGTTTAGATGCAGCCCTTCCTGGGTTCTTACTTTATTAACATATTAGCCCAATGCTGCAGGAGCAGTATACTTATACTGGTATATGACACACTGGAAAGGGTTATTTGTAAGTATTGGCTCGAACAATAAGGGCATTCTTCTGTCACCTGATGATAAGCTTTCTTCCCTTCCACCGCAGTCACATGGGATCTCTCTGTAGTCCTGTCAGCACACATATAATTAAAGCAGTCTGCTGTCAAGGAATTGAAGAAAGAACTTGTGTGTTGAATGTAAATATTTCCTGTACCTTATGGAACAGAAAAATGATCAAAGATTGAATGACCTAATTGCAAGGAAGTCTCTGATGCAGATTTTATGAGTGAACCCGTTGCCCAGGAAGACTGGTGCAAGGTCATTCTGATCCTGCTGTGTTCTTCTCCTGTGTTCAGAAAAGGGTCTTTTCACATGTGTAACTCACAATCTGTGCGCAGCAACCCCACTCCTGAGCAATGCTGCTATGTGCATCTATGAGTTGAAAGGAAAAGAAGTATTTTCCACAACCCTCTCCCAATCCTTTTGTTTTTCAATGCCCAATTGGAGTTCAGCAGATCTAATTCATACCATGTTTACACCATATTGTTGCACTGTAATGATTCTGGTGCAAAACTATAAGGACACCCCCATGAAGTCGTCCCTTGCAAGGGGAGGAGGATCTGGAGTAAAATTCCCTGTGTGCTAGCTCATGTGATGCACTTCTGCATGCAGTGCAACATTCCATCCTTTCCTACTGCTTGTCCCATTTCAGCCTCCCCCACTTCCAAGGATCCTAGTGTCCATGTGCCCCACCGCCTTCCCAGCACCCACAGTGGAAGCAGGGGTGTAAGGGGCAGTAGTCAGGGCCGTGGTGCAAGGGGAGATTCTAGAGAGGAGAGGAAAGCTGCCACAGCAGCATTCTCTGAACTTGGTTGCCTGTGTTTCATTCCCAAATCCAGCTGATAAAAGCCAGTGTACATTCCCATGTGTAATTGCTAGGTTATCTGAGGGTACAGGGTAACTGAGGACTTGCTTTCACAGAGGAATGATTTTCACACAGAGGTGCTGTGCGACTTAGGTTTCACATGTGAAAACACAGTAATGCTGTAATTTGTTTGTTATACCTCGATAACTTATGCCTTCACTTCTCCCTTGTGCCAGGCAAAATCCCTGTATCTGCAGAGCGTGAGTGCAGAACTTGCATTCCGTTGGTGTCCTCCAAATGCTGCCTGATGTTGGTGAATCACTCCGTGCACCAGCATCACTGTACTTGTTGCTATGTTCTCTGTCAGTGCCTTCAGTTCCAGATGGAAAGCATCAGATGGGGAGAAAACTTGGTCCTGTCCCTAAGGGCAAACATAATTTCCAACCTGAATTTTACCTGGGAGGAAGGATGGATAGAACAGACCTCTGGGAGCTGCTCACTCTCAAGGTGGGAAACCCAGGGAAATTTGTGTGCTCTGGCTGCTCCTTGGGTTGCTTGTCGTGGATCCCCCCAGTACCTACCAGGGACCTAGAAAACAGCTGCCGATTTCCACATTGCAGGCTCTGCTCCTCCATGGTGTCACTGTATTGCTGGATGTCTCCATCTTGGGGATAGTTTTAGACTTCACACTTGCAAGAGACTGTTTTTTTAAGACATGTAGCTGCTTTATCCATGTTAACACATAGTGAACCTCTTGCTTCGTGCAACTAGGGCTGTGTACTTCAATACACAGCTGGAAAACCAGTCATAACCTTCCTCTCCAAAGCAAAGTCCTCCAGAAAGGCGACTCCTGCAGATAACTGACATTGCAAGCAACAATTGCAAACACTACCTCCTACTTTGAATTTTTATGACTACTAAAAGTACCAATTACTTCTTTTTGTGAACTGGTCTTAAGACATAGTTGTTTAATAAGCCATTCAACAGATGGTTTTTTCTTTTTTCTACACCTGGCATCTCTGAGGAAAAAAGAGCTGAATTCTTACTGTAACAGTTAATGCTCAGCAATGTCTCTCTCTGCTAATCCTCTCTCAAACCATTTTGGGGCTGATACACGTTACCAGGTAGAAACAAGTCTGCTTATATTCCAGATATGCACTTGATGTTTGTGCATTCATTAAAGTTTCACTTACTGCACAAGGATTTCAGCAAGCTACTAATGTTCTCAAACTGGTCAAAAGCAATCAGCTGAACATGAAATCACAGGTTTTGGCTGTAATCATCACTTCAGGATCTTGCTGTTGCATTCTATAGAGACAGACACGCCTGAAATGAAAAAGTGAATGTATTGAGTGAAAATGAAAAATTGTATTACTTTTAACAAAAGGATACATTTATTAAAAAACATGTTTTCTATAAAGAAACAGCATCTACCTGATATTTCTCACGATTATTTCTTCCTGTTGAGAATAGTTTTTTCTTTCCTGGCATTATTATCTATCATGCAATAAGGATAATAGATGAGCCCTGACATAATTCAAGAATCAAATTTGATCAGAGTGATCTAATGACATAAACTGAAAGAACGGCTTCTTGAGGGATTGTAACTTGAAGCCTGAAGTGGGAGACAGTGGCTTTATTTTGCTCATATAATGCCTTCCCCTGCCACCAGTATAAAAGATTAGAAAGATCTTTTGCACAGCATCTGTGTCTACCTTCAAATTCCATCTGATATCGTAACAGTGCTGCATCTGAGATGAAACGATGTTTCTGAGATCTTCCAGGATGTCTGCTCCTCTTTGCACTTGCTCAGGAGTCACCTTGAACTCTCACATACAGTCCCACGCAAGCAAACGTTTTCACAGCCAGTCTCAAGAAAAATGCTGATTTCGGTGTGGAACTGGAACATAACTGGATTGTTCATGTACTTCCTTTTTAATTTATAAGCGTGGTTACATATAGTAATTTTTTAGAGGAAAAAGTACCTGCCATTTTAGCACCTAAACAGCAGGCAAGACAGTCTCATTCTGCAACCCCAGCAGAAGATTGCTCAGAGTGAGCTATGGAGTGATGCCAGTACCAATTTTGCTGTCCTCCTCACTAAAGTAAGGGCAGAGACTGTTTCTTTCATCACACAGCACCTTTGGTGGATGAGCTCTGCAGCAGCATGAGCTCCTGTGCAGTCCATCACACAGGCATGGACTGACTAGGCCAAGATTAATTTTAAAATTCTTTTGGTAGCCTTGCAGAGAGCAGACATCCTCATCATGTTTCTGTTTTATTGGCTGTGTACAAACTTGAGGGCAGAATGTTCATGTCTGTGTTATACTGTGACTTCAAGGCTAAAATTTCAAAGGTAAAAAAGTACATCTAAGTGGAAAAAAAGGCTGAAAAAACAACCCCTCGTCCCCTGTTTGGGTTCTTTTTCTTCACTGTTTAAAAGTATCAGTAGAGAGGCAGAGGTGCAGTCCCAAAGGCAGCTACTTAAATCAATAACTGTGGTCACATCATGATTACCAAAAAAACCAATGGGAGAAGGATTAATAACAAAACTGTCCTTTCTGGATACCAGTGGTCAGCTTAACTATAGAGAATGTTGCAGATGGTGATACATTGGATTTAGAACATATTACAGCTCTCAGTGGGAGTTGGCGCAAAGCCCTCCCTGCTGAAAGCTGCTTGCTTTTCCCACAAGTCCAGCTCCAGGTTATCACCTACAGCCTTGGTCAATGGTGTACTGGTGAGCTGCATCCTGTCTGGCTCTTGAATGCTCATGACCTTGCCCTTGACAATCAGTTCAAACGATTGCAATATATTCAGTATTCATCTATCAGCAAGCAAAGCATCGGATACTGCTTGCTATTGCTGCATTATACATTATGCTCCCTTCAAGAAGTTGACACAGAGGCGTAGCAGTCTGATCCTCAGCAGAGATCTCCATCCTTTACCACTGAGCAATAAAACCCCGAGCATCAAAGCATGACCTGGGTAATGCAGGGATGAGTATGGTAATGATGTGTCCATCTTTGTTGGTGCTCTGCACCATCTTGTGGCTAGCAGAAAAACACCAGCATAGCCTCTGAAATCTTTCACGTGTCTTTTGGGGGTTTGTGTGTGTGTGTGTTTTTCTGTAATGAAAAATACAGTTTCTCAATGTACACAGATAAAATTTGGTGCCCTTTATACAGTTGACACAGGGTGTCTGCAGGCTGGCTTATCATCCAGTAAGGGGAAGACCGTCATTACAGAGAAGTAGGTTGTGTCCACGACCTGTAGCATACATATATTACTTATCTGTAGCCACGCATTTGGAACAAATCAGATATTCTAGGTATTAAGTATGGAAAAATAGTTAAGAATGTCCTCATCCCAAATGATCTCTGTTGTTCCAATAAATGTTTCTTATTGATCATTAAAGGTTTTCCCATATTTTCCTTTTCAAAGGAATCTTTAAACAGAATTGCAGGTATCATCTTTGTCATTGGTAACACTATCTTCATTCGAAAGTTTGTCTTCCAGTACCTATAGCCCTCAGCCTTCCATGGACAGAGTCAGAGCAAAGGCTATTTCAGTGAAGTTTACGTATGGTAAACACAGCCTTTTTCTTCCACAGGAACATTTTTTCCCATCCTCCAAATCATAATTGATGTCAGACCAAGACTGTGTTTTCAAAGGAGTAAAAGGACATCAGCTATTCTTGAATTTCAGTGTGACAAAGATCAGACTCTCCTGTGCTTGATGGAAAATTTCTGCTCACATGCATTATATCAAAGCCAGGGAAACCAGTGATGGGTTATGCTCTTACTATTAAACAGATGGTTCCCTTCCCCAAACCTGTGTCCACTTTTAGAGGAGGGAGATGGGAATACACTTGGTCAGATCTGGGATTGCCATTTCTTATGCTTCTTTTCCTGCTCCCCGTGGTGATTTGGGAATTTCCAATAGGCATTGGTTATGTTCCACCACTGCCATGCAGGACAAGCTGGGTGAATATGCAGTGTTATGGTGCTCCTCACATATTTCCCTCTTTTAAACAGAAAAAATGGCCCCACAGACAGTGTCTTCAACCCCTGCCACTCTGCCAGAGGAGGACAAAGAAGAAATTAGCAGACGCATGATGGCCAAGAGGGTGAAAATTATCACAGAACTCATGCAGACAGAGAAAGACTATATCAGCGACCTGGATCTCTGCATCAAGGAAGTGATTCAGCCCCTGAGAAACAAGCAGGTGAGTGCTGGGGGTGGAGGATGAGGCAGTGACATCAAGGTCTCAACTCGCCCACATTCTGCTTGCAGATAATGTTAATGCAAGCACAAGTGTCAGCATGAGAGTGATGCGGTGCTGGGAGCAGGTCCAGAGCTAGCTTTCTGGAAAGGGATGTGCCAGGGCTCTAGTGAAGAGAGAGGGAACTCAGAGATGCTCCTGACACTTGTGCTGCCCGTGCATAAAGCCTGCATCAAGGTGCTTGCCCAGAGGGCTGGTTGGGTGTTGTATCCCTGGTCATGGGCTGCAAGAACAGCTTCCACCTCTCCATACTGCTCTGTAATTATAACTCCTGGTACGTGCCCTGGCAGATGTTTACTGGCACCTCCAAAAGCAGTAAAAGCCAATAAAACCAAATATTTTCCATGATAACAACCCTGAATGGCATGAACCTCCCCATCAAGATTAAATTAATTTATAAAGGTACCTTTATCTAGCCTTTCGGGTAGCTATGGTAGAGAAGTACCATGCCTGACAGACTGATGAGCACTTCAGAAATTTGCATTCTAGACAGAAAAGATGCACTTAAGAAGGAAGACTTGTAAACTGTCTTTCAGGCAAAAGATCTTATTAGGCCAGTGATACCCATTTTCTTTTGCAGCTGAGACTTCAAAGAGCACCTTCTCCTCATTGGTATTTCAATTTGTAGAAAGAGGTTGCCCAGAGAAAGATTTGTATTTGTGGCCTGCAACATAGTGTTCACAAAGGCTGCACAAATGGTTTCTGCTGCTAATATAGAATAAAAATAATTTTAAACAGACCTTAAACCAAATGTTCTGCATGTAACATTTCTAATTAAATTGGTGACAAAGTACAGGTTCCAAAGTGCCTTCAGATGACATTGGCACTACTTCTTCGCAAAATCCTGTGGCCATCTGAAGCCTGTGCTGTTTAAGCTTCTGCAGGACTTTTTTTCTTTCTTAAAACTCTGTCAGAGTTTGTTCCAACCCATTTTCAGAAGAGATGGCATCTGTTGGCATAACTTTGAAAATTTCTTGACTTCTTCCTCCTCACTTGTTCATCCACTTAGAAGTCATCTCCACTTGACTCCCTCCCCAACTTTGCCACCACCGAGTAAGAATACTCCCTGGTTGAACTCACTGTGGTCTTTGACAAATGTGTTATATTCCTTTACTCTTTTCCAGCCAACTGCGAACACACGTTTTGATTCTGTCCCTTGTCGCTGTATTAACCTGAATAATTGTCCATGCACAGCGTAGTTCCGAATCCTGTGTAGGCATTGTGCTGGAGCTGAGGTCAGAAGTTTTGTGCTAGATGTATACAGGAAAAGTAATTTAGAGATTATAACTATCTTAATTTAATAACCTCTGCATTTTTAGAAGGCTTTCAAGAATGTTATATGGTTTTAAGGCTAGTTCTTGGATAAACTACCATATTGAAAATCTGTAATATGTTTAGAGAAAGATAGCATTTAGAAAATTGACCTAGTAATGAATCTGTTTCATATTTCCAAATGGATAAAACATGTTTTAGCCCCTATAATACTTATAAAGAAATTATCTGCATTAGTACTGGAAGTATATTTCTGATTCTGTTACAATAGCATGCAATTTGATCCCACTGGCATCTACTAGGCTGCTATGTAAGTCAGCAATTCTGTTTCTAATGGAGGGAGAGATGGATGTCAAAATGTCTTGCCTTTGTTCTCAGTATCACCATGTTTCCACTGGTTATCTCCAATTGTCTCAGAGTATTAACTATTGCCCTGCTTTGCAAGGAAATGCATAACTACTGCATGAAAAGTATGTGTCCTGTAAATTTTTTACTTGCTCTAAACTGAGTAGGGGGACAACCAAATTTTCTGTTGGTGTAAGTTGATGCAGTTCACTGAAGTCAATATTGTGCACTCAGGCTTCATAGAAAGTTCTTTAGGTTATGCCAGTACCCAGAACTGTAAATGTGTTTGTTTTAGTGGGAAGTATATGATCTTGACTGTATTTTTTTTATGTATAGGACAACTAACTTAAAATGCTACCACCATCTGGAAGTCTTTATACCTGGTAGCTGGCACCAAAGTGCCAAGGTCCCATTTTGTGTAGCCTCTGTTAGCAACTGGTAATTAGGGAATCAAACCCACTGTCAACTATTCTTTTCCTCAGTGGGAAAGTAAATAACCATTTTAAAGGCAGCTGAGGGTCTTCTCTTTATTGAGATGATAATATTTATTTCCTTCCTAGGTAAACACTTTCAGATTAGGAATAGTTCAAAATAAGGTTAAAAGCACTTGATAACATGCCCTTTGTTAACTGCGTCAATCGTATTATACTAATCTGAAAACTGTGTATATGTCCTTGAAGTCACGAGGAGGATGTTTATATGAGGTTTTGCAGAAGTGGTGCTTCCTGAAGTGTTGAACACTCAGGGCATAGCAAGAGAAGGTCTGTAATATACAATGTCCTTCTTTATCCTTTGTCGGTAGCTGCTTTGTATTTGTATTCCATTAGATTGCTCGCTTTGACGTGGATGGCTTGTTTAGCAACATTGAATCGGTCCATCAAGTATCAGCCAAACTGCTGTCATTGTTGGAAGAAGCCACGACAGATGTGGAACCACCCATGCAAATAATCGGTATGTTTACTGTCCTCTTGAGTTCTACAGAGCTATGTGAAAGAATAAATATAACACTCTCCTGTCCTCTACCCTCATCAGACTTAACTAGTACCACTCCCAGAGCCTGATATGCTGAAGGCTGTCCATAATGACACAGGAAAAATGACGTGTGAAACCCATCCAGTTGCTCTACTGTACTCGTATGATCGTGATGCTCTTCTTCTATCCATCTGGATGCTGAGGGGAAGGAAGGAAGGAGAGAGTGAGTTTAGCATGAGTATAAAAACTGCAGCACTGAGTTATGGCACATATTGGTAATAATCCTTCTCATCTACCTAACCCTGCTCACCAACTCTTACATTGCATACTCATAGTTGTCCCAGTCAAGAAAAGCATTAAAAACTATTGGAATAATAAGCATGTCACAACCTCACCTTTCACCTCTCCCTGACATTTTAAAAGTATCTATTGGCAATCCAACTTGTGCAAGAGGTGGTTAAGTGTGCTTAACAGGGACACTGTCAGTAGAGGCATGAAAGCTGTAATTGATAGGAAGCTTGTGGAAATCTGTGCAGGAATGTCTGTAGAGATCATGGATATTTTCAGAAACAGGTTGGCCCTGGATGTGTCACATCAGTCACATGTTCTGCAGGTCAGGCCATTAATGTTAAGGTTGTGATCTACTCACTTGACATTCTGGCACAGCTGGAGAGATATAAGAACTTACCACTCACCAGCTCTCACATAACGGTTTCTTCAGTTCAGAGCCAGTAGGTCATCCACCTTAAGGGATCAGGTGAGAATTCTTAATTTGCTTCAGTGCAAAGTCAGCCAGTTTAGTTTAAAAAACTTCCAGCCATGATTTAGGGGTCAGAGAGGTTCTTTCTTCCCTGAAGTGACCACATACCACAGGTAACATGTTACAGAAAGGACCCCTCTTTTCACAAATGGAGGGGTAAAAATTATCAGTTGCCATTTGACTAAGAGACATGGTATTAAAGCATATCAGGCTTGGGAAAAAAAATAATCCTAGCATGACTCAATCTGGTTTGCCAAGGCAACAGCTTCACATAGTTTGATGCAACTGTGTTGTTTGGCAATATTTCAATAAAACTGCATCATGAGTCATACCCTTAATAAGCAATGTTCTATTCTAGCAGGAAGTACCTTTCTCACAGCCAAGAGAATCATCCTTTTAGTTCCCTGCCACATCCAGAAGTAAAGGCAAACAATTTAACCCATCTATTAGGGTGTATTTCTCCAGAATCAGCCAAAGAACCATGAAAGTGTATGGAATTTTGGATCACAGAGTTGGCTAATTCATGGCAGAGTAAAAAATGGCAAGTAAGGTGTGAGGTGTTCTTCCAAAGGCTAAGATAAAAGCAGGGAGAATAGTTGCATAACTCTAAGCAGTAAGTTAGTAAGTTTGCCATCCTGTAAAAGTACATCAAGGTGGTAATTTTGATTTAAAGATCTTCATAATCAGTGTAAAAGGCATTAAAGCCAGTCTATAGAAAAAGCAGGCTGAGAATATTTAACATACCCATCATATTCTATCATGTTTATGGTATTTAAACCTCTTGCATTGAAATATCTTACTTTGGAAGGCAACCCAGTCACGGTGAGGTTGAGGAGAAATGCTAACTCACTGGTCTGAAACCAAAACAATACGGTTGCTCATATTTATGTCTTATTTTAGTCTATGTTCTCCACACCTGATGCTATGTCTCCATTGACAAGTAGTAATATCCAATAGAAGCAGAATTGCAGTGAAACAGTTGCTGCTAAAGCCCTGGTAGCTATATTACACTTTTCAAGAGGTTTTACTTCAGATTGGCTGCAGCCTGTTCCTGTGGATCGAGAGATGCTCTTTATAGTTGGATTACATAAGATTTGCCCTTGGAATGTGCCTTCTGATAATTACCTTCCTCAAAGGGGTCCAGTTAGTGTCTGTGACTGCTCCACCACACAGCCAAGGCATGGGAGATGAGGACTACTGAGAGATTGGCTTCAAAAGCCCTCTCCTAATCTGAGCTAAAATGCTAATGTAGGTTGACATTTTGTGGTGCTTGGTCTTCTGGCTAAATGCCACTGAGGTTAAATACCTTTTCTAGTTCTCTCCTGTATTTTTTTATCTTCTCTGTTCTGGACACTATACAGAGGAATATGAAGACTTAGTAACCTCACTCTTGCTTTAGCTATTAGACCCCTTCTTCCTCTCTCTCCCAATCATGTTGACACAGGAAGTACCACTGAAAGCCACAGGGAGAAACCGTTTCTGTTGCTCAAGCCTTCCTCCTAGGATTTTGAGACTGATGACCGCCACACTTAGGCAGATTTACATCTGTCAGAGTCCACAAAAGACTACACATTTTTAAAACTGTGCCCAAATACCTTGTGGTTTTGGTCCATAAAGCAAGCTCCCACGGTGATATGCCTGAAGCTAACCTGATTCAGTCTATATGGCTCAGAATCAAGAAGGACTTTAAGGCTTGAGAAACTCGTCTACTACTCTGTGAAATCAGCACATTATTTTTCTCATCATTGAGCATCAATGAATGTATCATGCATTGTGGCACAATGCATCAGTGAGTGGATCTTGCTCATCTCTCATTCTGGAGAAGAGAATGATAATATCCAGACTCTAGCATATGCTAAAATAAGCTGTAAGTCTCTAGCTTGGATTTTTGCTACTGAAAACATAACCTCTCTTGAAGGCTTAGCAGACTATGGGCCATGCTAAGCACTTGGAGCTCTGCTTGAAATTAGTGAAAATTGTGAGACCTCAGCATCTCTGAGAATGATGCTCCAAAGGAGCAGGATAAAGACAAAGCACCTTGATTAAGGGTTAGGAGTCCTCTTCACACAATTGGCTAGTAAAGGCCTGTATAGACAGTTCATGGGAAAGCCAGGATGCAATGTGCCTTGGTAGCTATCAGCATTAGCATTAAGCACAAGACAGAGAAGACAGACAGCTAAAGAGCTTTTAACTATGGGATGCCGGTGCTTTTCTGACCATGACCTTACAGTAACTGAAATGAACTCATGTGGTCTTGGCTCTGTCATTGTTGTTCCCTTATTTGCACCTTGAAACCAACATGCATTAGACAGCCCAGTTAACCTTGGCTGCTAGGGGAAAAAACCCAGAACTCTGTTACTGTGGTAACTGAATCATTTTTCACTTTAAGACGGAGCAGTTCAATGCAATGTATTATGAAACAGCCCACTCTGGTCAGGATGAAACATGCAGTATGCCTGACAGCTTGGCGCTCACTCTGTGAATGAATAGAGAGCTCCCAATTAATGTGGCATTCAGCTTTTAACTTTAATAATCATTGCTATAAGTCAACAGGAATGTTTATAAAACATTGGACCGGTTGCCACGTAGATGTAATTTTCAGTAAATGCCCAAGACAGGAGTTTTCACCATTGCTGTTATTTATTATTTGCATTTCCAAGGGTGCTGATCACGGCACTGCAATGTAAGAGTGTAAGAACTGAATGAATATCTCAGCAGAAGAGATGAAGCATGGCTTCTCTGCTCAGATATTTCCTACATACAGAGAAACTGGCACAGGAGTTTTAGGCTGAGAGAATTAGGCAGCTGAATTAAATGGAAAATGGGCACAGGACTACTTTAGTGCCTCTAAAATTCCCAACTGTTCTTTGGGGTAAAATGGTGGTGTACAGGCCTTGAAATGGAAATGGTTTCCCCTTTCAGTTGTACACAGATCTAAATACTGTATAAAAATGGCTGTAATCCACAGTGGGTTTATTTAGTTAGAAGAGGGGTGGAGGTTGTTCCTCTGTCATGTGAAGAAAAATCTCTATTCTAGACAGTAACAATTGCCATTTCAGGGTTTTGCAAAACAGATAAAAGTGAAATGGCTAATGGGAGATGAAGTCTTTTTTCCTGTTATAACCCATTTAAGTTCATATTCAGATGAAAAAATAGTCAAAAGGAAAATTAACAGGCTTACATTCATGCCTCCTGCCAGCCCACAACACAAAAACCAGTTCAACTGTGGTTTCTACTGAAGGGGCATTAAGGTAGGGCAGTGAATTAGGGGGTTGTGTATGAAGGGGTGAGTGTGTAGAGATTTCATGCCTTTTCCTGAGGGAATTTTTGTGCATTAACACTGATATAATGGTGCCTGGCTATGACAAAGATGAGCAGCTGAGAAATACATGTAATAAATAATGCACATAAACACGCAAGATCGTTTCTAAGGGAAGTAAAGTGGAAGCCAGCCTTTTTAGCTCACGGCTAATGTGGTGGAATAATAAAACTCCTTCTGAGATGCTGTTGTCTGGCTTGACATGCTTTGTTTTTCTCCTTAACAGGGGAAGTGTTCTTGCAGATTAAAGGCCCACTAGAAGACACATATAAAATCTACTGCTATCGCCACGATGATGCACACACCATGCTGGAATCCTATGAAAAGGATGAAGAACTGAAGCAGCATTTAAGACACTGTGTACAGTCCTTAAAGTAAGATCTTTTCAAATGATGATTTCCGTCCATAGTCAGTTGCCTGGCAGGGAACATTTTAAATGGATGTAGATGAAAGGTCCCCTGTAAATCCGGAGTTTTATGAGGCTTCCTAGGAGCTCTGGCTTATGCTGCTTTCATGAAAAGATGACAAGCCAGGGGCCATGATTAGATTTCTTTCTCTCTAAGATGACAAAAAATAGCACAAGAAAGGTTGCTCTTCCCTTAGCCCCGTACTGGCAAAAAATGTTACATCATATCAGGGGCTATTGGGAACACCTTGCCCAGCTCCCAAAAAACCTGCTGCCCCCATTTTCAACAATTCTGTGGCTTGAATTAAAATAGCCTGTAATGGAACTATTCAACTCTTCAAGTGCATTGGTGTATGTGGGCCCCTGTTGCAAGGTCCCAGGGATCTGGAGTGGCTGTGTGGTGCTAGATCCCTCATGATGGGGCTATTTGAGAGCAATTAGTGTTGGAACAAGCTGGTAGGTCCCACCAATGGAAGATGCTTTGTGCTGTCAGCAAAGTGCCAGCCCCTCAGGGAAATGTGTTGTGAACTGGAGATACTGCAGAATTATGAATCTGCCTTTTCTCCAGTGTGGCTTCCTCCTGCAGCCAGTTGCAGGAGCCGCCTCATCCGCTCCATGGAGAGTGCTTCTCTTTCCACCCATAAATCCCCTTGCTGCCTCACTTTCCCAAAAGCACCGCAGGAAGGAACACAGCACAATCTTTGAGATCAGAGGTCTAGCTCCATCTCCAGGAAAGGCCCACGCTGTGTGCTTGTAGGAGAGATGTAAAGCTATAACAAATGATGGAATGTACGTTAGCAACAGATTTTTCGACCACACCCCAGCTAGTGATTAGTGTGCAGAGATGTGTTAAGACTTTGGAGATGGGAAAAGTAAAATCTAGAAAGAGTGGTGGAGGTAAATATTAAAAATATGAAAAGATAAATGTTCTCTTTAGAGACATATTATGTTGAAAATAAGTCTTATTTTATGCAACATCTCCAGTTATTAAATAAATAACAAAGTATATTTGTAGGGTACTTAGGATTTAGCTATCCTGAAAGTTGGAAGAAATAGATTTTCATACATACTCAGGCTTTCAGACTAATGGATGGCCAGGTATCTCCCCTGAGGGGGTGTTTTAGTTGCTGATGCCTACAATATTCTTTTCTGCCTAATCAAGAGAAGCCGCTACTGTTATTCACTCATCCCTGCTGCTGAGACAAAGGTTCATGGAAAGAAATAAAGAGAAAAGATAGTGTCCCCATGCTAGGGTGGATGCTGCCACTTGATTTCCAGAGCCAGCAAGAGGAACTCCTGTTCCAACATCACAGCTGGGATTTGTGAAGAGAAAGGATATTTTCTGCTCAGCCATTTCAGACTTTTTTAACAGGAAGTGACAAAGCCTTCCTCACAATGAAGCCTTGTTTTGTCTTGTTCTTTCCTGATTAGCCTTTAAACAGGAACCGATGAAAAAAGCACTGGTGCATGTATGCTCCATTGTGTTTTTTCTCAGTGCCTAGAGATTGCAGCCAATTCAAATATTAAGACTCACATGCTCAATATTAAGACTCGCACACTCAAATGCAGAGCTGTGGTCACCTAAGCCTGTGATTTCAGATTGGAAAATACTTACTTCAAAAATAATCTTTTTTTCCTTGGAAGCATATTATGGGGTGGTTTCTTTGTTTGTTTGTTTGTTTTTTAATTAAAATGGGCTAACTTTACTAAGGGCTTCTGTTTCTGAGTTGAGTAATATCTGCCATGTGAAAAACAACTTCTATATCAAGAGCAATTTGAGAGTGGCACTTTGCACATCTGTACAGACAAATCAGATTTAATTAGCCATGCTGAGATTCCTATTCCTCCTGTTGACTGAAGAGGAGAAATTTAATCCCAAAATGTTGGTGTCTGCCTTGGAGACATGTGCAAATCCAGATTCTGTAGAGTCTCATGTTTCAGCAGCAATTATGCAAACTGGAGATGTTGTTTGCTAGCATAGACAAAGAAATGCAGCTGATAAAAATGAAAGGATGCTGGCAACTACCTGCTCTGCTTTCAGCCTGAAGTAGCTTGGTCAACTATTACAGGGGCACAGGGATGTCATAAGCATGCAAAGTGCTGACAGTGCAGAAGCAATGAAAGCACGAGCTCCCAGATGCTCAGTTAGGAACCAGCAGGAGAGGAGATAAGAGTGTAGACAGTCAAAAAACAGTGGCTGACAGTGTGATGTCAGGAAAGCCTAACACAGAGACGGAGCAACATTTTGGTTCCCATGCACTTGAGTGAATTCATACCATAAGGAAAATATTCTATTCACGTGTTTGCATATTTCCAAACTACAATTAAGTGTCCCAGCTGCTTTCAGTATATGTAGCAACACCATCCTACTCTGAAGAGGTTTCAGTTGATGTGCAGCCTACAAAAACTTAACAGCTTCATTGAATCCATATCCTAAAAGGCTTTTAGAAATACATTTCTATTTAAAGTGAGTAGATAGGAATGTATGTAAAGTGAAGAAGAATATGTTTAATTTTACTTTTTTTTGTGTAAAGGACGTGATCTTACTTACAGTAAGCACAATGACCCAATCTTCCTTCTCTAAATGTTAAGACAAGGCTGGGTCTTATAGCCAAAGCCAGGTTACTAACAATCCTTTCTCATTTGGGGCTGTCCTTTCAAGAAGATATAGGGCCAGGTTCACTGGTAGCCTCTGGCTGTTTTCTTGCAGTTCTACTGACACATAACAGCCATAAACCTAAGTTAACTGGCCAGTTACAGCTGCTCTGTGTCACTGGAGTGTATCTGAGAATCTGGCCCCTGATCTGTATAAATCCTTTTAGGAAGAATCTAATATATGTTTTATTTTCTTCTCTTTTGCAGAAAGATTTATGAGGAAGAGTAAGTACTATGACTTTCTTAATGTAAATCAATCTTTGGAATATGTTTAATTTATCTTCAATATGCTTAAAACTGTACATGTGGAAATATTAAGAACACAAGCCTTCTGTGTCAGTATAACCCATAAGTTTTTTCCAGGACATATGTGATAAAGATTCCCAGTTTTGATTTCCCTAAGCCTGTCTAGTTTTCTAATCTCCACTGCACTAGCTTTGCAGTATCATTCAAAACTTGTGCTTTATGAAGCTACTTAATTTGCTTGCAAATTCAGTCAGAGCCCTTTATTGTCACCTTGCTGTCTTATAAATGGGATTAGAGAGCATTGAGGGCCGCAGGAATGATTGTCAACAACACAGTGTCAGTCTTTGATATCCACACACTCTGAAATAATTTTGCACAGGCCTCTGTAGACCTCCTACAATATGCATTAGACTTCTGTTTCATAGGTAAATCCATGTCTAAGGTGATGACCCCTTTGGTAACCCTATGAGAGAATTACACCATAGAATCATCTTCCCTCTGACAGTGGCTGGAAGAACATCAGGAAAGAACAAGCTCATTGCAACACTTTGCCAGAATACTCACCCAATCACTGATAACTTGTGGTTATGGGACTTCTGTGCCAAGTGTGACATCTTTAAAAGGCTATAAATGAGAGTTTATCACAGCTGCAGTTTCTGACATCCAGCATGTTGGGGTCATTGAAATGCAGTTACCTGCAGGGAGAGGTCAGAGGAGGAGTTAGCTGAACTGAAGAAAATTATTAAAATCCCAGACAGAACTGTTAAGAGAGAAAAGAAAATCAAGTGTGCTCTATATTGGTAGGACATAAACACCTGTAAGGTCAGAGGATCTGCTAATCAGTCAATTGCATATCATAAGAGTAAAATAGAATTTAAAGGACTTGCATGTTGAAATTCTACAGCTGGGGTTTTTAAGCTTTAGTTTGTGACAGGAAATAGTTTTTCTGCATTTTGTTTTGATAAGGGATATTCTTTTATACTTCTGTCTCCCAAGGAGTGGGGTTCCAAGAGGAGCAAAATACTCCAAGGGGTCACAGTAAGATCATAGAATGATAGAATGAATGGTTAGATTTGGAAGGGACCTTAAAGATCATTGAGTTCCAATCCCCCTGCCATGGGCAGGGACACCTTCCACTAGACCAGGTTGCTCAAAGCCCCATCCAGCCTGGCCTTGAACACCTCCAGGGATGGGGCATCCACAACTTCTCTGGGCAACCCGTTTCAGTGTCTCACTACCCTCACAGGAAAGAACTTCTTCCTAGTATCCAATCTAAATCTCCCCTCTTCCAATTTAAAATGGATACCCCTTGTCCTATCACTACACTTCCTCTCCTGCTCTCCTGTAGGCTCCCTTCAGATACTGGGAGGCTGCTCTAATGTCTCCCCAGAGCATTCTCTTCTGCATTCTCTTCTCCAGGCTGAACAACCCCAGCTCCCTCAGCCTGTCCTCACGGGAGAGGTGCTCCATCCCTCTGATCATCTTTGTGACCCTCCGCTGGACCCATTCCAACAATCCCATATCCTTTCTATGTTGAGGACTCCAGAGCTGGGCACAGTACTCCAGGTGGGATCTCACGAGCATGAAGCAGAGGGGGAGAATCACCTCCTGTGACCTGCTGGTCACACTTCTTTTGATGCAACCCAGGATACGGTTGGCTTTCTGGGCTGCCAGCACACACTGCTGGCTCACGTTGAGCTTCTCATCCACGAGCACTCCCAAGTCCTTCTCCTCANCTTCTTTTTTTTCCTTTTTTGAATATCAGGGTTATGTTCTCCTTTTTCCAATCTGCAGGAATTTTGCCAGATTGCCACAATTTCTCAAATATGATGGAAAATAGTGTAGCAACTTGGTCTGCCAGCTCGTTCAGGACCCGTGGGTGGATTTTATCAGGTCCCATGGATTTGTGCACCTTCAGATTCCTCAGGTGGACTCGAACCTGATCTTCTCCTACTGTGGGCAATTCTCTATTCTCAGAGCCCCTGGTTTTGCCTTCCATGACTTGGGCAGTGTGGTTAGAGCCCTTGCTGGTGAGGACTGAGGCAAAAAAGGTCATTCAGTAGCTCAACCTTATCCATATCCTGGGTGGCCAGGTCTTCAGTTTCCTTCTGGAGAGGGTCCACATCCTTCCCAGTCCTGCCTTTTTTCCCTGACATATCTATAGAATTTTTTCCTATTGTCTTTGATGTCCTTGGCCAGATTTAGTTCTCTCTGGGCTTTCGCCTGCCCGATGGTTCCTGACCGCTCAGAGAGTTTCTCTATATTCCACCCAGTCCACCTGTCCTTGCTTCCACCCTCTATAGGCCTCCTTTTTGATTCTGAGCTTGTCTAACACTTCCTTATTCATCCAAGCAGGCCTGCTGGCTATTTTGCCCGACTTCTTTTTTGGGATGCACCTCTCCTGAGCTNGAGCTCGGAGGAGGTGATCCTTGAACACCAACCAGCTTTCACAGGCCCCTTTCCCTTCCAGTTCTTTTTCCCACACTACCCTACTAATCATATCTCTCAGGAGTCCAAAGTCTGCTCTCCTGAAGTCCAGGGTAGCGAACTTGCTGCACACCCTCCTTACTGCCCTAAGAATCTTGAATTCTAACATTTCATGATCACTACAACCAAAGCTACCCTTGAATTTGACATTGCTCACCACCCCCTCCTTGTTGTTAAGGACAAGGTCCAGCATGGCTCCTTTCCAATGGGTTCCTCGAGCATTTGAAGGAGTAAGTTATCATCAACACATTCCAAGAACTTGCAGGATTTCTTGTGCCCTGCTGTGTTGTCCTTCCAACAGGTATCAAGGTGGTTAAAGCCCCCCATGAGGATCAGGGTGTGTGAGTGTGATGCTGCTCCTATCTGTCTGTAGGGTGCCTCATCCTCTGTGTCGTTCTGATCTGGTGGTCTCTAGCAGACCCCTACTGCCCCTGTGCGCCCTTTAATCCAGACATAAGCTCTCCGTCAGGTCTTTATCTGTTCCCAGGTGGAGCTCCACACACTCCAGCTGGTCTTTGACATTGAGGGCAACACCCCCTCCCTGTCTGCCCAGCCTGTCCTTCCTGAAATCTGGAACCCTCCATTCCAACACTCCAGTCAAAAGAGCGACCCCACCATGTCTCAGTAATGCCAATTAGATCATAGCTCTGGAGGAGTGCATAGGTTTCTAACTCCTCTTGCTTGTTCCCCATGCTCTGTGCATCTGTGTAAAGGCACTTCAGCTGGGTGCATGACGGGGATGACTTCTTAGCTGGAATGGCTCCATTTCCTTTGTGTTGCTCTTCAGGTGGCCTTCCTTTGTGGTATTTTGTCCACGATTCCCAGATTCCTTTTGCTTCCGGAGCCTAAAAACCAGGCCTGATGTTATCACATCACATGTTAAATGAATGCCTAGTTTTCTCCTTCAAACAATTTTCAGTGGAGTGTGGGATGCAACTCACTTCCAGAGTTTAAACTTGCTCTTATAAAGCTGTGCAGAGTGTAATGACCCAGGTTTAGCTGTGGGACCCTCTTGGGCTTGGCTACCTCCCACAGTGTGCTGGCATTTGCCTTCCCCACTGACTGGCAGGACACTCAGAAATGCTATCACCTGCATCTCAGTTTATAGGTTGCAGAGGCTCAGCTGCCCTGGGGCAGGACTGCGCCCAAAAATCTGGTTAACGTTGAACTGGAAAATACAGCGCAACTCACCCCAGACGCTCTGTGATGTTGCTGCTCCCAGATTGTTTTTCATTCAAGCATGATCAAGAAAACAATTACATAAATACCAGACAATGCTGCCCTTTGCTAGCAGCTCAATAGGTTGAATTCTGCTTGGCTTAACAACTGTGCAGCCTCAGTGAATTCCATGGGTTTGCATGAGAGTTATGGCACAGTGCATTATTTGCCCTGCGTGTTTTGTAGTAAGATGAACTCAGGCACAGTAAACCATGAAGCCCAAGACTGTAAGTCATGCTGTAGCCTATGATGCCTGCACACCATTCCAAAACTGCTGAGCTGAATGTGACACCAGCCTCAGCCCTCTTCTACCATACTGGCTATCGTGTTTGCCAGTGGACCCAGTTGCTGGGTAATGAGAGCAAATGAAACTAAATCCCAAATCACCTGTCTTTGCATAGCTCATCACCATGTATTTTTTGAACAGGTGGGAGTCTTTCTGCATTTGTGACTTTGTTATGTTGGGAGGAGGGAGGAAGGGTATGTTGTGAAATTCACTGCAGTTAAGACAGCTTCATTTACTGCAGAACTGTGGTAAATAGAATCTTAGAATCATAGAATTGTTAGGTTGGAAGGGACCTTTGAGATCATCTAGTCCAACCATCAGCCTGATTAAAAAACAAAACCCAAACAAACAAATAAACAAAGCAACGACCCATCACTAAACCACATCACTAAGCAGTATGTCAACCCATCTTTTAAAGACCCCCAGGGATGGTGCCTCAACCACTTCCCTGGGCAGCCCATTCCAATCCTTAATAAACCATTCAGTGTAAAAATTTTTCCTGATATCTAATCTGAACCTCCCCTGGCACAACTTGAAGCCATTTCCTCTTATCCTATCGCCTGTGACTTGGGAGAAGAGGCCAACCCCCACCTCTCTACAGCCTCCTTTCAGATAGTTGTAGAGAGCAAAAAGGTCTCCCCTCAGCCTCCTTCAGGCTGAAAACCCCAACTCCCTCAGCCTTTCCTCATAAGGCTTACTCTCCAGACTCCTCACTAGCTTTGTTGCCCTTCTCTGGACCTGCTCCAGCACCTCAGGGTCTTTTTTTGTGGTAAAGGGCCCAAAACTGGACGCATTAGTCGAGGTGAGGCCTCGCCAGTGCCAAGCAGAGGGGCATGATCAGCTCCTGAGTCCTACTCACCACCCTGTTCCTGATACGTCAGGATACTGTTGGCTGCCTTGGCTGCTGCTTCTTGCCACTACTGGCTCATGTTCAACCAACTGTCAACCAACACCCCCAGGTCCTTTTCTGCTAGGCAGTTCTCCAGCTACTCTTCCTCAAGCCTATAGGACTGCATGGGGTTGTTGTGACCCAATAATTTGTGATGAGATTAGTATAGCTACATGTGATCTAGAATCCTTCCTAAATTCACAATAACATTGGGAGGGAAGGCTGCAGTAGCATTGCAAATGAATTATCAACTTAATTTTCTGCACAATAGATGTCACAAGCCGTTACTCGCCTGTTTCAGTCATGTGGCAAGGCCATGTCCTGCCCAGCGGCCGGGTGAGTCCTATCGGGGCGCATTGCAAATGGGACTCATCCAGGGACAGTGGCTATCATCAGCTAATCTTGCTGGGGAGAATTAGACGAGTTGAACTTTGTGGCATTTAGTGCCCCAGGGAGTCATTATCTTATAGCAAACCTACTATCTCTCGAACCATATTGCAAGACTGTGTCATGCAGATATGCGAACAGAGGGCTGTTTATCACTTGGGCAGCTGTCCAAAGTGCAACTATATAAAGAGAAGACACTTGAAGATTTTTCCATTCATGAGGCAGCTTTTATAGATTTGCATTCATGGGGCTTTTCAGAGAAAACAATAACAATTTAAGATTATTTTTTTTCTTTATTGCTGCCAGAAGCTGAAAGAAGGGAAAATAGCTCTGTATATTTAATATAGGATACAGGGGAAATGAGGAGGATTGAAATAATGAGAAGGTTTGGGGACATCAAGAAGCCTTAAAAGGCATCTACTGTTAATTTTTTTTCATGCAGAACTTTTTTACAGATAATGCCTGTGCGAGAGAGATGGTTTAAATATGCAGATGTCTCTTCTCAAAGGCATTCAAATTGTTAGTTAATTAGTCAGCAGTAAGGATTGGCTCTTGTACTTTTTATACATTCTCACTTTTAAAAGTGAGAATGAAAGCTTTTTTTTTCCTCTCTTTTACTCTTCCTGCTGCACAAAACAATAGATGTCAGCCTACAAAACCAAGTGGCTCTTCCCTGTTTTCTGTACTTTCCTTCTACATTGTGTTATTCCATCTTGCCATATGCAGAAATCCTTCTTTGCCTAACATTAACTCTTGCATAGTTAACGTTAAAAAACCTTTTGCCCTCCACAGCAGCCTCTTCTGGCATGCAAGTGGAAAGCTTGCTCTGTTTTACTGCCCTTAACTCTGTTACAGACAGCTTATGCTCAGTTTCAAAGGAGAGATCTGAGAGTCACAGGTACTGTCTACCAGCACTGGCACAGTTGCCTGCTCGAACAAGGAGAGACGATGGACAAGTCTGCCCTGTGGCTGCAGCCTCACTACTGGCTGGCCCTGGCCCTAGATCTTGGCCACCTGGTGTTACCTATTCTAAGGAAACACCACGTTTCTACCAGCCACATGGAAGGTAGTGTAGGCATGCATGGCTTGGTCCTGCTCTTCGCCTGTTTTCTCCCAGGCTGTTCCGATGGCCTGTTAACCCCACAGCCTCTCCCTTTCAAGACCACAGCTTTTGTCCAGAGCAGGGCTGGAGCACGAATACAGCTGGCTGGTAACTCCCTTGCAGGGTGGCCAGAGACCTTGGGTGGCCTGAGCCACTCAGGTACCTGAGGAAGCTTTTCTGCTGCCCTTGCCAAGCCAGCAGGGATTGAGCCTGGAGCCGCAGAGTGTCTCTGTGCCCATGCTGGAGGCTGTGACTTTCCTGCCCTCATCCTTCTGCCACCCTAGGCATCTGCCTGCTTTGCCTTTGTGTAAGGTGACTTCCAAAATGTTGGATCAATCCTGGGTGAACATCCTGTATGTTCAGTGTTTCCCCAGGTCAGATCTGGTGTCCTTTGGAAGCTCAGACATCATTAGAAATAGCATACTGTCAGCCAGCAAAGAAAAACCACAGGTAAAAGACAGTAAAGATTAAGAGTTATTGTGGTGAGCTGAGAGATGATGAAAGAAGGGATGCAGCCATGAACAGGCATCCTAGGTACTCACAGTAGGGAGATGCTGCAATTTTAAGCCCGAGGGGCTAGAGCAGGATGTCATAACCCCACTCACATGCATTTCTCAAACTTCCTGCTATTTTTTCTTCCCCATACATCTCCCTTCCTGGGTGTTGTGCTGTCTAAGTTGTACCACACACCCCTCAGACTGAGTGGGACCATTTCAGAGGGTATGTCTAAGCAATAGTCTGGCAGATTGCTGAAAATACAGGGAACTCAGACCTGGTGAGTATTTCTCATTGAGAGGGTGAGAGGAGGGTTTCACTTACCATGGCCCATGTTCCCTGACAGATGTATCTTATTTTTTGACTTAAGTGGTAATTGCACTTCTATGACTCAGTGCAAAGCACTGCTGTGGTTTTTGTATTTTCTGCAGTTGAAAGCTCAACTGAAGGATATAAAAAGCAGCAGCTTCACATCTAGACACAAATAATAAGAAATTTTTGTCTTCAAGGAGTTCCTCCTTATGTGACACTTTTTTTTTTTTTGGTATAAATTATAGAGGAAAGCCAAATCTAATGGACATGGGATCCCTGATGATCAAGCCGGTGCAACGGGTGATGAAATATCCTTTGCTACTCTGCGAACTCTTGAATTCAACTCCTGCTTCTCACCCTGACCACAAGGTGCTACAAGATGCCCTTTTCACTATGAAAAACATTAATGTGAACATCAATGAACTTAAAAGGAGGAAAGATTTAGGTAAGAAAGAGGCACAGTAAATTCATCTGTCTTTGTAAGTTTGGGCTGGCAGTTACAAAAGAGGTTTCAATTCCAGTCATATCTCTGCAACAGTTTTGTCTGCTGCTACCCAAGCTGTGTAATACACTGGGTTTCAAGAAGATAACAGATGCCTTAACATCACTTGTCCTCAGCCAGCTGTTATCAGACTGGTAACTCCAGAAATATGAAAATGGTGAAAGAATTCATGTTATATACATGTTCATTGTCTGTAATGCAGTTGCAAACCTGATAATAATTAAGATGCAGTGATAGCAATATTTCTCATAGACTTGCCACACTGAAGCCCTGCCTCCTCCCAAGGCTAGTGTTGATAACAGCGTTTTCATCATCTCAAGCATTTTCACACAAGATTACAGCAAGTGACATCAAAGTGTCTTCTCTCAAATGGTTTCATACTTGTGTGGCCATCCCTGCGAAAAGTCCTGTGAATACAGATTATTAGTGTCATGAAATTCTCTGTCTGCAGTGCTGAAGTATAAGCGGAATGATGACGATGAGTCCCTTAAAGAAAAGTTTTCCCGATTGAACATCCACTCCATTAGCAAGAAATCCAAGAGGGTCACCAGCCATCTGAAAATACTGACAGGGGGAGAACCTCAGGTACTTACTCATCCTACTGTAGATTTGCAGTGACAGCTTTAGTTCTGCTTTTGCACTGGGCATTTTTAAAAATATCGTAAATCGAGTTTGTGGTGTTGCTTTTTTCCTGCATCATTTATGAAGTCATTTTCTGACTGTCATAGAAGACAGGAAAGATCTTTGTGACCAAAATAGAAAATAAGGTAATGTGTTCTCCACCTTTTCATTTTTTTATCTGAGTTTCTCAAACGTCTGATCAACAGCAGAGAGGAAGTGATTAGTAGTTTTGTAAAACTCAGCCTGAGATTGGTGCTTTGTGGAAAGACCAGCAATAGTTACTGTTGGCGCTGAGAACGTGTTCTTGCTCTGCTTCGTAACATTCAGGTTCTGAACCCACGAAGGAAGACGAGCAATACTTCTGATTCAGAAAGGCCATGGGGTTTGCCACTACACGTGTAGGGACCTGGAACGTTGGTAGTGAAAACTACCAAAGAACCCTGTGGTAAATCAATGGGTGTTGGATGGCCAAAAATAAAACATGCTTTCATAATTTTGAGGCTGTAATTCAAAACCTAGCAAGATAAACATTTTTAGGAAAGCTTAAATCTAAATCTCAAAGAAAATCAATTACAACTGACCTTGAAAATTACATCCAGTGCACCTCACTGCATGAGATGGCTGATTAGACAAGGTCACTTGCCTTTCTAGATGTGACTTTACAAGATACATGCTGGTTTTTCCTATTTTGTTTTTTATCAGTGGTTTTCCCATTTCTCTGATGCAAGCTACCCACATCTCTTTTGTTTCTGTTCATTTATTTGTACAGTGGAAATTTTTGTATTCTGAATGGAACAACAGCAGGCTATAAAATCAGACAAAACCAGGAAATTAAATTTGATTAAGACGAGATGTGATTTTTCTTTTCTTTTTTTTTTTTTTTTTTTT
>VZRU01018564.1:39148-76897 GCA_013398155.1 Pedionomus torquatus
TTCTTTAAAAGCTTCTGGTTTATGTTTTGTTTGATTTTGGGGTTTTTTTTAAGTAATCTTTAAAAATTGGAGAATTATTTTAGAATCAGGATACATCTGTTAAGGATTCAGCCCTCTCTCCTGCTTAATTAGACTAAGAAGGTTTCCAATTCACATCCCCGAACACGCTGCGACCCTTACAGCAAAACCACTGAAAATGAGACCTGAGAGTTCTCAGATTCCTCTAGTAAAAGGTAGGAAGGAATAAACATATTTTCAGGTTTTTTTCAGCTAACATGTGGAAGTAGTACGAGCCTGTTGCCGGCTGCTGAGGTTTCCAGCTGAAGAGCTGGCGTTGCTCTAGAGGTAACAGCTCCACCTACAGCCTGCCTGGGGGAAATCTCCCCATCACCCACAGATAAGCCAATGCCATGAGATAAAAATATCTTTAAATTTTCACTATTGTTTTCCCAATGGAACAACAATATACAGAAAATGAAGAGATTTATTAGCACACTTAGGTGGTCTTGTAATAAAGCAACTCTCTGCTTTCACGGGGATTAAAAATTAAATTCTCTGTCACGTTGCCCTGGGCCTTTGACTTTAATTGGTTTAAAACGAGCTTGGGCAAATTAGGGGCTGTTCTGTTTTCAAAGGGAGGAGTTCAGGGAAGGTTTGGGATTTTTCCAGCAGTGCTCTGGACATTTCTTTCATTAGCCAGACTCTTTTGGGCTGCCAAAATAACAGTGCAAACATCTATTTCAGGTGAAAGATCAAACTTTTAATAAGGAAGAAAAGTTGTTTAGAAGTTTAGAGAAGACCGTGAAATTGTGTGTGAAGAACATTTCACTCTCCTCACAACATCTACGGGTGGGTACGGGACTTTCTGAAATCTGTGACTAGAAACCGTGCCCATAACCATTTTAACACACATTTCTGCCACTGTTTAGGCAACACCAACTTCTTTATAGGCAGGCCTGTCTACATCATGATATTAAATTAATGAGCTGTGCAGTTGCTACATTACTGAGCTCCTGGCAAAGAAGCTCTGAAGCCCATTCTGCACGTTTCCCCTTACACAAGCAGGCTCTGTGGAGCCTGAACGCAGTGCAGAAAAGAAGATGCCGTCAGGTGGCACAGTTAGGACTTTCAATCACCGCGTTAAGCTGTTGTATCGCTCTTGCATATTTGCCACAGTGGAGTACCAGCAGTTTCTCATTAAATGGAAGAAATGAGTTGCAGCCACATGAATGAAAGTGCTCTAAAATACATACTTAGGATGTGAGGACTCCTTCCTTTATCCTGTTGCTAGGTTGTGTTGAGGGCTAGCACTAGACATACCGAACACTCAACTGCTCCAGATGTCTTTGCTTTAATTCTCCTCTGGGAAGATGTGTGTTGGCTTGTAACTTACCAACTTTTCCCTCTGGTGGACAACTTACCAACTTTGTAGAAGGTATAAGGCCCTTCAAAGTGTAAGTTTGCTTAAACCAGACACGAAGGGTGTTTGAGAAGTAGGTAAGATCGATGACCAGCTTGCTAGAGCTTATCACAAACTCACCTTGTTCAGTTCAGCAAACAGGAGAAGGCCAGTGAGCTCAGCCAACAAGGCTTGTTGCCTGGACTGGTGTTGACAGGTCCTTATGCAAACAGGTGCACACTTCATTAAGATTTAAATTCAGAATAAGTGAAATACACCACTGTAATCCTACTTAGTCCTCCGAAAGAGGCCTTTTGAGGTACAGGTCTTGAGCTGGCTTCTTGCTGAGCAGCAGCTAACTTCCAGTGGGATGCTCATTAGGTTGGGGCATAATTTTTTCAGTTGAACATTAACAACTTGATTCTTAAATATTTACATTGAAAACAGACAAAACACAGGAAAATATTATCACAGTAAACAATTCCACAGTGGCTGGAAACTGCACAGAAACAATACATGTGTCTGAGATGGAAAATATTTCTGATTCCATCGGTATTATTGCAGTATCTGCATGAGCGAATGCAATATATTAAAAGAGATCATAATACAGTTTCATCTTCTCATTTAGGATTCTATACATCTGTCTGCACAGAATATAATTGGGCTTCAGGAAATCTTGCAAGACAAAGACAATGAAGTCAACAACTGTCTGAATAAACAGAAGAACACTACAAATCTCTGTGAAGACCTTGTAAGTTTATGCGATGTCCAGTGTTACACAGCTAGTTGTATGTGTGAGAAAACAGGAGGAAGACTAGGACAGAAACCACCAAAAAAACGCAGGAATCCATTGGGAAAGATGAACAGTTTTTTTTGGTTGAGTTTCTGAACGAAATAAGATAAAATTCAGTGTAAGCGAACTATGTTTTCCCTGGAAGAGCTGAAGAAATGTCTCAAGCTGAATTCCTGGCTTGAAACTAAAATCTTTGTGCCAAATTTGCATGTTTCACCTGAGCTTCAGACAAGAGTAGCAGATCTCTGCTTTGCTACCAGCACTTGCAGTTTTAGAGTGACTTTTGTCATCTTTGTTTTGCTCATGAACTATTAGCTCCTGGTATCATCAATCTGTGAAAATCTCAGGTTTATTACCTTTTCTCAAGTAAGTTACTGTCCTTCATATAGGGAAACCATGTAAAATCTGAATATAGCCCATAGGAATTATAAAGCAATTTAAGAAAAAAATGTTAATAATTTTTCAAGTAGTTTCTTGCTTTCACGATTCAAATGAACTCCAAAGCCGGGGTCTACAAAGACAGACTAAAATGTCTCTTCAAAACAGGGCAATCTTCTTTTTCAAACAGCTACTAAAGCTGGAAAAATTCAGAAGTGGAGGTTTTCTTATAGGTTTGTTCTCACTAAAATATAGTCATTCAATCCTTTCCAAAACACTGCAAACAAAGTCTGCCAAGAAACAGAAGGATCTTTGACACACCACATCCTCCCAGATAATGATAGGGAACTAAGATGTTGTATTTCCTTTCCTTTGAAGTTCCTGCATTTGAAAGGAATCTCAAAAATTATTCTTAATAATCAGAAAGATATTTTCAATGTCTTTAAAATGAATGAGTGCATAAAGTGCAGAAGGGTACTCTCCTCTATCATTGCAGTGGTGAGTGTATCCAGTATGCAAGATGCTTCCATATTCAGAAACATCAAAGAAAAGCAGAAGCTTTTCCACAATAGATGAAATGGAAAACTCTTTTTTCCAGAAAAAAATTTGTAACTCCTATTGGCTATTGGCTCACGATGGAGTTATTAAAAAGATCTGTGTAATTAAATAGATAAATAATAAAATCTTAATCTTATCTGTGTTTATTGTGGACATTGTTAATAACAGTGTTAATTTCTCCATATTGTCTATTTATTTGTGTCCTGGCTTTACAAGATTAAAAGAATTCTCTATCCTTTATATAAGGCTTTTTTTAAAAAAAAAAAAGTTTTTGTCCTGATATCGTTATGATGAGTAGATGTTCTCACTAAACATCATGTTCTTCACGTTTTCCTAAGGGGTACTATCAATGGAGATATCAGCAATGGACTTGGGTTCTTTTTCTTTTTTTTTTTCTTTTTTTTTTTTCCTTTGTGCATTTGTTACTAATGAATACTTTCTCATTATATTTTGGGGAGAATTTTAGGGCAGAAATCCATAATAGCTTCTTCTCTTCCAGAAATCAGCCCAGTTTTCTGTGAGTTAATAGATTAGGAACTATCTAGGCAGCATACATCATTTTGGCTTTGGAAGAGCAATTCTGGTGCTAAACCAGGTCTGTCCACAACTACGGTGTGTTACAGAGCGCAGAAAGAGAGCTGTTCTTTTATTCTCACCTTCAGAGCAGCAACTCCATTCACATAGAATGTCCAAGAGCTTTAATATGATGATACATTTCACTCACTACAAGCCTATGCTGTATCTGAACAAGTGACTTACAAAAAAAAAATTATTTCATGCAATATTAATCCCTTGAGACAATTAGAGACTAATGGAAAAGTCTGAGAAAGACTTTGTTTTTTTACCAGGTGTCTAATTTTCTTGATTACTGGTGTTAAAACCAACAAGCATAACATAATTTAATCAAATCAAGTGATTGTTTGTGTTTGCTTAAACAGGAATTGAGTTACAGCTGTTTCCAGAATAAAATAAATAAATAAATAAACCTACCTTTGATAGCATGTAAGGCTGCAAGACTGCCATTTAATAAGATCTCACTGCCTCTAGACTGTGTATATTGGCATGGGCCTTCCGATTATGGGAATCCCAGTTTCGTTGGACTATTTCACTGAACCTTGCCCAGTTTTTCCTCAATGGTAACAGACTAAGGGCAGTGCCTCAGGCTGCGTGTTCCAAGGGACCATTACCAGACACTGTGAGCTGCAAAACTGTCACCTCTCCTTTGTGATGTTATGGAAGAGATTCTAACTCATTCTAAACCCCGCTTGATGCTGATTCTGACAGCATTGCTTTGCGAAGAGTAATTAACAGATTGCTTGATAGGCTGCCATCAGGCTTAACCTGTTGCTGGGTCTGAAGAACTGGAGGAATGAAGTAGTAAATATCTGTGTTTTATACCTTTCCAGATGGCTCAGCTGGACAAGCTTGTTTTGTCTCCTCTCTCAGCGCTACAAGCCTTGTTTTCAGGCCCGCAGAAGCTCATCCAGAAGCGTTATGACAAGTTGTTGGACTACAACAGCTACCTTCAGAGGTCAACAGGAGAAGAGCTGGAGCTGGCAAAGAAAGACTACGAGGCTCTAAATGCACAGTTAGTGGAAGAACTTCAGGTATTCAACAGAGCAGCCAAAACGATTGTGTTGAACTGCCTGCATTGCTTCATCACCCTCCTCAGGAATATTATGTCTGCAGCACTTCAGGCAAATTCTGCTGTGGTGGTGCCTGTTCCGGTAAGTACATTAGAAAAAGATGTAACTTTGCCTGTTTTGGTCTTTTTTCTTTCTGTATGATTTGCCAAGTGTTATTCAGGACATACTTACAAGCTGCACTGATTTTGTTTGTTCTGCTAAGCACAGTCAGGTTTGGGTTTGTTTCTCTCCTTGTAAGCTCAGCAAATGTTAAGTTCTGAGCTTAAGTTTTGTCAGACCTAGACTTTTCATAGAGAATGATTCTAATGCAGCTGTTCCAGCTGCTACAGCAGTAGTAATGGCAAGAACATTACAGTAAGTCAAAAAGCTGCTAGCATTTTGGTCTCTGTTTCTTAGCATCTACTCCAAGTAGGCCAGAAAACACAGGAATAAAAATTCTAAGAAAGTCCATGAACTTTTAAATGCAAATACGCTGCAGAAGCTTCTGCAGACATCTCTAGGCAGTAAGGGAGAACTTTGTCTATGCTGGCGTTTTTAGAAAGTTCAAATAATTTCAGTTATGTAGCAAAAAGCCAAAGATGCCTGTCTGAGCTACACAGAAGGGCATCAGTTCCTCCAGCCCACTCTATTCCTTCTGGGCAGCAGCATCACCTGAAGTTGAGAAATTGTTCTTAATTTATGTTAAAATCCTACAATGTTTCAGTTTTGTTCTACTTTTGCCTAGAGGACTTGAACCCCACTGAGAAACAGCTGCAACAATGCCTCCCACACATCCAAATCCACTGACCTGAAACAGAGCAAGACTCTAGATAGGAAATGCATTGTAGTGAGGCAATTCTGGAGTATGCCTTTCCTTAAGGGCTTGAACACAGCGCTTCATAATCAGGGACAGCTGGAAAATTAAGAAACCAAGGTCAGGATCAAAACAGAACTCTGCTGTTTAATAGGAAAATGAAGGCTTCTCCCACATGAAGAAATTGTATCCCTGTAATTTGACCATTTAATATTTTGAAAGCATTGTTTTCTGTGATGCTCTGCCTACAAAATTACCTTCTTTTTCTTTTTTCTATTTACATCAGCAAATACATTTGGGGTTAGACATAGACGAAAAGCACTTATCCAGCGCCACTGACAGAGCTTCAACATATCCAACAATTTTTAACCTGGTGGCAGCACCCAGTTACACAAACACACAGCTGTAGGGTAAACTGCTCCAAGTCTTACAGCACATTGACCACCCTGATAGCTGCTGAGATGCACATTTGCCTCTGAAAGCAGGTGCCTCAGTAGCATAAGTGCAAGGCTGTTCATTTTTATGAATATTTTTAGAATATTTTTTTAATGATTTAATTTAAATTAGGATGTCTTTTAAATCTAGTAGCAGTCATTAGAAACTTTTTTGAAGCAAGGACCTTTCTTTTTTTTCCACCTTGTACCTAGCACACTATGGGCTCTGCAGAAAAGAGCAGTGACTTGTCAGATTTCCTGATTCCTAGCATTCAGCCCGTTAAACCAAATCTGCTCTCTCAAGTCTCCTTAACATTTTGTTCCCGAGATCTAACCCATCTTTGTGTTTGCAGCTGTCTTCCTCAAGCATCTGTGAAGTGCAGAATCAGTTGATAGAGGAGGTTCACAAGCTGAATTTTGTAAAAGAAAACAGCAGTGCAACCTTTATTGAGAGAAAATGGAGCTTGGAAAAAAAGAAACCTGTCCCTTCTCCAGTGAGTATCACACATCTGAATTGTGTATGATGCATCCTCTTTAGATTGCTTTTGAAACAAACCCATTTTTATGCCACCTAGAGGTTTGGACTTGGTCTCTTTACTGGAACTCTGAATCAGTTTGCTGGAATGAAGCTGTTCCATTGACCAGTAACTTCCAAAGATTTTTCACTTTGTTTTCATGTCATTATCTCAAAAATCCGCTTGAAATTATCTCTGCTTATAAATTTTGATTACTTCTTTTGTTAAACACCATTGCAGTGTGTCTCAGTCTTCTAATTCAGACCATTTATTTTCTTCATCTTCCATTGTGGTTATGTGTGCTGCTGTTTACACACATAGCAGAAAATTCAGAAAATCCACCAGGAAATCTGTGGCTCCTGGGTCCCAGTCTTATCAGACATTTCCAGAGCTTTTAGGAGTCTAGTTGACAGCAAAAATAAAAGCCCAAGAGCAGATTTACAGGAGAAGCCGAGGAAGGTGTAGGATTCCTTTTAGCATCAGTAAAGCACATATGCTCTTGCTTCTGTGGTACATAAAGATCACACCGATGTGTAGCACCTCCCTCCCTGCCCCCTAACCAAGCTCTGAGTGAATACGCTTCCAGCAGTTAATAGCATCTTGCCCTTATTTAGCAAGGTAATTTCACTCAAAAAGTGGTCTGTTTGAGTACCACTTACCTTGCCTTAACATGCAAGTTGTTATGTGACCTTAGCACACCTCAGCTGATTTTTGGATTATGCTTTTTTTTTTGTGATACTACATAGGAATTCAAAGACCATTGCTACAGAAGAAGTGACAAGTAAAATACAGAACACTGGCTCTTTGAGAGCAGAGAACAGACTAAGAGGTCTTTAATTAGTGAAATTCCTACATTTCTTTAAAAAATCTGGCCTTTATTGCTCACTAATAATATAACAGTTGGACAGGTCCTTGCTGCATATGCAAAGAAGATTTGGTTACATATAGCTGTGTAAGTAACTTGTGTAAGTAACTCCTCGACCCGTGTTTAAAAATGTAGGGTCAGTTGCCACATGCAGCATACACTGTTTTTTATGCATCTGTGATTTCCTAGAAATGTACTCAGCATTATTCCCTATGAATAATTGTTTTTTCTTTTCAGCTCGAATCACCACGTCAAACAGAGGGCCACAGGTCCAAGCTGTTGACTACATACAGCACAGAATTGCTATACCAAGCTAAACGCAAGTGCAATGCCACGCAGGAATTTGATATTGATTTACATGAAGGAGAACTAGTGGCTGTTGTGGAGCAAAAGGACCCCTTCGGAAGTACGAGCAGGTGGCTTGTTGACACAGGAAGTAAGTTCTTTGCACAAACATCCCAATAACAGCTTCCCTTTGGGATATTGATTTATTTTCATTCTGGCCCCATCTGTTTGCCTCTGTCAAACTGACAGCTGCATAAAATGTTTGGTTTTGAAATGGTTTTAGCAGTATTTCGCTGTTTATTTTCTGTCTTTTTATTCTGGTGTCTAGTCCTTAAAGGGTATGTGTATTCCTCCTTCCTGAGGCCTTACAATCCAGCCAAAGTGCAAAAGGATGTAGCAGAAAACAGCTTCGGTGATGACGATTTTGAGAATATCATCCTCTTTGTCTCTTCACGGCCCACTACTGACGGCAACACAAGAAGTTCGGAGCACAAGAGGAGTGACAGCACCTCATCTCTTCACTTTTGTGAAAATCCCACAATTAACAGCACAGGGACTGACGATTTTCAGGATATGGATGATCAGCATGTAAGTATGACACATACCTGCCTGTCCTCTCGTTGTTCCAACTTATATTGCTTATAAATGAAATGCTTTCCTCTTACACCCCAAAAGACTGGTACTAATCTGTCAGTATGACACGGGAAATTGTTATCCTCTGTTCTGTGCATTTCTTAAATAGCTACAAGGTAAGAAAAGATCATTGATTAAACCATGAATCACAGTCCTCTCTCACAGAAAACACACCATTGTGTTACCTCACCCTGCATACAAGCCTCAAGGTTTTCCTGCTGAGCAGGAACCTGGAAAAAAAAAGCTCAGTTTGAGTGATTTTTCCACTTACCATTGACAAGAAAGCTGTGGCAAAACCAGTAAGACATAGAAGTGACCTGTGTGCCACACTAGAGTACAGGAGCTTTGGGAAAGGTGATTCTCCCTGAGGAGACCTTGCTGGAAAATTCGCCGACCAATCTAAGGCCACTTGGTGTGGCAGAAACAGTGAGCTGAAAACCTTACTAGTGTAATGATGCAAGGTGATGAGGTCTGGGAGCTTGGTTTGTTCCTCCTCATGCAGAACTCTCCAGATCCTTCAATTTTACCTTTTATTTTGGCCCTGTTCATTGTAATCTGTCTAGCACTTGCAGACCATATAGTTGTGTACTGGTTCGTATATGCTATTGCACATTTTCTGTATGTAGAATGTACACCCACAATGACAGGGTAAGAGGTAGCTACATTTCTGAATTCAGATTTTAGTTTTTGTGGCTTTCTTTTTTCAGACTTTCTATGCTGTTTACGCATTTGAAGCAAGAAATGATCAGGAACTCAGTCTTCAGGAGTACCAGAAGGTTAGGATACTTCGGTTTTCTGACCTGAGTGGCAATAAAGAATGGTGGCTAGCAGAAGCAAAAGGTCAGAAAGGATATGTACCGTCTAATTATCTTGGGAAGATGACATACGCTTAGGAAGAGAAAGGCCCCTTGAGCCAGTTCCTCTGCAGTAGACAGAATAATCATCTATTACAGTTTGCAGCAAGCAAGGCAAACTCACAAGTGATTGACAGAAGCCATGGTATCTGGTACAGCACACTGATGGTATTGAGAACCTCCATCCTCTAAAAGCCATCACCTTGTCAAGACCTGAGGGAAGAAACATTTAACAGGAAGACTGATTCTGATTACCATCCTGAAAAGCGTGCTTTTCTATTACCCCATAATTTTCTCTTTTGTCAAAGCATCCTATGTCAAAAGTCAACCTACAACTACAAATCACAGCTAAAATTATGTTTTTCTTCCATGATATTTAGCAAATAATATTCAAGATGAAGAGAATTAGCCTCGAAAAAGGAAAAATTTAGTCTTTGGGGATGCTGTAGTTCAGGCTGAATTGTTCTGAACAGCTATCTCAATGAATATAGGCACATCTTAAAACTTGAGCTTTTTGGCTATCCTCTGTTTTTATACTCAGCCACTTTTGTGATGAACCTTTTTCTCAGCAGAGATTATTAGAGTGAAAAAAAAGGATTTCAGTTTTGCAGGAAACATTTCAACTTGAAACATTTCAACTTAAGACATACCAAATGTGGTGGTCTCAGGGCTGGTCCCAGGGAAGAAGGTATGTTTAGTTAAATATGGAAATGGAGGGAGGGAAAGAAGGAGCACAAGAAACAGATACTGTGAAATAAAGAAGTTATAATTTTCAAAAGAATTACACAACTACTTAATATAGTAGGAAACAGTTTGTAGTTCCATGTATGTGTCCACACTAACAGCTTTGTTGGGCAAGAACTGTGTAGTGAGATGAAACCTGTGTTATTAGACTTTGTAATTCGCCAGGTGTCTGATGTTAGATTAAACAGTGAAGAATGCATTGATGAGCTGATTCACTGTTTGCAGAATTCAGACTCAAAAGCCCTGTATTTTGCTAAAGTATCTTCAAAATGGTCAAGGCTATTTTAGCAAGTTAATGTAGTCATGTTGCATCCTCAATGAGCATAGAAAACAAAAAGTTCCAAGGAAGGATCTAATGTTAAGTAGTACTTCTTTTGGTTCACTGACTACAGCAATCCTTAGGTCAGGCTGGTGCCCTATGCTTGAACTAGACTGAATAGCGATAGAGCAACATCTCGTTGCTATTACCATTGATTCACAAAATCACAGAATGATATGGAGTTGGAAGGGACCTCTGGAGATCACCTAGTCCAACCACCCTGCCAAAGCAGGTCCACACAGAGCGGGTCCCACAGGAGTATGTCCAGGCGGGCTTTGAATGTCTCCAAGACGAATACTCCATCGCCTCTCTGGGCAGCCTGTTCCAGTGCTCTGCCACCCTCAGGGTGAAGATATTCCTCCTCATGTTTAGAGGGAACTTCCTATGATCAGGTCTGTGCCTGTTACCTCTTGTCCTCTCACTGGGCACCACTGAAAAAAGACTGGCCCCATCCTCTTGACACCTACCCTTTAGGGATTTTATTTCAATACAGCAATGCCAAGTCCTCTAGTGACAAGTGAGGACCTTCTTGTGCAAAGCATTGCAAAAAGGAAACAAAAAAAGTGACTATGCCTGTAGCAGGTAGTGTAATTGAAGGCAAACTCCTGTCAGGTGTTTTCTGTGTTGTTGCACAATTGCATATTACTGACTGACTATTGAAAAGACAACACTATTAAAATTTAGGAGAGAGGTTGGTGTTGCTGAGCAAGAGGATGCAAAAAGTGTTCTAAAGCTTTGGTGTTTCTGCTTCCTGTAATTGAGATATGGGGTATGAAGATGAAATGACTCAAAAATTTTATTGAGATGTAACAGGAAAAAACCTATCAGCAAAGAAAAGATGAGAAAAGGTAGGGAAGTTGATACAAACGATAGTTTTTTTCTACACTAATGAACCTAGTTCCACTTTTGTTAGTGTCCCAAATTTTCATATTATTTTCCTAAAAAAGGTGAAGAAAATTCTTAATCTTGCTCAGAAGATGAATGCAGTGGATCACAGAGATGAGAACCTGAAATTTGTGCTGGATTAAATTATATGAGAGAAACGTTCTCAGTTCTCTGAGATGGACATCCAGAAACAGGTATGTGAAACTCTGTGAACTACTGCAATCCAAGGAGCAGTAAGAATAGGTAACACATCATTTTGCCTAATTGTACATGACTTAAATTTTACATGCACTTAAATCTTGCTTTTTCCATAGCAAGCAAAAGAGGGTCTCATTTGTTTTACTAGTGGATGTAGCTGTTCTTATGGAAAACTTTCCCTTTAGTTAAATCTGCTTGGAAAAATGGACTGAAAGACTCTTCCCCACTAAGCTTGCACTGCTTTGGATTTTGCATTGTGAGATTATGGGGAAGATGCACACAAAAAGCTTTTCAGCATGTCTTACAATTTAGAATATTTTATTTGGAGATGATCTATACTTTGCAATAGTTGAAACAGTTTTCGAAATGACTGAACTGGCTTAATAATAACTGGCTTAATAATAGGCTTAAAGCAGTCATGTAAGCACAGTGCTGAAGTTTTGTATTTCAGACAGTGAAATTAATTAAGGCCAAGAGTCAGGAAAAAAGATTTCTGAAGACTGAGCTCTGAGAACTCAGCTTGAGTCATAGGGAGAGCTTTGGTTTTGAGTGTTAGGTACATTTCTTGTGAAAAACCAGGCTCTGTGAAGGTGTCTCAAAGTGTTCTCAAATGGTGCTCTCCAAAATATTCACTAGGTATCCTGAAGTAACAAGGAATGAAGGATGAAATATACTGGAGCTGGCCACCTAAATTTCATTGATCTACTGGGAACTCCCAGTAGGCCAGATGAAATCCTGGTGTATGTTTAGAACGTGTACTAATTTTTATATTGTAGGTAGGCTAATTTATATGATTTTTATGGCCTTATAAGTTGGGATCCAGAAACGGTATTTTATTAGTTATCCATGTGGATTGGTTTACTTCATTTCATAAAAATTTAAGCTGTTATCATTTGATATTCCAGATAGTAGCAAACTTTTATTTTTAAAACATTTAAATGCAAACTGCAATTGCAAAAAATGAAGAGCTGCTCTTTGAATCTAAAGCCTTCCTACATTAAGGAGATTTGCAACAATTAATATTAGACTTGGTCAGACATGATTTTGTTAAGGTATTGCTTTAAATACTAGAAATGAGCTGTGTTGGGGCTCCAGAAACCACTAAGAATACGCAGTGGTTTTGCATCTGTTTCTTTAATGTAGAGAAGGTTACAGTATTCTAAGAGTTTTCTTAACCTGATTAATGATACAACTAATTTATTTTAATTGAAGCAGGGACAGGCTGCAGTTTAATGGACTGATCTTGTATTTATTCAAATGTGAGTTTTACTTACTTGAACCACTTTGATAATAAGCATGCACAAGTGCTTCCAAGATTGAGTCCATTCAAACTGAAGTGTTTCTCCATTCAGGCAATATTTTTAAGTGTTGCCGCTGATAATCTAGAACCCAGAAAATGTCCAAGCCAAGGAACAGCAGAGTCTCTGGCTCTGACCTCTAGCACCTCTGTGCTTTACCATCTTCCCTCTGCTTGGGTGGTGCTTGTGAACCTTAAGTAAGGATTCCCCTTTCCAATGCAAGCACAGACTGAAGGATTATTCCTTGTGACCTTTCACCTTAGGAAGCTTCATGAGTAATTACATCCTTCAAAGACTAAAGTATATTTTTGCTGTCGTTTTAAGATAGCTTGTAAAAATACAGGTATGTGAAGCAGCCCTAACACATGCAATAGGAGACGCAGCCATGATGATCCTTGTGCCGGTAGATCTATTACTGATAATTCCTCTTACAACATTGTTTGTTCAGAAATGATTTTAAAAAATCTTCTTTTAAATTATTGTAATAATAAAAATATATTTTTTGTAAAGATGTTTCTTCTTTTTTTTTTAAACAAGATTGTTTCCATAAGCAAAAAGCTTTACATGCTATCCAAGATCTGCCTTCTGTTGTGAACTACTACAAGCATCGCTGCAAAATTAGCAGAGCAGAGCAAACAGAGTTGCTTCAGATAAAATGCTGCATTTCTAGCATGCATCCTAGCTTATCTATCAATATGTTACAACTCATCAAACACTATGAAAATACCAAGCGCGTTTCAAAATACACACCAAGTTTCCAAATGTCAGCTCACTTCTGTTCTTTTTGTAACCATTATTTACTGCTGCATCCAGCCAGAGATCTGTCATGAGTTGTAACAGATAAAAGCTTGTGTTACTAAAATAAATTACAGGACTTTCTCTTAGATCTTTCCTCTTAGACTATCACCAGCATCCCCTAGTCTGGCCAGAGGAGCACTCATGGAACCAAAGTAACCTATCATTTCACATTACTAAGGATATCAGAATTTGGGCATCTATGAAAAGACGTAATATTTAAGTGGAAGTAAAACATTATTATACCAATTTATGAAATAGAAAAGAAAAGTCAAGTAACTATTTTTCTCGTAAATCACAGAGCAATTTGGTTTGGGGATAGAAAAATCACAAGACTATTTTACGGTTACTTTTTTTCTAAATGTGAGGTATGCTTTTCAAAACCCAGAAGGGCCTGCCTTCTTTCTGCCCTACACTAGATTCCTCAACCTGATGTGCAAATTGAGTCAAACAATCCTGTAGAACAGACTCCTTTCCTGAAAATACAGGTGTTAATTCCAGCCTAACTACAACTTCAAAGCAGAAAGCAACTGTTCCCTTCACTCTACTCTGTTTTTTTGGCAGTGCCTATCTCACATATTCAAGCTAGACACTAGATTTAAAAGACCAGGTCTATGCTATAAATCCTTTCTGATATAATACTTCAAAGAACCACAATCCTAACTGACATTTTTATACCAACAAAAAGAGACTTTATATTTCATTTAGAAAGCTGGAAACGTCACAGTGGAAGGAAGTATTTTGCTGATACAAATTGCAGCTCTGTTGCAGATTCTGTTAATTTAGCGGTATCAGCAAGTCCAGTTAGACTTGGCCTTATTAGAGCAAAAAGACAAGTATGTATAAAAGGTAGAGCATAAGTTATTTTATTCTAAATTAATAGGAGATAACCTACAGTCAACCCATATTAGAGATACAGATGAAAAACATCAGGAAACACTTGCGGTAATTTAATTGGCACTAGCTACCACAATTTAAAAACAAAGATCAATTTTTTCTGCCCATACGTGGTACCTAAAGTAATCTGCACAGTTTGGTTATAAGCTTGTGAACTCTCACAAGCAAAATCCTCTGTATATTCAGAGGCAAGACTTGAATTCAAGACATCTTGAATCTTCCTGGGGGAGCAGGTTCTACTGCTACAGTGAACTCTTTGCACAGGAGCACTCCTTCTGTCTTGACACTATTTCATAGCATAGGCAACATTCTTGTGATTAACATTTGGGAAGAAAATATGCCTTCTCTTTGCTAATGGAAATTGCTTCAGTGTCTTTTCCTACTACGCCATCACTGAAAACATTCTAGAAAGGAAGGATGGGCTGCTCAAAAAAGCAATAGAAGTTCTGGATTCCTCTTCCTCTCGCTGTTATTTTTAAATCACCCTGGAAGCTGCAGTCACTAATAAGACAGAGCCTTTCTTTTTTCCTCCACAGGAAGTAACAGTTGAAAAAGCATGTAAATTCTCTAGGTAGCTGAGGCAATCCTGAGTAAATGAAACCATTCCTTTGGATGTTTAAGGAAAAATCTTAATTGTGGAGAAGGCAAAAGAAGTATGGCAAATATCCAGTATCTGGCAAATACCAGCTTTACACCTACTTAAAATGTGGGATGGCTAAGAAAAGCCGTAGCTTTCCCATATCTGTGAAAGTCTGAGATGTTTTCATGTTTAGAGATGCTCCCCTCATCACAGAAGCAATGGAGAGAGAATTGCTGAGTGCTGGTCACAGACAGCAAGACTCTTCCAGTGCTCAGCCTGAGCCAGTTCTTGAGAGTCGAAGAAAGCCTGGAGCAGCTGGGATGAAGAGAGGAACCACAAGTTGTGAAGAATAGCTCAAGGGTGTGAGTGGAGAGCTAAAAGACCTGATACTTTCTCAACTACCTGTCTTGGTTGCAGTGGTAAAGCATTTAGTGTAACCCAGACGTGGCTGGGACAGGTTTGAAGGAGTGTAACCCAATCCACCAAGACACACGAAAACAGCTGAAGGGAGGGTTGTGGGTGAAAGAGGTAGGTCTAGTCATGAAAAAAGCCACAAAAGCCTCCACAGGAAGACCCCAAGAGGGCAGTTGCATCACCTACAAACCTCCTTTGCAACAGCAGCTGAACTAAGCACAAGACTGTGCTGGAGCTGAGGGGTGAGGAGACTTATGTTCCACAAAATGAAGAGAGATAAAACCGATCCTGGCCAAGGTCCCGGAAGTAGGAATTTAACAAATTAAGCTTGAAAAATACAGGTTCCCCCGCCCTTGACAAATTCATATTTCTCCCCCTGCGTCCCTCCTTCAAGTTTGTAGTATTGTTATCAGATAGGCCAAGGACCCAAGATGCTGGTAGGATGCCAGTCACCTTGGCCACTACTTATGTCTAGAAGCAACTCTGCACTGGCACGACTTCTCTACTGCAATAATCCTGTGGCATCTGCTTCATTTGCTCCTGGAACTGAGACACTAACAATGAAAGGTGGATATGTAAACACAGACTTGACAGTTCCCATAAAACTTGTGGAATACATCACTCAGTATAACAAGAAAACTTTTCCTATGGAGGGTTAAACCCCCCACTTTTCTCCACCATTTTTCTTTAAGTAAAATATGAACTTTCATTTTCACAAAGAGTGAAAGGAATATATTCAGATCTCTGAGCAATCTTTTAAATTTGAAAAATTTATGCTACATAAATATTTTTGGCCTGTTTTAACTTCTATCACTATTTCAGACACTTGCAAATCCTCAAAGGAACTCATAGAGGGGAAGAAAGGAAGCCTGTGAGTTGAGGAGAATCTACTCCTGTCCAAATCAAATAAACCCTTTGTCCCCTGAACGCCATGAGAAGGAAAATGGCATATTAGGATTCCAGTTCTGGGTTACATGCTTACTAATACCTGGCCTACCAAGTTCCAGACTCTTCTAAATCTCTAAAACGTCCTGGCACTTCTCATCTGGAAATCCAACCCTTCACTCCAGGCCTAAATCCACCTACATACAAGCCTTGAAAGATCCAATGCCAATACCAGTTAGAAGGTAACAACTGCAACACCTGCTAGTAAATTCAAGTACGTGGTCCTCCAGCAGATTCAGCAAAGCCTGCATGAGCAGTGTTCCCTCTAAAATACAGATCACTGAGGGGATGGGGAAAGAAATGGAACTTTTAGAATACACAGAATCTATAGATGCTACTTTGAGTACCATAAATCACAGAACAATATGGGGTTGGAAGGGACCTCTGGAGACCGTCTAGTCCAACCCCCCATCCAAAGCAGGTCCACCTAGAGCAGGTTGCACAGAAAATTGTCCAGGCGGGTTTTGAATGGGTCCAGAGACAGAGAATGCACTATGTCTCTGGGCAGCCTGTTGCAGTGCTCTGCCACCCTCAAAATAAAAAAGCTCCTCCTCATATTTAGCTGGAACTTCCTATGACCAGGTCTGTGTCCATCACTTCTTGTCCTGTCACTGGGCACCACTGGAAAAAGACTGGCTCCTTCCTTTTGACACCCACCCTTTAAGTATTTATAGACATTGATCAGATCCCTCCTCAGCCTTCTCTTCTCCAGACTAAAAAGACCCAAATCTCTCAGCCTAAGAGAGACACTCCAGGCCCCTAATCATCTTTGTGGTCCTCTGCTGTGCCCTCTCCAGCAGTTCCCTGTCCTCCCTGAACTGGGGAGCTCAGAACTGGACACAGTGCTCCAGGTGAGGCCTCACCAGGGCAGAGTAGAAGGGCAGGATAACCTCCCTCGACCTGCTGGTTACATTCTTCCTGATGCACCCCAGGGTGCCATTGCCCTTCTTGGTCACAAGGGCACATTCCTGGCTCATGGTCATCCTGTTGTTCACCAGGACTTCCAGGTCTTTCTCCTCAGAGCTGCTCTCCAGCAGGTTAGCCCCCAACCTGTAAAGGTGCAGAGGGTTCCTCCTCCCCAGATACAGGACCCTACATTTGCCCTTGTTGAAGTTCATCACGTTCCTCTCTGCCCAACTCTCCAGCCGGTCCAGGCCTCGCTGGATGGCAGCACAGCCTTCTGATGTGTCAGCCACCCCTCCCAATTTTGTGTCATCAGCAAACTTGCTGAGAGTACATTCCATCCCTTCATCCAGGTCATTGATGAAAATATTAAAGAGGACTGGACCCAGTACTGACCCTCGGGGGACCCCACTTTTTATCTGCCTCCAACTAGATTCTGTGCCACTGATCATGACCCTCTGAGCTCTATCTTTCAGACAGTTTTCAATCCACTTCACTGTCAATTCATCTAATCCACGCTTCCTAAGCTCACCTATGAGGAAGCTGTGGGAGATTGTATCAAAAGCCTTGCTGAAGTCAAGGTAGACAACATTCACTGCCCTTCCCTCATCTATCCATCCAGTCATGCCATCATAGAAGGCTATGAAGACATGCCCTTGTATAGATCTACTTCTATCTCTTCTGTTTCTAACAAAAACTGCTTGAAAAGGTTTTCCAACTGATTTCAAAACTCTGCAATAGACACATTTTAAAAAAAAGCAACAAACTCTCTCCCCTTTGAAACTCGCTGACAGGGCTAGAAAAGGGGTTTTATCTATCTGAAGTGTTGAACAGTGACCAAGATTGTCACTAACTACTAAAGAGACTTCTGCCTTTAGTCGTTCCTTCTATGAGAAAGCAGTAATTTTAGATAATAATCATACAGGTTATGGTAGAACAGTTAAGGGACTAGAGGCTTCATTATCCAAGATATGTTGGCAGGCAGTACTTTGACACATGCAAGGCTTCTGAATTTTATAGCAATACGTAACAGCATGGAATACTTAAGTAATTGAAAGTCTTCTGTGTTTCAGGTATGCCAGAAAGGAAGCTAACATTGATATCTAAGACAGTTCCCTTCATTTTCTTCTATTTTTCTGTCACTCACATCATCAGAACAATGGTGTTCAACAGGACTGTGTTTTAATTAACATACACACCACCTACCACTTATTTTCCATTCATACTCAACAGGTCAATATTGAATATGGGACAGTATTAAGCTTCTCTACACATTAAGAAAGCTTGATCACACTCTTTTGGCTCTCTTCTCTTTTTATAGTTTAGGGAACATTTATGTTCTGGCCAAGCTCATTTTTATCCTCCCTCAGAGAATTACAACAACAAAACAACTCATGAAGTTTCTCACTGCATAAAACACAAACAGGCCACTTAAAATTCTCACTTTAAATAGAATATGTTGCTTAACAGCTAATTTTGAAATTGTTTAAAAGAAAACACATATTTTTCCTAAGCAACTTTATAATTTGGGATAAACTTCAATAAGTCAAACTATATAGACAACTCTGAACTCTTTCTGAAAGAAAAGCAGCAATGATTTCTCAAATTAATAATACTTTTATTAATAACATTTAAGAATGACAGTTTCAATAAGTTCAATGTATTAAATGTCCACATAAATCTGTTTTTTTTTTTTTAATACTCCGAAATACCCAGCTTTTACAATTTCAAGTTTCAGTGCTTTGAGCTAAAAAACAGGAGCATATAAAGTTTGACCTCCTGTATAACATAGGTTTTGGGCTTCCCTGATTTAACTGCTCTTTCAGTCCAGTAAGCGGGGGATTTTCTTTAAGAAAAACATCGATGCAGCTGTTTCACAGAACACAACCAACAAAATTAGCAAGCAACTGTACTACTTCTTGAGTTTCTTTTGAGCAGCCTTCTTCTTGACCATTTGTAACCTTTTCATAGCATTGAGCTGAGATTCCTGAGAAGTTGGACCTTTTAGGGAGGTCGACTGATTACCAGTATCTGCTGTGGTTTTGCTTGCACTGCCCCCACTGTTGCCTGCAGTCCCACTGTTGCCATTCCCGCTGCTCACCTGGCTGCTGGTGCTCGGCACAGTACTGCTGGGACTAGGAAGACCTACTTTGCTGACATTATCGCTGCTTACCGAACGGCTAAGAGTGGTTTTCCCCAGTGTCAGAGGTGGNGCTGAGAGTACATTCCATCCCTTCATCCAGGTCATTGATGAAAATATTAAAGAGGACTGGACCCAGTACTGACCCTCGGGGGACCCCACTTTTTATCTGCCTCCAACTAGATTCTGTGCCACTGATCATGACCCTCTGAGCTCTATCTTGGTCCAGGCCTCGCTGGATGGCAGCACAGCCTTCTGATGTGTCAGCCACCCCTCCCAATTTTGTGTCATCAGCAAACTTGCTGAGAGTACATTCCATCCCTTCATCCAGGTCATTGATGAAAATATTAAAGAGGACTGGACCCAGTACTGACCCTCGGGGGACCCCACTTTTTATCTGCCTCCAACTAGATTCTGTGCCACTGATCATGACCCTCTGAGCTCTATCTTTCAGACAGTTTTCAATCCACTTCACTGTCAATTCATCTAATCCACGCTTCCTAAGCTCACCTATGAGGAAGCTGTGGGAGATTGTATCAAAAGCCTTGCTGAAGTCAAGGTAGACAACATTCACTGCCCTTCCCTCATCTATCCATCCAGTCATGCCATCATAGAAGGCTATGAAGACATGCCCTTGTATAGATCTACTTCTATCTCTTCTGTTTCTAACAAAAACTGCTTGAAAAGGTTTTCCAACTGATTTCAAAACTCTGCAATAGACACATTTTAAAAAAAAGCAACAAACTCTCTCCCCTTTGAAACTCGCTGACAGGGCTAGAAAAGGGGTTTTATCTATCTGAAGTGTTGAACAGTGACCAAGATTGTCACTAACTACTAAAGAGACTTCTGCCTTTAGTCGTTCCTTCTATGAGAAAGCAGTAATTTTAGATAATAATCATACAGGTTATGGTAGAACAGTTAAGGGACTAGAGGCTTCATTATCCAAGATATGTTGGCAGGCAGTACTTTGACACATGCAAGGCTTCTGAATTTTATAGCAATACGTAACAGCATGGAATACTTAAGTAATTGAAAGTCTTCTGTGTTTCAGGTATGCCAGAAAGGAAGCTAACATTGATATCTAAGACAGTTCCCTTCATTTTCTTCTATTTTTCTGTCACTCACATCATCAGAACAATGGTGTTCAACAGGACTGTGTTTTAATTAACATACACACCACCTACCACTTATTTTCCATTCATACTCAACAGGTCAATATTGAATATGGGACAGTATTAAGCTTCTCTACACATTAAGAAAGCTTGATCACACTCTTTTGGCTCTCTTCTCTTTTTATAGTTTAGGGAACATTTATGTTCTGGCCAAGCTCATTTTTATCCTCCCTCAGAGAATTACAACAACAAAACAACTCATGAAGTTTCTCACTGCATAAAACACAAACAGGCCACTTAAAATTCTCACTTTAAATAGAATATGTTGCTTAACAGCTAATTTTGAAATTGTTTAAAAGAAAACACATATTTTTCCTAAGCAACTTTATAATTTGGGATAAACTTCAATAAGTCAAAACTATATAGACAACTCTGAACAGCTGAAGCATTTTAAGTATTGGAAAATGGGGTGAAAGAAAAGCAGCAATGATTTCTCAAATTAATAATACTTTTATTAATAACATTTAAGAATGACAGTTTCAATAAGTTCAATGTATTAAATGTCCACATAAATCTGTTTTTTTTTTTTTAATACTCCGAAATACCCAGCTTTTACAATTTCAAGTTTCAGTGCTTTGAGCTAAAAAACAGGAGCATATAAAGTTTGACCTCCTGTATAACATAGGTTTTGGGCTTCCCTGATTTAACTGCTCTTTCAGTCCAGTAAGCGGGGGATTTTCTTTAAGAAAAACATCGATGCAGCTGTTTCACAGAACACAACCAACAAAATTAGCAAGCAACTGTACTACTTCTTGAGTTTCTTTTGAGCAGCCTTCTTCTTGACCATTTGTAACCTTTTCATAGCATTGAGCTGAGATTCCTGAGAAGTTGGACCTTTTAGGGAGGTTGACTGATTACCAGTATCTGCTGTGGTTTTGCTTGCACTGCCCCCACTGTTGCCTGCAGTCCCACTGTTGCCATTCCCGCTGCTCACCTGGCTGCTGGTGCTCGGCACAGTACTGCTGGGACTAGGAAGACCTACTTTGCTGACATTATCGCTGCTTACCGAACGGCTAAGAGTGGTTTTCCCCAGTGTCAGAGGTGGAGGAGGTTTCAGCTGAACGGGGCTTGTGCTATTGTTGGCAGAAGCTATTTTTGAGCCTAGTCCTGTTTTGGAAGTTGCCAACCCTGACAAACCCACAGGTTTCTGGTTATTTGAAGAAGCTGCAGGTTTCCCACTGGTGCTCTGTGCTGTCGATCCCAGTTTGGCAGTTGATGGGTTGGCAGAGGAGGTTTTGGCTGCAAAAGCAGCCCATCCTGTAAGGCCACTGGTTGCTGAAGAGGAAACACTTGTACTGGCTGAGTTCCCTGAAGTTGCTGCCGAGGTCTAAAATAAATAAAGCATTCTTATTATAGTGGCATCTACCTGTGTAATGCATCACAGCAGGAATAGGTTGAGTCTCTGTTTCAGATTTTTTCCCAGGAACACCCAGTGGACAATATTTCATCACTGGTCACTACAGTTAAAAGTACTAAGAAGAAAAGGAAAGGATTCCAGGCGCAGCCAACTTATAATTTCCCAGCCACATAAAACCAGTATTACTTTTTTCCCCCCTTTCTTCTTTACAGCTAGCAGGCTATCATATGGCACTGTGATCCCCTCATAAATTCTAAAAGATGGTTTAACTGAAGTACTACAAATAGCACAAATTTGTAAAGTATAAAAAAGGGAAGCAAGCCACCACCTTTTATTGTTTACTGTTGTTACCTGCTGTCACTTTTTAACAAGATGACAGGTGCTCAGGCAAAAATCAGACAGTAAGAAATTAAGCCCTGCCTTTATTACAGTCTTTAGGTCAAACTAGCTGTGTCTAAACTCTTCCTTCCTTCCTTTCCCTCCTCTTGATTCTTAGCAGCCTGTACCATACATAACTTAGAAAAATAATAAAAGTCAGACTTCTTTCCTGCAGTGTTCCCACGTAGGTACTGCAAAACCCAAGCTTCCTGCAAAGAGTTTGCCTTGCCTGCAAAGTGCTATACACTTAACTCCAGCTCCCATACCCTAAATCCTATAATCCTCAGTTTTCAGATGGGGATAATACACACGTTGAATTATTAAACTAGAGGTATACCAAACAGCACAGCCAAACAGAAATTAAACCCTCATATTCACGTAATAACCCTTCTATACTATATCCAGACGGTTTCTAAACAGTAAAGATGATGGATGAAATCGGGCCTTGCTCTTACAACCTGTTGAGGCACATAAAATAACTGCTGAGGTGAATATAGTTATTCACAAGTGTAAAAACTTGAGCAATAACCATCATATTATTCCCAATTGTTTGCATCCAGGCAGAGCAATGGCAAACATAACCTTGAGCACATGAGTAACAGCTCTGATTGTGAGTTAAAGGTGTGTTTTCCTAGAGAAGGGTCATACTTTGTTAGACTACTAATGCTGCTTCTGGTTTAGCACCTTTAAACAAAATGTGACAATAAATTTGTTAATGAATTTGGTTAAATTGTGACAATAAATAACTTGCAGAAACAGAAACATGAGGCAACATACATAAAAAGCAGCCACTTCCTAAATTAGGTCTCAGAAAGTCAGCTAGAGTTTCCCCTATTATCATGAGGAGAAGCCTTTTAACTATTAAAATATGTATATGTTACTTAACCACAGAGAACAAACTGTATCTTTTATACAATTCATAGAATCCTAGAATTATTTGGGTTGGAAGGGACCTTAAACATCACCTAGTTTCAACTCCCCTGCCATGGGAAGGGACATCTCCTGCTAGAGCAGGTTGCTCAAAGCCCCATCCAGCCTGGCCTTGAACACTCCCAGGGATGGGGCATTCACAACTTCCCTGGGCAACCTGTTCCAGTGCCTCACCACCCTCACAGGAAAGAATTTCTTCCTAATATCTAATCTAAATCTCCCCTCTTTCAATTTAAAACCTTTACCACTTGTCCTATTGCTACAGTCGCTCCCCATCTCTCCTGTAACCCCTTTAGGTACTGAAAGGTTGCTGTTAAGGTCTCCCTGGAGCCTTCTCTTCTCTGAGAACCCCAACTCCTTCAGCCTGTTTTCATAGGAGAGTTGCTCCAACCCTTGGATCATCTTTGTGGCCTTCCTCTGGACGTGCTCGAGCAGGTTCATTTTGGGGCCCCCAGAGCTGAACACAATACTCCAGTTGAAATCTCACAAGAGCAGAGTAGTGAGGCAGAACCACCTCACCTTACCTGCTGACCACATTTCTTTTGATGCAGCCTGGGATACAGTTTGCTTTCTGGGCTGCTAGCACACATTTATGACAATTTCTACTTGTATAAAATATAATTTAAAAAAAAAAAGTCCATAGAACAAATTCTGTTTTCTCCCTTGTAACATAAAAAACAGTCAAGAGCTGGATGCTCTAGGAACTTCTAGTTGAATTAAGTTTTTTTTAATCACTCTTTTGGTGTTAATGCAAACCACTATGCCATGGTACTACGCAGTACACAATGCATAGTAGATGATTTGCATGCATGGTTCTTGTGAGAAAATATTGGTCTGAATGAAAAAAAGATAATCTATGTAGTGAAATGTAAACTCTTTGTCTGGAAAATCTCAACTACATTACCTTGACTTCTGTTCTCTTGAATGCTAGAAAAGTTGGTGGGGTCTCAGGTTTTAACTTAATTTCTGGCTTCTTGACCAATGGGTCCTTCACAGCTGGTGCAACTGAAACCACTGCAGGAGCTGGTTTTTGAGGTGGTTTTTGTGTCTTCTGAGCCTATGTAAGTGGTAGGAAAAAAAAAATAGTTATAGGACACATAACATCCATTGTTTTGACTGGCAACAAAAGCATGAGCATTATCAGATGGCAATCTAGCCTTTACAACTCGAAGCTGAATGGTGCCTGAGAAATAAGATAATAGAAGATGTGGAGGTAGTGCCGAGTATGGTACTGGGGACAGTGTCCAGCCAAAATGTACACTAAATAGGACTTTCTGTCTCAGCTTGGAAAGAGTGAAAGTGTTGACACTTAGGAAATAGGAAAGCCCTGGGCCTTCACAGAAAAGACAGACAGGTGACCTTAAGGAAGACAGGGGCATAATTCAGCAGAACTGGGATGCAGGCTGCAAGAGTCTGCTAAGAAGTGGCAGGTAAAACGGTAGAATTTATGCTGAAACACAAAATAAGGAAAGGGCATACTGAAGGCAAACACTGAATGGGTGCAATGGCTATCCTAATGGGTGCAAAAACAGACCTCAGGCAAACACCTGAGCACAAAAGCCCACTAATCATCAGAATAGTTATGTATTTCAGTCAGTGATGACATCTCCTAGACCTGGATCTTGTGTCTTGGTAGAGCTGTTTCAACAGCTGTTGAGTTGTTAAGTTGCTAAGTTATCATAGAACAGTTCAAAAATAGAACACATTTTCTACTGCATAAAAGGGTTCCATGTTAACATGTCAGAACTAAAGTAATGCAAACTAATGATTAATGTTTCACTCTTCCCCAAAGATGCTTTCTTACTCTGATGTTTGTTTCTCATAATATAAGTGGAATTCCTGTGGGATCAGGAATAATTAGTCTATTAAGTCAAGAAATTAACATGCAGATCAAGCAAAATAAGGGGATTTTTTTCCTGGAAGGTGTTCCCCTTAGCTTATTGTTGAGCCTGTGAAGACTCAGCACTTAAGATCTGGACCAAAATTTGCAGTTTTGTCTTACAAGAAAACATCTAGTCATATCCTAAGCTGAAAAGAAAAGTAAAATTTTAGGGCTATTTGGAAGACATACTAAAAACTTAGTATCACCTGAAATAACAAAAGTTTTCAACTGCTACTTATCAAGTAGGAAATAATCCTCTTTCACTGTTATTCACTCAACTTTTGCTTTTTAAAAAGCTTTAAGAAGCATATTACAAGATACTCTGAGATGCCACATTGAAAAACATAGCTGCATCAAGGGAAGCACTGCTAAGAAAAATGGTTCTCCAACATGCTTCCAAAGACTCTGTAATCCATAAAATACTCTCACATACTAGAAATAGCCTGCTGTATTTAAATAGGCTCATATAAGACAAAAAAACTGACTCCTACCATTCTCTTCATCTGCCTGGTACAGCGGGCACAATACCATACAAGTCGAGGATCATTCACTTCCTTGTCTGTCACCTGAGGTTTATGGCAATCCTGGTGGTAGAGATTATGGCACTCCTGACACTCCACTAGCTGATTCCCAGAAGTAACTGTCATTTGCCTGCAGAGCAAATAGTTAAGAACAGATTATGGGAGAAAGCACTTAAAGCATTATCAATTGTTGGAAATTTTGCAAGGCTTAAGATATAAATATTTTTTCTTTCACATATATTTTCTACCTGCAGCAAATTAAATGTATTCCTTTTCTTCCTGTGGAGGTTCTTCCTAACAAATATTTTAGCAATTTTGTATTTTTTAAAGGTAATTTATTTCAATAAAGTCTAAAATTTATCTAGAAATTCTAAAACTATTAAACATGTATATGACACTTTTGATTTCCTTGTTTGATTTTTATATTACAAATTTAAGCCTCACTGCTTTGCTTCACCTGGGCATTTATGGATACCTCACTGTATACCAATTATGACTTCCTCGTTATAGCAGCATATGAAGGCTTAGTTTACATCTGGGTAATTTTGCTGTAAACTATACAGCAATACGGTTCAAGAACAAATAACTTCCGAATGACAAGCCTGTAAGAGTGCTTTTTGCTACAGGATTTAAATCATCCAAGCTGTATTCTACTTTAGAGATGTATACGACTTTAGAGATATTTTATTAGCCATCCTTTTGGTCCCTACTAAACAAACAGACACTTGGAATTTGAGATAATAGCAGAATCATGGAAAGATGGAATCAAAGGGATTAACTGTGCAGTCCTGCCTGGAAGCAAACATGTAAGCTGGTGATGAGGACTTAATTTTGTGTGGGCCTCTGGTGAAAGTAATCATACTATATAAATGACAAATTAGCGATATACACATGATTGGGAGTATGCCTGTGAATTAGCCAAATACCCTTTTCCTAATGATTTCTTCTTTCAGATGACAAATCAGGCTATTTAATTGCTAAGCTGCTTTTGCTCATATCCCCGAGGAGCAGGTACCAGGTAACCATGGAAACTCTATTTGTAGATGGGTGGGGAAAGGTAATACCTTATTTCTTTGTAGAACAGGAAAATGAAGTTTTGAAGGTATTGTCCATATGGATACTAGAACATTTCCTAAGAAATATGTCTCCTTTAAACAGGCTATTTAAGAACAGAGGGAGAAATTTTTCTGAAATTCCAGGGCCCATTATTTTGGGTGCTGGATATTTCAAAACCTGTTTTGTTTGCTTGTTATACCTAAATAAACCGGGTCAGTACAAAGCAATGATTTTTCAACCTCATGTCCCAAGGGAATAGACTCACCCTATTATAAAATTGCAAAGAACAATTTCAGACTGATTAAAAAAAAAAGAACTCTTAATGTCCAGAAAGAAGTTAAACCAGAGTTATTTTTAAGTGACACAATAGGCAAGAAACAAACATGATTTTTTACCTTGAGAAAACAAAAAAGTACTCATAAATATAAGGTTGTTCTTTCAAAATCAGGCTTTTTTAAAGACATATTTTGGATTTTTTTTTGAGAGACAGAGCTCACTATCACCTGCATACTGCATGTAGAATTTCTTCTTCATATAACCGAGAAGCCATATAACTGGTGAGTTTTGTTATTTCAATGCCCCTTCTGTCCCTATGCCGCACTCGGTATAAAAGAACAAGAAGAAAAACACCATAGGCATCAAATGTTCAGTACTCCTAATCACTATGAAAATACATTAGACACTTGGCAAACCTTGAAGAAACATCTAATGTCTCTACTTTAGTTTTTACATCAATAAAAAAAGGAATATTCAAGTACACTCTTTTGCATTTGTGAACCCACAGCTGGGTTCTTGTTAACTTGTTTTCTTAAGCAATATCAATATAAACTCTTTGGCTATGAACCCCACCTACTCTGCAATTGGACATGATGTTTTCATTCACAATTGATTGACTGAGTCATTAAGAGATGTCATTTTCTAAAAATTATTCGTACTTGAATTATTTTACAGAGTATGCAGTGCTTTTGTATTTCATACGCTATTATTTCAGCTCAAGATGGACAACCCTCAAAAGGGCCCACGTATTGAAAGCTGAACAGTAATTAGTGGAATACTAATGTGTCTAACCAATGTGTTGGATTCAGAAAGTCTGAAGCATAAGTAGTCTGAAAAACACCTTGTCCAGCTTGAGCTAGAGATCAAGAACTGCAGGACATCAATTCCAACAGGTTTAATGTAAAATGAAAACCAATCCTGAGCATTGGGCGATTGTTGCCATCCCTTCTCTCACAGGTTGTTTATTTCCTCGCTGTGCTTCTCCCTCCCTCTGGCATCAGCTTGATGACAGTTATTCTAGTTATAGAATCATAGAATTGCTTAGGTTGGAAGGGACGTTAAAGTTCACCTAGTTCTAACCCTCCTGCCATGGACAGGCTCAAAGCCTCATTCAACCCGACCTTCAACAATTCCAGGGATGGGGCATCTCCAACTTCCCTGGACAACCTGTTTAAATGTCTCACCACCCTCAGAATGAAAAATTTCTTCCTTATATCTAATCTATCATGGAATCTACTCTCTTCCAGTTTAAAAATGTTACCCCTAGTCGTATCGCTGTGTGTCCTTGTAAAAAGACCCGCTCCAGCTTTCTTGTAGGCATCCTCTAAGTACTGGAAAGCTGCTATAAGATCTCCCTGGAGCCCTCTCTTCTCCAGGTTAAACAACCTCAACCCTCAGCCTCTCCCCCAGGGAAGGTGCTTCAGTCTCTAATCATCTTTGTGGCCGTCCTCTGGACTCTACTCCATAAGAAGATCTGTGCCCTTCTTATGTTGGAGGTTTCAAAGCTGGATGCAGTACTCCAGGTGGGGTCCCACCAGAGTGGAGTACAGGAGCAGGATCACCTCCCTTGACCTGCTGGCCACACTTCTTTTGATGCAGCCCAGGATGTGCTTGGACTTCTGGGCTTCAAGCATACATTGCCAGCTCATGTTGAGTTTGTTTTCTAGTGATAAGCAATCAGCATTGGTCATGATAGGTTTTGCATATTGTCTAGTTTTATTTTGTACCTGACACTTCCTGGAAAAATGCTGATTGTCTCATTAAAGGTTCAATTTTCAAGAAATCATTCTTATTAATGAAATATCTTTAAATTTATTCTTTATTTTGGACATATGCTTAAGTGATTTCCAGAATAAAAACTACCAAAGCCCTAATCAAAGCACACATCAAAAAACAAAGGTAACTAAACAATTGCAGTGAAGCAATGTTGACTTACCTGCAAACAACACAGGCTAATCCCATTTCCATAGCAAAGTCATCAGCACTGGTCTCCTCAAAGCTAGATAAATCAGGCATGGATAAATCCTTGCTTGTCTGAACTGTAATAGGAGAGGAACGTGCCTCTTGCTTCTCTAGTCTGGGCTTCTTTGGTGTATCAGCTCCTTCAGCAGTATCCCCTTTTATCTATTACACACACACAGAATGGGAAAAGACAAAAAGTTAATGAATATTATTAAAATGAGAAAATGACCAGGACAATTAGGTTCATGGTATAAGATGATCTAGTTTACATAGCATACACACAACTTATTTTCCTTACATACATACTTTCTTCAAAATATTTACGAACTAGAAAGTCAATCCACTTTTTGTACTTCAGCTCTAAATACTGGAAAAAGATTTGGGAATCCCATATTTCAGCTTTCTAGATTTTAGTAATCTCTTCCACTGGACTGAAGACTTCCATTGGATTGTCTAAATGGCAACATGATTGGATAATGCAGCTCACAGGCTATGCGCAATTAGATGAGTTGACTTACGCATGTTAGAAGGACAGCTTTGTCTAAAACATCTTCAAGCCTATTAAGCAAGTTACTCCATTAGAGAACAAAAATTACTTACTTTATCAGCAGATCTCTTTTCTGTTTCTTTTTTCACCTTTTCTGATGCAGTGGGCTTGCCATTGTTGTTGCCAGAAGGCAAACTAGAAGAAGCTTTAGGCTCTTGCTTACTGGAAATAGGTTTGGTAACAGACACTTTAGGTTGCTCTACTTCCTAAAAGCAGAAATAAAAATTGAAGGCAAACCCTATAACCCTACACTTCAGTTACTTCCAAACTTATAATTAGTTAGGTAACACGTTAGGCAACCAACATGTCATACAGCATTGATCACGTATATATGTACTTTTTAAAATTTAATATTTCTTAAATATTTTCACTGACAAATTAGCATGTTTAAGCTGAAGTCAATTATTAAAATCTCCCCTTATCATTCACCTTTCAGAGGAAAGGGTGCCTTTTTTCCAAAGACACATGCTCTTTGGAACATTAATTAAGAAGGAAAACTCTTCCACTTTTAAAATTCCACAAAATAACGAACACAAATTTTCAGATAGTTCTGAGGACAAAATTCAATATCAGCTGAAAACACAAGTTGACATCTGATGTCACCAGACATCAATACTTCATTCTCTCATTGGGGAAAATATTGGCCTCCGCTTAATCTCAGTCCATAGTCACCTCCAGATTAATAAATCTAGATCTCAACAGAAATCAATAGTTCTTATTAAAGAGGCACTAGTGTCAGCAATGGGTAATAAGCAAGCACAGCAATGTGTATGAGCAACGTACAACACACACACACACAGAGCTTAGTAAGAATAGAGTTTTTGGGTTTTTGTTATTTTCTGGGACGGGTCCTGAGCCCTGAATGTTATCCCTCCCCAAGTCTGCCAACTTCCTGTTGCATCCAGAGTCAGAAATGGATTTCCTCGTCTGCCTGACTATAGCAACCCTGTGTTCCTTAATCTGTCCTTGGATTTTCATGGTCAACCACAAACGAATCCTGCAGCCTAACAATGGAAGTAATGCAATTCTTGTACTTTATCCATTTCTGAGCTATGCAGTCCAGCTAACACTGGAGACACGCTGAAAAGAGCAGAACAAAATCTTTCATCCTCTGGCCTGAGCCTCAGTCTCACCTGAGGGCAGGTGACTACCAGCTGAGCTGGTAGAATTGGCTTCCCAGGCTCCTTTGTACTATTATTGTACTTAAGGTCCCAGCTTCCTCTTTAAACTACAAACCAATGCTTCTTTGAGCTCTGATATTGAGGGCTCCTGAGAGTTTTGAGACCTGTGTTAGAGGGAACATCAGGTTTCGTAGAGTTAACAATTTGAATAGAAAGCACACTACAAGCATCATGTATATGGCAGCAGTAATAGCGCCTTCTAGTTATTCAGAACCACGTACATGTAGATATGAAATATTACTAATATATCAGCATATGGACCATCATTAGAACATACCAGGCTGACTTCTAAGCATCCTAGGGGAGAACTACCTCATTATCCATATGGCAATATGAGGACGTAACCACTTGGTTATTTCCATACACTAATCTCAGATTCATATAACCTCTCTAGCAGGTGTTTAGCAATTTTCAGTAGATGAAAAATAATGTTTGTCCATTAGTTGGTGATAGTTTCAGCCTGCAAATCATTTCTGCTTTGAACCGTTATGTTGATTTTCATTCTCATATGACTTCACCAACAGAATTTCAAGAAAAGAGATCCAGATTTATGAGTGAATAGCTAGTTTTGCTTCATATTTATCTGTGGCAAAAATAATGTGCATTTTAAAGACCTTTCAGCTCTGATTATAACTGGGCAAATCCATGATTTTGGGCTTATCTTAAATAGCGTGTATGATAGCTTACTAACAAAAATGCCAAAACCAATACAAAAAGAACTATTACAAGGTCATGATACTTGCAAGACAGTATTCAATATCTCTTTTACAGGTCTTGGTACATCAACAAGATAAAGTTATTTTTTCATTAACTTCAATTAATCAAATGGACTATGTTACATAAGAGAGGAATGACGAATATGAGCACTCCAAAATTACTTATTCATTTTCCTCAATTTTTGATTATCTTTTAACTTTTCAGCTATAAAAGATGAATTAGGAATAACAGGAACTTCAAAGAGGTATACAAAAACAACCCACATTTTCTAATACCAATACCTTCTGAGATGGTCGATAGCTTGAGTCAGTCCCTCTGGCCAAAGACTCGTCAAGAAGCGCTTTCAGCTTTTCAGCAGAGTCCTTACTCTTTGAATGCAAGAAGCCCAGGGCCTTCAAAAAAATGGGATCAAGCTCCAAGTTCACTGTAGCAGCCATAGTGATGTCTTTAGAGGAAGGAAAAAAAAAAAAAAAAAAGAAAAACAATGTCAACTTTACACATAAGGAACATAATTCAAGCAGCATACAACTAACTAGCCCACAGAAGATTTTTTTGTTTTTGTAGAATGAAATTATATTAAAAACACAGCATGTATGATATATATTTGCATGAATGGAACAAATATTCCATATTCTTGTTATTCCATATATACAAAATATTGAAAAACATGCAAATTAAGTGTAAACTTCAGGAAAAGCAATTATTCCTCTTCTCCTTACATTATTTGCACATACAGTGATTTCTATCTCATTGCCCATTTAAGAAAGAAATATCTCCTACTTGTAGAAAAACTAACTTTTGAAACTTTGAAAAGAACAGCTTATTGTAATATGCAAAAAGAGATATAAAACAGCTAGTATACAATTTTATATATACTAAAAATGTGAAAAGATATATTGTCTGGTTTTAAATTTAGCTGAAACAGTGAGAAAAATTATAACTCCGATTGCAATATATCTAAGTCTCCTTAGGACAGCCTGGGTTTCTGTGTCAAGTAATGACTATCCAGAGCTCTAAGATGCCATAGTGGCACTGTAAATAGAATAAAGTGAGGAAAAGAATAGAATGAATTTGAAAAATCATGTTTGCTTCATAGCAAGATATTTCTGCACTCCGAAGTCTTCTCTGTAATTTTTTTTTTAGCGAAAACTCTAAGGAATTGCATTTAGAACAGAAATTGTCCCTGCAAAGATAGATATCTCAAACCTAATCTGTAATTAACAATTAATAATTTAAGAAATAACATGGGAATTTTCCTACTCTTTTCCAAAAACAGATGAGAAATCATATTGTTAATAATCCATTCAAATCTCATTTGAAACACATCAGGACGTGCCTTTTTTGTTGTTGTTGTTTTTTTTTTTTTTGGTTTTTTTTAAATACAGTAATGTAGAAGGCATTCTTGGAAAAGCTTTCATCAGTTCTGCTCAAAAGCACTGCTTGGGCACGTTTTTCAGCTGGAGCTTCCAAGGTTTTGTTTGATGAATTCTTTTTGATATTCAAGGCAGTGAACTTTTACCTCTGGCCAAAACACCAGCAGTGGCAGCCTGCTCCCTCAACACTTGCCTACAAGTCTCCAGGAACCTTTATCTCATGCTGAGCTTTCACGAGACACCAGAGAATCACTCAACTAAAATCATCAAGGGAGTTCGACATCCAGTAGACTTCACAGAGTTTTTATCAATGGACCCAGCAGAGAGTTAAGAATCCTCTTCAAGAGCCTCTTCTCTTTTCCTTAATCTTTGCTACTTGTCAAATCATCTTCTGGTGGCCACAGTACTTCTGCTAGTAAGTACTACACACCAGTTACTCTGCTTTTGACTGATCAAGCAGGGACTCCAGTGCAAACCCCATGCAGACAATTGAGTCTCTCTCTGATGTTTACAAAAAGTTAATTCAATGCATGTGGAAAGCACATACCCTCTTTTTTTCATGCATCTGCCCCTGATAAATTTTCAGGCTGTTCCTGGATTCTGTGAATCAATTCTCTCTTCCTTTTCTTTGTTCTGTGAATATGCCTTCCAAGTGTCAGTACTATATAGTCTTAAATAAGGACTCTGCTAAACCCTCTGTTAAGTGAAAACAGTAGAATTAAAACACTAATTTCTGAAATTTTGAATAAACCCCTGTTAAAAAAACTCATGTAAGTTCTTTTCTGAGACTTCTAGGAATACGTACTTGTGTAAGAAACATGTAGCCTCAACAGTCATTAGCAGCCAATTCAGGATGCCTGGAGTATTCGCAGAATAACTGTAAGCATACTAATTATGTTCTCATTTTTCTGAAGGTAACGCTTCCCAGATGTATTTCTAGCTCCAGCTTTTTAAAGACTTCAATTGTAAACGAACTGTTAAAATCCAATTTTCCAAAAGGTTCTCAATATTTATTCTTTTATTTTCATAGAAAATTGCTGCAATTCTTTCTCTGTTCTAAAGGCTAACTAATAATGTCATAGGGTACTACAGTTCTACCTAATATCACCCAAAAAAATTTGAGAAGGGAGGGAACTTGGTTTATTAAACAGCTCAATATTTAGGCATATATTTTCAAATTTAAAAAGTCTACTTGTAAGTTAAAGATAAGAATATTTAATGGAAAGATGAACACAATAGCTGTCTTAAAAATAGCATCATCTGAGGAAAGAATATTGATCAATATGCTCCTCCTTACTGCACCACAATAACACAACTGTCAAACAGGCTAATAACCAGTAACTGGCCTGGTACAAAAGGCAAAATATTGCTTTTGGTAGTGGCATTTTCCAAGTGTTTACAGATAGAACAGAGGTTTTATATTTATAAACCTAAGATCTAATTACACTCATTCATGTTGTCAGTCACCACTGCTCCTCTAGTGGTGAAGTCAGCATATAGCAACCTGACAGCCTCGGAGTAAGAATAGTACAGTGCTTAAACGATGCTCACAGAACCGTTAGAGTTGGAAGGGACCTTAAAGATCATCGACTTCCAAGAACTCCCACTACAGCAGGTTGCTCAAAGCCCCATCCAGCCTGGCCTTCAACACCTCCACGGATGGGGCATCCACAACTTCTCTTGGCAACCTGTTCCAGTGCCTCACCACCCTCACAGGAAAGAATTTCTTCCTAATATCTAATCTAAATCTCCTCTCTTTCAATTTGAAACCGCTAGCCTTCATTGCTGCACTCCCTGACAAAGAGTCCCTCCCCACTTCTTCTGTAGGTCCTCTTCAGCTCCTGGAAGGCTGCTATAAGGTCTCCCCGGAGCCTTCTCTTCTCCAGGCTGAACAGTCCCAGCTCTCTCAGCCTGTCTTCATAGGAGAGAGTTCTCCAGCCCTCTGATCATCTTCATGACCCTCCTCTGGTCCCACTTCAACAGGCCCGTGTCCTTCCTGTGCTGAGGACTTCAGAGCTGGACACAGTACTCCAGGTGGAGTCTCATGAGAGTAGAGTAGAGTAGAGTAGAGTAGAGTAGAGTAGAGTAGAGTAGAGTAGAGTAGAGTAGAGTAGAGTAGAAGAATCACCTCCCATGACCTACTGGCCATACTTTTCTTGATGCAGCCCAGGCTTTCTGGGCTGCCAGTGTGCACTGTTGGCTCGTGTTGAGTTTCATCTACTAGCACTCCCAAGCCCTTCTTCTCAGGGTTGCTCTGATGCCATGCCTACACATGTATTATCATGTTCATCATAATGTAAGTACATCCATTTAACTGAAAGTTATGTTTTCAGATATGGTCATATTTTCATCCGTCTGTTTCCGAACTCCTATATCTCTTATTTTCTGAGACAGGTATACAGTTGAAGATATTTTTTCAAGAAAGTACACACCTTCAATTTATCTTGCAATGCTATTATCAAACCCGCTCTTTATAAACTCAGCAATACTTTTATTTTTCACTGACACTGATGATTAGAAGGACCCTGACTAACGCATCTTTTAAGCTACCTTCAACATCTGTAGCATTTAATTTAAAACACAGTAACATTAATCAATAGCACAAAATTTCTTCCAATGTGTTCATCAATAATTAATTTCTCTTACCACTATAATATCAATTCACCATTTTTTCCTCCTTTGGATTCTTATGTTCCTTAGGATTTTCTTTCTTCCCGACTAGTTTAATAACTGTGGTAGTGGCAGATTTTGCTTATTTACCAATAATGCCTTTTTCAGCTAACTTTCAGATTTAATTAAAGTCTTAATAAAGTAGACCAAGGAAAATTGTAAAACAGAAAAACCTGAACTTCTATTTTCAGTTTTTGCTTTAATCTCTTAATCAGGACTTGATTCATGACAACATAATTTCTCAGTTATATCCCATGAGGGATATTTCAGAACTCACACACTTTAGTACAAGACAACTGTATTAATCAGTTCTCATTTATTTGACATATTTTCCAAAGAATTTCAGAAGATTGCAGTAAAACCTTCTGCTCGGAATTACTACTGTTGGTATCCTCCATTTTACATTCTATTCTACAGCATATTTTATACTGTACTTTAAATTAATATTTCTATCAAATATCATAGTTACCTATTTATTCATAATTTCTAAGATTATACTATTGCACTACATTTGCTGTTTTCTACTCCTCATGAACTGCACATTAGTTAAGAATGGCAGAATCATTCAGTTTGGAAGGGACCCCAAGTGGTCACCCTGTGCAACCTTAAAGAAAAGACAATACTGAATTCAGACCAGCTTGCCCAGGACTTTGTCAGTTGGGTCTTGAAAACCTCCAAACACAGGAATGTAGCAAACCTTTTGTGCAACCTATGCCAATGTCCTCATTTCCTTACTCTGAACCGGAACCTCCCCCGTTCCAACTTTTGCTGTCTCTCATTCCTCTGCAGTGCATCCAAGTAGAAAGACTGGCTCTATCTCCTCAATAATCTCCCCTTAGGTGTACAAAGGCTTCCATTATGTCCCCCTAAGCCCACGGTAGATGACATCCAGCACTCTTCCTTCATGTTCAGTTCTAGTTATTTTGTCACTGAGGACAAACCAGTTGGTCAAGTATGATTTTTCCTTAGTAGAGCCCAAGCTGGCTACCCCCAGTCACTACCTTATGCCTACAAATGGTGGAAGCATTGAGACTGACCACTGTGTAGTTCTCTGGATTGTCCTTAACCTTTTTGAAAATGAATATAAGATTTGCCTTTCTTCAGTCTTCAGGGGTCTCCCCCAATCTCATGATCTTTCAAAGATGACAGAGATAGCTTTGTGAAGATGCTGTAAGCTCTCAGCACCCCTGAATGCAGTGCACCTGGACCCACCGACTTGAACAACCTCTGCTATAATCCTCCTCCACAACTTGTAATTCCTCCTCCCCTTATGGCAAAAGGCCTGGGAGATCTTACTGATGAAGTATGAGGCAAAGAAGACATCAACTATCTCACCCATGTCTGTGTCTGTTGTCACTAAAACACTTGCCTGAGCGGGCATGCTTTTGTCCACATGTCCAGCACCGTATTTTTCCTTGTAAACAGTTTTCAAGATAAACGGCATTGCCTTACTTTTGACATTCTTTGTTAGTTTCAAATGTAGTTTAGCTTTCCTTACACCACTCCCACGTGCCTCCTTCTTGCACTGGAGCTCGGTCATGAGTTCCCTGTTTAATTGATGCCTTTTCCTGTTAATCTGCCTTACCTTTTTACAAAATGTTTTTGTTGTCATAAACAGTTTGTGTTGTCACAAAATTCAGTTTTATAGAAAACATTTATTGAAGTAAATGAAAAAAATCATACCTATGTAATTGAGATTTGCTAATCCCTACTGCCACCAAGCTTCGATATTCTGCAAAAATAGATCTGAACGTGCTGTTTAAACAGACTTGTCCTTCATTTGTCACCAGTAAACTGTTTATATCTGCACTATTGTTTTCACCTTTCCCCATCTCCACGCCAACTAAACTTTATCAGGTTTACACATTCCTTAGATATCATCCCCATAGTAATTTTCCAGCAGAAGAACCAAACTTTAGTTGAATTTCTGAATTAGTTCCACCAAAGCCAGGAGCACACTTGCTGAATTAGTTCCACCAAAGCCTTTGCAGCACACTTACTGCAAATTTCTCCCTGACATTGCCTTTATGAACAAAGAAAAGGCCTCTCATCTGACAGCCACCCTTTGAAAACAGAAAGCTGAAGAGAATGAGATGCCACCATCTTTTAATCCAAAAATATCCCGTGTTATGGTTGAAACTTATCTGCTCTACATACACGTACAAAGCCTCCATTTGGTCTGTTTCTCCTGATTTGCGCCATCGTGACAGCGGTGCCGCGCCCGCTGCCAGCCCCTATCGCGACAGAGGAGCTGAACACACACACACATACACGCACAGACACACACCGGTTCACCGGGGCGCCGACAACCGGGCCCGCTCCCACGGCAGCCAAACGCCGGAGCCCGGAGGCTTCCCCCTGCCCGAGGGCCACGAGTGGAAACTCGCGGACGCGCTGCCCCGAGGGAGAACCCCCAGCGCTGCGGGGACCCTCCCGCTGCCCTTACTGCCCTGGCC
>VZRU01018566.1:0-13806 GCA_013398155.1 Pedionomus torquatus
GAGGGGCCTGTGAGGGGCCGTGGGGCAGGGGTCAGTGAGGGGCCGTGGGGCAGTGGGTCAGTGGTGGTCCCTGGGGCAGGGGTCAGTGGTGGTCCCTGGGGCTGTTGGTGCTGTGGAAGGCCACTTTATAATGATCTCTTGTCTTCTGCTTTAGATATAATCCGTACTATCCGGGACCCGGAGAAACCTAATACTTTGGAAGAACTGGAAGTGGTAACGGAAAGCTGCGTTGAAGTGCAAGAGATAGGCGAAGACGAGTATCTGGTCATCATCAGGTTTACACCAACAGTACCTCATTGCTCTTTGGCTACTCTCATTGGTAAGGTTTCTGTTTTGTTAAATCTGTAACAATGAGCATAAGGTTCATTTTAGGTTGTCAGAATAACGTCAGTCTTCGTTAAGATTCGGTATTGCTGGTAGTTTGACCAGGAGTTTCAGCTTGAGAACCCTCGCAGGAACGCAAACAAACAAAACTATCCTACTGTTTCCATCAAGTTAGGGAAACTCCTCAAAGAGAAGCTCTCAAAAACCTGCTGGGAGGTGGTACGGAATTCCTTCTATCTGTTCTCCATTGTCTTATTTCAGTAATGCTACACCCAAAATTTGCCAGCTTTTCAATGGAAAAACAATGTTAAAACTTTATGGTTGTTTCCCTTATCTGTCCCATACCTTATGGGCTGTTCTCCATTCCCAAACGTGCAAAACACCCCACCTAAAATTCAAGATTACCAAAAAAATTCCAGACTGTTAGGAGCTTGAAAGCAATTAAGTTGAATGGGAATCTACGCTGGCTATTGGGCTTTTTTCCTTCCTTATTATTTGGGGTGAGATCACGTGTGAGAAGTCCCATCTGAGCTCTCTGAAATGACTTGTGTGAGTTCCAAGGTTAGCAGCTCTTACTATCTAGCTATCTTACTATCTTAGCTATCAATACTGAATTTTCTTGGTCTATGTTAAAGATTTGTGGGAAAATAGGTACTTAATGAAGAAGTGTGTGTGTTTATGCCCAAGTAAACCTTTGCAGCTTTATGTAGAAAATAAAGTAGAGACAGTAAAGCTTTAGTGTGTCAAACTAATAATTTGTTTATAGTCTGACCCTGCTGGGAGTGTCAGAGGGTTAGGGCTCAGGCCTGAGGATGGGTGCTGTACATGTCAAATCCTAAACTTCCTGCTCAGAATACAAAAGGAGAAGGTTGTCCCTTATACTGGTCTTTTTGGACTGTTAAATATGGATTCTCTAAAAATGCACCTCAACCCTTGAATTTTTGCAAGAAAATCTCATCTGTTTTCTTTCAACAGGCCTTTGTTTAAGAATAAAACTTCAGAGATGTTTGCCTTTTAGACACAAGGTAAAGTATCTGCTCTGGAACTTGCTTTGAAGTCCGTGAAGGTGTGCCAGGGTGTCTTTGAAAGAGCGTGTGCTGCAGGATCACGTAGCCCGTGAGCTGTGATTCGGGATGGGGTCTTAAAGCTGGTCGTTTGCCCACGGAGGGAGCAGATGTCACAGTGCAGTGAAGCACCTGAAGGGATCTGTGAATAACTGTGGTTCTTCCTTTGCTGTACAAAAGGCCGTTCACTGCTGCACTTCTGAAATGCAGCGTTTCAAGGGCTTTCCTCGCCAGCTGTCATTTGAGTTCTTGCTTGGTGGGAGAGAGAGTGGTTTTAAATCCAACCTTATGAAGAATCAAAGTTGTGGGGAATATGAATTTGGCCTTCTGCAATATTTCAGTGAATCTAAGCATCATAAATATAAAATATTAACAGTTGCTGTTAATTACTGTGCCATTTGGAATATCTGGGAGTTCTCCTCAGTGGACCAGCCCTCTGTGAGTGAGCCCTGACAGCAAGAGGACTGCTCTGTTGGCAGTTAGAAACTGCTTACGGGGAGTTCCACTGCTTTACTTGGGTATCATCTGGAAAAAAACTTCAAAACGGGCTCATGAGGGTTTAGAAGAATTGCAAGGTTCAAAACTGGAACTGCACTGAGGGAATCTTTCAGACCTGTGTGTTAGGAACTGTTGTATCAATGGCCTGACCCTGGTCCATGTGCTGTCCCTAACAGGCCAGCCCTGGCTGTGCTGCTGGAGAGTAAGAAGCTATATAGGAAACAAGGGGTTAATATATCATTAAAGAAAGCTGTTTGGGTCTTCACAGGAACTAAGAGTAGACTGCAGTCTTTTATAGACTTTCAGAAACCTGCCTGAAGTGATCTAAATTATAAATTCATTGGCTTAGGATTTCTGGCATTGATTTTTTGCCGTTTCATTTTTCTAGTTGCTAGCTGCACCCTTCCAGCTAAAGAGTGTAAAGTGAGACTTACATTTCTAGAAATGAGGTAGGCAGGGATTTGTTTTGCTGGGCACTTGGTAACACATAGGTTTAATTTCGACGAGATAAGATAAAAGGCAGAGGATTTGTTTACTTGGTCTCCCTTTGGCGCATCAGTTTTATAAGATCTTCTTGCAGTTTAGCATATACAAGGGTTTTTTGTAGCTTTTTCCCAGCCCTGTTAAATACAGCAAGGGGATTTAGGTCTGGTTGGGTTCCAGTCTGTTCCCATGCAGAAAATGGATGCTGCAGTACGCGGTCATTTCCAAATAGAATATTTGTGTTTCTCATCACTGAGCAAAACTGATTAGGAATATCTTACTAGGAAGCTCTTCCCAAGGATGTCTTTTCAAGAGCCCTCAGCTCGTGAGGGTGACAACTGCAATTCTGGTGGCTTTTAACCAAGTTGTTCCTGATTTGTGTCCTGCAGAGAACTTGTTGGGAAGGCAGTGCCAATCCTCTGCTCTCTCTCCACCTGAACCACCATGACTTTTTCACAGGAGCGGTCGATAAGAGCAAGGAATGAATGGCTCCACGATTCTGGAGAAAGATTACTAGGGCCTCTCTGAGCTGGGGGAGGAGATTGTCTGGTGATGGTGTTGCAGTGATGCCTAAGATCAGCCTTGTTGTTAATGCCCTTTTGTTGTCTGTGAACGCTTTTTAAAAGCATGAATTATGTTGTATGTGTATTGTACAATTTTTTTCTTCCAGTATTGTGTATGTTTACCTGTTAATGTATGCAGCTAACCTCATCGATCTCTCCTCTAGCTGGAAATCTACATATCTGAAGGTACACATTCCACCGAAGAGGACAGTAAGTAGAGCTTGTGAAGGAGTGAGTGCATCTTTTGACTCTATGTTCTTTTCAGAAATTAATACACCGTTAAAGCTTTAAACCGAAACAGGTAGTTGAGGCTATTTCAAAAGCTCTGTTGGTGCTGTGTGTGTGTGTGCTGCCTCTTCGTGTTCTTTGTTTGTGGTGGGCTTTTCTAAACAAACCAGCCCTGCAGTTCTTACAGGTGTTGAGTTGTTTATAACGTAAGAACTTGTGGCTGTGCTGCTGGGTGATTAACATGAAGAACGTCCTGACTGGTCGATCTCATGTGTTTCTCAGTCAATGTTTAAAATAAAGCTTACAGGACATCAAAAAGTGTCTCAAAGCTGTAGCCAATCACTGCCTTAAACGGTTGTTAAAGCCTTTGGCCAGGCAGTGTCCCAGGCTTTTTTGTTCTTCAGCATTAGGTATCTTTGGCTAGAAATTGAATCTGGAGAACTCAGACTGCTAATTTGTGACGAGTTTCACACTTGATGTTAATTAGAGCATCTTACATTCTTTTCCTGAACTAGAAAAGTAACAAAAGCGCTTGGTTTCTGATGAAAAGAAAGCTGAGGCCGTGTCCTGTCACCGCACAGCGGTGTTTTCTCAGCCTTTTGAGCTCCCCAGGTGTGGGGAACCACCGCTGCCGTAGGGTGTGGAGCGTGTGTCACCTTACCGAGGCAGTACCTGTAACGTACCACTGGAAACCGCCGCTGACTTTGCCTTTCCTGTGGTTTTCCTTTTGCAGTCAACAAGCAAATCAACGACAAGGAGAGAGTCGCAGCTGCGATGGAGAACCCCAACTTGCGGGAAATCGTGGAGCAGTGCGTTACGGAGCCTGACTAGGAGCTGTAGTACCCCCGGAGTTAGCCTTTTGATATGTTTCTTAAGCTCTGTTCAGAAGAAAAAAAAAAAGAAAATAATAATAATCAAGGCCTTGAGTTTAATACTTGAGTTCTTTTTATCTTCCACATGTTTTTTTTAAAAGAAAATGTTTATAAGATAGAGTTAAATTATGAGGAATTAGTCTCTAAAATAAAGTGAAGTGTATAGCGTTAAGAGTTTGTAATTTCTGGTGTCCAGAGAAATATTTTATGATTAAAACCAAACCAACATAAGTATTGCCTTCTGACAGACATTGTCACATCAGTTCAGTTTTGCAAGTTAAATTTCTACATTGTTTCAATCACTGCACTGTAAAAATAAACCAGATTCTTGTACTGAAACGCTGCTTTCTGAGTTGACAAGTTTTCAGTATTTCTTTTTTCTTCAAGCTCAGGTTAGCTGTTAGAGAAGGGAACGTTTCATTCAGCTTCGTGGTTGATAAGCACCTTAAAGCTGAAATAAATTTAGAATTTGGAGCCCAGAGACTGCACTAGGAGAAGGTGTGTTTTTGCTGGGACACTATTCCTGCTAAGAACTTGCTTTGCTTTTTTTTTTTCTCCCTCTGTCAGTAGATGTTTCTGACTCTGCCGGCTTTACTTTGTAATTCTCCTGGGGGTGAAATTTTATCTTGGGGTAAGATCTTGCCAGTTTGATCCTGTTTTTTCTCAGGGCTCAGCTGCAGTGTGGAGGGGGAGCGGATCCTCCGGCCCCTCGTTCCTCCTGTCCCTGCTGTCCCACCCCTCACGCTGCTCCCTTGCCCCGATAAAACCCTCTCCGGAGCAGCCGTGGTGTTTCCTGCCACCAACTGGTTCCCTGGGCTTCCTTCCCATGGCAGCTGGGGATTTGGCCGGGGATTTGCCTTTCCTTGAAGAATTAGGCAGAGATTTCTGGCCCGGCTGCCCTTCTCCCGGTGGATGTGATGTTCAGCATCAGCCGCGCAGCCACGGGAGGGCCCCCGAGGTAAATGGATGTGCTGGGGGGAGGCTGCTGCCACCCCCCGTGTCCCACAGCACCTGGGGAACCCTTCAGGTCGTCCCCGGGGGTGTTACCTGGGTAGTTTTCCACTGCAGCGGTTCGGGAAAGATTCAGGGAGCCCTTCCTCCCTGAAACAGCCATCACTGGTGGGGTTGTGTTTGGTTAAAGGGGGAGAAACTCTTGGAGTTCAGCACAAACAGCTGTTGAGATGTCAGGGATTTGTAACCATTTTAATAATAAGGCACAAAAAGCTTTCCTGAGGGCAGGCAGTGGTTGCTGTCCAGAGAAGGGAGAAGGGGATTGTTCTCTCCCCTCCCTTTTCCCCCTTTTTTTTTTTTTTTTTTTGGTTTGTTCGGGTTTTTTTAAGCTAACTTTGGCACTGGAGGTGAGGAGATTACAAGCTCTTGTTGTAAGCCCAGCTGTGACAAGTGTCAGGGCTCTGCTTTACAGAGGGAAAGGTTTCCCCCGCTGCTCCCACCCAGCCGCGCTGGAGCCCCTTCAGTCCTTGTGTGCCTGGAGCCTGCTGACCACCAGCAAAGCCCCCTGCAAAATGCCCCAGGCTCCGGAAGGTAATTCCTACTCCAATTACACCGGCTCTCTTCCAAATTAAATGTGTATCCTTCAAAACACCATGAGAAAGACCCTGGGAAAAGGAAGAGGCTTTTCTGGGGGAGGGAAATGCAATGATGCAGTTCATTTTGCTAGAAAGTTAATCCCGAGAGGGTTCTCCCATTTCCTGATCCAATGCAAAAATGCTCCAAGTCATGCTTTCGGAGTCTCAACCCATTTCAAATAATCTTTAATCTAAATAAACAGCTTCTGGATTGTAGTAAGACGCGTGTGGGTGAGATCTGCACGAGGCCCGGGGCAGCAGGTGACTTTGCCGTTCTCTCTCTCTCTCTGCGGGCACTTGGAACCCCTCGGTAGCCCCCAGCCCCCGTGCTGCTGGGGCCAGAGGTGGCTGAAATGTTTTTAAATGCCAATTTGGGACTTCTAAGCGCCACTTCTCCAGCAGCGGGGCTGGGTTCAGCTGCTTTGGATGTCCCCGAAGCTGCTGGCCCCATGGGCAATTTGCCTCCCGGCGAGTCCAGCGAAGCCTCGGAGCTTCCCGGAGGGATGGATCTTGTTTCCAAGAGTTTCTCCTAAAAGCAGGGACCAGTTTGTGTTTCAGCCACAGTCGGTAACTTCTCCCAGGGCACAGCGACGGACGGGGCTTACGAGCTGATGACTTTAAAGAACAGCTTTCGCTGTACGGGAGGGACTCCTGCCCGGGGGAGGCTGCGGCTCCAGGAGCCAGTGGTTTCTCCAGTACGAGGGCGTTTGTTGGTGCTGGGGACACCCAGACAAAGTGAAAAGCGAGGCACCTGCGGCTTGTTTGGCTTCTTGAGACCCTGGGTCTATTCCAAATGGCCAAAATTGATTCTTCAAGGTTATTTTCTCTTTGGCAGATGGTAAAAAGATGCACTTGTCTGGAAGCATGAAGTACAACCAGGCTGGCAAACACAGCCGTGGCAAAATATCATTTCAAAGACAGAATGTGGTTTTAGCAGCAGCTTTGCTGTGTGCCCACGGGCTCTCACTGCTCGCCAGCACCCACCTGTGTTACTGAAAATGCACGTGTAGCACCCCAGGGGTGCAGGGTCGGGCTGTCTCAGGGTCTGTGAGCAAGACCTTCTGGTGCTGGCAGAAGAGCTGGAGCAGCGAGTTACCCCAGCCTTGGGAAAGGTGGGCTTGAGGCATGAATTTGCAGTGGACAGAAAGGGAGAAACCCCCACAGAGATGGGAGGGGATAAATAAGGATAAATAAATACCCTGCGGGGATGCCTGAAACCCACTCCTGAGCCTGAGCTCACCTTATCTCTCAGCTGTTTTCCTGGAACTTGTGTTTTGTTTTGTTTTGTTTTTTTTTTTGCTTTCCAGCACAGGGGTTGATGTTTTCTAAACAGAATGAAGATATCTGCTGGGAGCAATGAGGTTTTGTGAAAGGCTGTCACCCTGAGATATGCAGCTCCTCGTCTTGGGTGAGCTGCCGGGCAATTCACCGGGTGCCTGTGCGCAGCCTCGGGTGGCACCTCCACAAGGTTGTCAGGATTCAGTGGGGTTCAGCTGTTCTGAGATGTCTCTACTTAAAACCTCGAGACCTACGAGACAGCCTCTATTCTAGATTGTTTTCTATATTTTTTTTTAAAATCCAAACTCCTTTGCAAAATAAAATGCCAAGTTCATTGTTCTTTGCCCAAATCCTGCTTTTTAAATCCCGCTGCAGCTCTGGAGATGCTGCACTTTGCAGCAATTCCCCACTAAACGGGGGTTGGCAGAGGCTTCGCTGTGCCCCCAGCACGTGTAGCAGAGAAACAGGCACCCGGCAGGTCACGGTGGCCACGGGCAAGTGGAGGGAGAGGTCAGGAAGGGCCGTATTGGGCACGGTTTTAGGTGCCCGAGGGCCATACGATGTCTCTCCAAACCCAGGAAGACAGGGAGATGCCACCTGTCCTCACATGCTTTCATCCAATATTGAAATTGTCCCCTCTTATTATTAATATTTTGCATTTACAATAAGGGAGAGCAACTGCAGAGGGCACCAGCAGGCCGTGGAGCGCAGTGACACCCGGTGAGGAGCATCCCTGCCCTGGGCTCCTGCTGCTCCTCCTGGTCTGCACCATCTCAGTGTCCCCAGCCCCAGCGCGACCCCCAAGCAGCCAACAGCCACCAGCCACCATACAAAACCCAAAAAAAGATAAAGCAGCTACATTCTTAAATCCTTTTCTTGCTGCCCTACCTCTGCTTTCCTGATCCTGGAGGTTGTCCTCGCAAAACCTTTCCGTGGAACACAAGACCTAGAGGTTTTAGAAACGAGATAAAACAAACCCATCTCTTGGTGGCCACAGAGGGGCAGATGGATGTTGTGAACTATTCCTGGTCTGCCTGGGCTTTGCTGCCTCCTGATGAGGGACTGATGACCCCTCTGGCTCTTAGGGGATTAAAACACTCCAGCTGAGGTCATCTGGTTGGCACAGAAGCACTTGGGTAAGATCTGAGAGCTGCAGAACACAGGTGTCTGCGAGGGTGACCCAGCTGCTTCTTGAGATGCGGAAGCGTTTCAAGGGTTATTGTTATTAAGAGACACAAACAACCTCCTCCATAAAATGCCTGCTGCTTCCCGATTAACGAGCTCCCAGTTCCTTCCTGTCTCCAGCTGTGGAAATGTCTGGAGGTGGCCAGGGGAGACAGAAGGTCTGATTTTTCATCTGAAGCCAGACGCCTCCAGCTCCTCTTTCAGAAGCTTCCAGAAGCAGCAGCAAAACCTGGGCTACAGGGAACTGCCCCGGCACCTCCCTTGCACAGGTTCTCCTGTGATGCTGCAATCAGGAGTGTTTATGAGCACCATCCTGCTGCTGATTGCCAGGATGATGGTGCTGGTCACCCATCATCTCCCAGTCACCCAGCTGAGATGGTTTAGAATACTCCTGTTCCTTCCCTCCTGCTGGAGAAAGAAACCCCCCTGGACAGCCCTACCCAGCTCCTAGGTGACCCCAGCCCGGTGGTGGCTGTGGGGCTGGGGAGTGACCCACATCTCTGCCCGTCATTGCCAGTGCTGGTGGCCCCATCAAGAGCCTGCTGTGCCCCTGCAGCCTCTCCCTGCCCCCCAGGCTGAAGCCACCAGGGTTGATGGCATGTCCCCAGAGCTTTGGTTTCGGTAGGTCCGTGTCTTGTTGGGTTTTCCAGTTCCCCTCTCACTCGGGGCCTCTGGGGCTGGCCGGGCTCAGCAGAAGTTTCCACTGATGAACATCAAGGAGCCGCTTCCTTCCACTGGGCTGTGCTGATGGACAAGAGGTTGGGCTCAGCTTCTTTTGAAGACCTCATTATTTTAAGTACAGCTGATAGCTCTGCCTGGCACTTACCTTTCCAAATCTCTCTTGTCCCCTGTCCTGCACAGGGACAAGCCTTGCCCAAAGAGCCCCAAGCCCCGGGGAGGTAACGGAGCAGACGTCACAGCCGCAGAGCAGGGGTGTTGGGTCTGAGCACCCCCCTTTCGCCTTCCCCTGGTTTAACACCACGGGCCCTGGTCTCCTTTTATAGTCACAAGGCTTCTTCACAAATTTCCCGCTGGATCCCAGCCCAGTTCTTTCCCACATTCTTCGTTGCCCACTAAAAGGGAGCTCTTGCAAAACTTCTTTTTCAATCCCGCCTGCCGTCTGGCTCCAGAAACGGGGCTGGATCCAGCTCCCCCGATGGACACGGTGCGGGGATGGCTGATTTAATCTCTACCCCCATAACCCCTTATGTGTGTGTGTGAGAAAAGGCTATTTAGGAGACGCTGGGAGGAGGTGGGAGAAGAGGTGGGGACCCCGAGCACAGGCAGCAAGGCAAGGGTTTGCATGGCTGAGCTGTAGCAAAAGTGGAAGCTTAGACACAAAAGCATACACCGAAAGCCTACAGAGAAACAGAAAATATTTGGGGGAGGCTTTATATTTACAATCAGTCCTGAAAAAAAAAAACAACAACTAAGAAAAGTCCTTCGGAAGTTCAGCTCCGTGGATGTCAGGGAGGTTGGAACGGGAGCCGCGGCTGCGGGCTGGAATCCAGCAAAATCTGGGGGGAAAGGTCCTTCAGTGCAGTCAACGCTTCTGTGGCTGAAACAGTCAACGGACCAGGCTTAAAAACTACTCTGAAGGAGACCGTGGCCTGGCTGAGGGGGGTAGCTCACCCGTCATTTGCACTAAGATTGGCTTCTGGTTTGGTCCCAGCCGCCCGTATCCCCGCTGCGCATCCCGAGCTGCTCAAACGGCCCCCGGGTACCCAACTGCATCCCAGCAGAGCATCTCCAACCTGCACGTCGGGGGCTGGGTGGCTCCAGAATCAAACTCTTGTCTTAAATTGAAACTTCATCGACAGTTTCTTGAAAACAAAGACCACACAAACGTGGGGGTTCGCCCTCGCTCCAAACCCGCCCTGCGTGGATTTATCATCTGTTAGTCCAAAAAACTGGCACGTGCAACCCGTGAGCAATTCCTTCCCTGTTGGGTAATTACCAGCTGGAGATTACAATAGATCTCAGGAAACTTAGCTGAAACCCTCTTTTCAAAACATATTGTTTGTTCTGTTTCCTCTGTGGAAAAAATATAGGAAAAAACTACTTGGGAGCATCTGTCGGAGCTTGGTGCTGGGCTGGGGGGGAGGCGGGGGCGAGGAGCCCCGGGGAAAGCAGCGGGCGAAGGAGGCTGGGATGGACCATGGCTCTATTTACCAAAGCAATTCAGCCCGGCTTCCAGGGCAGCCTGGGCATCGGATCGCTTTGGGAAGAGGTGGAGCGGATAAACCTGAAATCTAGGAGCTGAGTGCAGCTCTTTGGAAAGTTTTGGAAGGCGGTTCCTCGCCTTCATGAAGCTTCATTTGCCTTAATTGCCGTTTTTAACTTCCTACTTTTGGGTTGTGTTGGGTTTCATCTTTTTGGCTTTTCCCATTATTCAGAATTTTGTCTTCCCCTTCCCCTCTGCTCTTGCCTCCTTCACGAGCTGCTGAAACACTCAGGGTTTGGGTTTTAAAGCAGCAGAGGAGGTGGCTGCCCTGGGATCAGGAGCCAGCAGAGACCCCTGCAGAGGGATGCTCCCAGATCTTCCTCGGGCACTGACAGGACCCCTGAGTTCAGGATCCCCTGCAGTACCTGCACCCGAGATTTGCCGGTCCCACAGGAACTATTTTAAGGCAGAACTTCACAATTTTTGGCCAAAAAGTCACAGCTGCTGGGGGGGAGCGGGATCCATCTGAGTCCCTCCTGTCTCTCCCTTCCAAGGTCTCCGGGGATGAAGCCATTGGAGCGGGAAAGGATAGCTGTTTCCCAGCTCCAGCACAGCTGAACATCTCCCAAAGGTTTGGCTCTTGGGAAAAGTCCATTTGGAATCTTTCCCCATTTCGGCAGCGCGGGGAGGGGGGAGAGAAGGCAAAGAGGCGAGAGGCGTTTGCCTCCAAAGGCCAAAGTGGGAGGTGAGGGGCAGCAGTACATTATCTGCCTTCTGCTGCTGGCTGAGCACTTATTTCCTTGAAAATGCTCTTGAACATAAAAATAAATTCCACATCTGTCTTTTATCAAATAAAAGGACTCATTCTTACTGACAAAGCAGCTCATGACTCCTGGGCAGGCCTGGGAGGAAGGGCAGCTCTGTGCTGTGCAGAGTATTGCACGGTGCCGCCCAGGGCAGTTGGTTTCTGGCTCCATCCTCAACGTGGGTCATTTCTGCTCTTCTCCAGCTGCAGCCCCCGTCTCCCCTCCCAGCGCTGGGGCAGGTGGAGCCCAGGGACCCCTCGGCTGCTCAAGGCAACTCCTTATACCATGCAGGTGCTTTCCCAATTTCCCATCCCAGCCGGGGTGGGGGGTGTCTTGCTGAATATATACCTTTGTATGTGTATAAATATATATTTATATTCCTATATGTGCAGAGGTAGGGGCCAGCAGGTCGAACAGCCTCAGCCCCCTGCAGAGGAAGGCATGGTCCATGCCCTGTACCCAAAGAAGGTACCCATGACACAAAATGTTAAGAACAACTCATTTGAAAGAGGAGACGTAGCTCTGGTATCAGTTGCTGCTGCAATCGAGCTTGCCTAGATTTGCAGAAATGGGCATTCCGGCCTTAAAAACCAGCCCACAGCTCCCATCAGCCCAGTGCAGACGTCCAGCCGCTACTGGGAGGCGACCAAGCTGCAAGATCAAAATTCCCCGTAGCCTCCGACAGCTCGGTGGGGAAAATGAGTGTTTTTCAAAGGGGCCGAGTAAACGCCAGTGGCCAAAGGTCAGAGGGACCTCGACCCCCCCTTGGCTCGGCTCACAATGAGGGACCCCCCCCTTTGCCGTGTGCCCAGTGAAGCATGTGAGCTCCAGCGCGGGGCGTCAATGGGGTCTTTCTGAAGTAATGAACCAAAAGCATCTGAGAATGACAAAGTGACCGCATCCTGGCCACCGGCATCCCGGATCCCCAGCGACGAGCGTGACCCAGGGCTTTTCTCCCCTCCGCGCTGGGCAGAGCCGGGGCTCGTTGGGAGGCTCTGCCAGGGGCTCCGGTCAAACACACGCGTGTTCTTGGCGTGACCGGTGCATCCCACCCGGCGCTGGTGGGATTCCTTCTGCTGAAGGCCGGTGGCCCTGGAGCTCAGGGACCTCTGTGGTGCGGGACTGATGTATTCCTGCTTTGCTCTTTCATACTCTGCTCTAATTAACCCAGAAAAAAAACCAACCTTGCTTTCCTGGCAAAACAACCTCAGATACCTCTTGGAAAAGCTTCTTTCTGTTTCAGACATCTGGTTACTTTCCCGCTTCCCTCTGCACACCACTGCAGCCCCTCTTTCTGAAGCAGCACCCTCCTTGTGGTGACACATTATCATAAAGTGTCTTTAAAAGAAGGGAAAAAAAGGCATTTCTGGTTAGTGCCTTGGTTAGGAGGAGCGAGCGGACGCTCAGACAACGGCACAGTGAGTGACACCCGCAACTGCCCCCGGGAAGGCTCTGGTTTTGCCGGGAGGGGATGTGGGGAGCTCTGCTCTCACCTGCCCCTGGCTTAAAGCCGATGCTGCCGTCGGAGCGTTCAGAGCCAGCACCGGCAGGACCAGGGCCAGAACTGCCCCGGTTCCGCAGAGGTTCCCATTTGCCGGTGCCGTCCGTTCCACGCTGCAGAGTGAAAATTTTCTTTGTGGAAACCAGATATTAGAGGTCTTACGGAATTAAAGGTATCCTGCAGACAGAAATCCAGGCGTTTTAGTCCTCTGCCCTGTCTCCATTTCTGAAATTACAGCTATTCAGCGTCAGTGTGTAAACATTTTAATGAAAGATACAGAAATGGGTTGCCAGCTTCAAGTCCCTTAAGAAAAAAAAAAATCCCTAACCCGGCTGGTGGCTGTTCTGGTGGAATGCTAGATGCTCCCGTCATAGATATAAAAATAATCACAAAAGTCAAAGAGTTTTGTGCTGGCCTGCCAACACCATCGAGAGGCTGAGAGTGTCAAATGATAGCACCATAAGCGTTTCTGAGAGGTCTCCCCCGAATTATTGCTGCTTTCCGTTTCCCTTCCCCAAAACGTTTCCCGATGGAGGGTCCCGGCTGCCCCGGCATCTCCGGCGGGACCCGCGTCCCCAGCCCACACCAGACCTTATTTTCAGACCAACGGTTTGAGCACCCTTAGAGTGTAGCACAAATAAAAGAAGCCTTTCCCCGTCTTTTGAGAAGAGCACCGGTGGCACCGCCGCGGCGCGAGGCAGCGCCACGAGTCCTGGCTGTCGCCCAGCTCCCGCCGCCGCCGTCCCGCTGCTCCGGGAGCCGCCGCGGGTCCTGGCGCTTCTTGCCCTCGGGGATGGTTCTGTCACCTCCTGGAAGCCCGCTCGTCCCCGCGGTCCCGGCCAGGCGCCGCGTGGTGCCCGTGCTGGCGGCAGCTTCGGCAGCACTGGAGGTGGACTGTGGGGAGGTGGCACCGTCCCAGGACCCGCAGGGTCTGGCAGAAGCTGAAGGTCAAGCGGTCACGCTCGCAGACGAAGCCTGGAGGGGAATCGAGAGGGCAGGGACAGCGTTGGAGGCAAGGATGGTGCGCTTGAGGCAAGAACTGGCACGAGATGGAGTCACAGGATCACAGGATTGTCACAGTTGGGAAGGAACCCTGAGATCACCGAGCCCAACAGCACACAGACACATGTGGCCCTACAGCCTCGGCCACCAGAGCACCCCCTGAAGTGCCACATCTACTCATCTCTGAAACACCTCCAGGGATGGGGACTCCACCACCGCCCTGGGCAGGCCCTTCCAGTGCCCGACCACCCT
>VZRU01018566.1:26909-47723 GCA_013398155.1 Pedionomus torquatus
GAAAGAAAGGCAGACACACTCCATGCACGGGTGTTTTAAGGAAACCTGCTGCAAGCCCACCCTACAAATACATAAGCACAGGCAAAACCTGCTCCTCGGGCAGAGAGCTTTTGCTTTTAGCCCTGCAATTAGCGGGTGGTTTTTCCTCCCCGGTGCCTGAAACCGGCTGGGAGGGTCCCAGAGTCAGGAGGATGCTGCAGACCCCACTGCAAGCATCAACTGAGATCCTGCAGGTGTGGGATCCTGCTGAGCCCGCTGCCCCCCCTGCCAGCTGCGGCTGGGGGGGTTCAAAGCAAGCACAGCACCATGGGTGGCTCAGCCCCCCGCCCCAGCCACGCACTTGCCCAGCCACTGGGCATTCACTCTGGGCGAGCAAACGCCAGGCATCGGCCAAATGTGCTTCCAGGGAGAGGGAGGAAAAATAACAGCGGGTGCAAAACACCCGGGTGATGCTTGGGTGACCAGTCCTGCCCTCTGCGCCGGCAGCCCCCTCCCCAGGAGCCCCTACCTCTCTCCAGGAGGACGTGTACCAGTCCAGGCACGGCACGCTCTGGCAGGGCAGCTGCGCCGGTGGCTTGTAGAGGACAGCCTGGCAGTGGAAGGGCCGCAGGAGCCTCTGGTCCCTGGTATCGATGCAGTGCACGTCCCGGACCTTCGTCCCCCCGCCGCAGCTCCTGGAGCACTGGGGAAGGACAGGAGCATCACGCCGGGGAAGGGGAATGGCTGCGGCAAAGGGAGGTGACCCCAGGGACACACTCTGCCTTGGGCTGGACTGAGGTGGATGTTCAACCTCTTTCCACCTCCCTTCCCTAGTCCAAACTAGAGAAAAAGCCCGTGCAGCTCCAAATCTGTCACTTCCATCCCTCTGAAAGCAATCGCCTTCTTGTTGTAACCCCAACAAAGCCTTTCCTAAGGAATGATGACCCCCCCGCAACTGCAGAGCCAGGAGATGGTGCCCACCCGGAGCCAGGAGGGCTGTTCCCCACCGCCGAACCTTGGGATTCTCCCTGCCCCATGCAAACACCGTCTGCTCGGGCAGGCTGGCCAGAAGGTTTTCCGGAGACTTTCAAACCTCTCTTCATTTAGCTTTCTGCAAATTCCTGCCTTTTTAACCAACCCAAGGTTAGGAAAATTGCAAAGACTATCGTGGGATGGTGCAGCTCAAACCCCTGTGGCAAGTACCAGTCTCTACCCTCTGCCTGCAGGAGCCACGGGGCAGGAGCACGCCCAGAAGGCAGGTCCCGCTCCAGCCCCAGGGGTTTTTCCGCGGGGTTTGGAGGCTCCACGTCCCCTTTACCTTACTCCAGTTGCCCACACGCCACGAGGAGCAGGGTCTCAGGGAACACCTCCGTGCGGGGACGGGTCTGTTGGCCGCGGCACAGGCGTCGTCGCTGCCGCTGCTGCAGCGCACGCTCCTCCAGATCGCGCCCACGCCGCAGGTGGCCGAGCACTGCAAGACAGCAGGCACAGACGCTGCCCCTCGTGCCCGGCTCCGGACCAGGACCGAGCCCGGTGGCCCAGCAGAAAAGGTCTCCGGGGATGTGGCTCATCGCCCCCTCCCCGGGGCTGCCAGTAAAAGCGGGGCAGAGCTGCAGGAGGATGCGGGAGAGAGGAGCTGTCCTGGAGGCTGTGCCCATCGCTGCCCGGACCCAGTCCCATGGAGAACCCACCATGGAGAACCCCCCACACACTTAAAGAGGCTCCTCTTTAACCAGTCCCACATCACACAGCCCTTGGTTTGGGGGAAGGAGGAGGAAAACCCTCCTCCATAACCCATTTCAGTCATTTCTGGTCTGGCTGGGACTGTCCTTTCTCTCCCCGTGCAGCTTCTGGCTTCCAGGAGGGTTCTCAGGCCGTGATCCCGGGTCCCAGCAGCGACGGGCATCGCCCCACGCCAGCGTCCTGGCCACGGCCACCTGCAACTCGGTGGGAAACCAGGGCAGCAGCAGGGATCTCTGCCGTGGGGGGTGGCTTTAGCTTTTCTCGTCACTAGGTCTCTATTAATAGCACTAACGACTTGAACCGTTTGACTGCTGCCTCGCAAAGCTGTGCTTCATGCCCTTCTATCACAAGCACTGCCTGTCCCTGGCTCTCTCTGTTCTGAGCTCCCATAAAGATTTCTCTGCACCTGAAAGGCAGCGCCTCCAGCTCCTCTGGGGGATCCCCCCCTCAGCTGGCCAGACCGAGCCCATTTATTTTGTAGCAGACTTTCCACTTAAAAGCCTTTGCGGGGCTCCCGAAGCGCACCCTCCGTGTCACAGCACTGCCACCAGCCCCGGCCCCACGGCAGAGCCCCCTCCAACACCCCGGGCTCAGGCGACGTTCAACATCCTTTCTGAAAACCCACCCCTGGGAGTGCGTTTTTGCTGCTATTAAATATTGTCCTGCCCGACTCCGGGTCCTCTGGGCAGCCCTTCTGCGGTGAACCGCGGCAGCCACGTGTCTGGCACTGCCAGAGCCACGCCAAGAGCAGCCCGGGCACAGCCAGGCAGTACGGCCATAGCTGGGAATTGCTGGTAATTAATTGCTGATAATTAATTGCTGATCATCCCCCAACTCGCCCCTCCCCTTTGGGAATCATCAGCCTTGCTGTGCCTCACGCTTGAGGTTTAAAGTTGTGGCTTTCGGTGGCATATTTTAAGATGTCCCCTCCTACATGACAGCGGGAGCTTGTTCCCGTGCCAGGGGGTCTCCAGGGGTGCTCAGCCCCAGCGTGGGGGCTCTGTGCTGCTGCCACCGCCACCCCCCGGCCCCTCCCTGGTGAGCAATGCCCCAGAGACCAGCCAGGAGAGGGAGGGGTCTCACCTCTGTACTGGCCACGTCACGCTTTCAACGGGACTCAACACATACCTCGCTCCAGTTCCCGACCTCCCAGCTGGGCATCCCAGAGGCTGCCGTGGTGCTTGATGACAAAGTTGCCTCCTTCTCCCTCTCTTCCTTCTCCCAGAGTGGTGGCGGGGTGGGGGTGGGCTGGGATAACTGGTGCTCCCCATCACTGAAAGCAAATGTCCCTGGGGTTGCCCAGGGCCAGCTCTCCCCTGGCTCGGTGCTCCTGACGGGGGGCCAGTGGGAGGTCTGCTGGGTGTGGGACGATGCTGGCTCTGGGTGGTGGGACACTCCCACGGTCCACCACGCCGGGGGGGCCTCGGAGAACGATGCTTCCATTGGGTGCATGGGAGGGCTGTGAGTTGAGGCTGTGGGCACGGCTGGTGCCAGGGCATCTTGGTGGATGAGGCCGCTGGAGGTGAGCTGGGTGGCTGGCCCAGGCACGGCGGGGGACCAGGACATGGCTACTGGAAAGGCGGTGGTGGCCACTGAGGGGGCCCAGGTGAGAGAAGCGGGGGTATGGAGCTCTGGCTGGTGCCCTGCCTGCCCCCCGGGATCCCCGTCAGCAGCCATGGGATGGGGTCTGGCAGCGGGATGGGTGCTGCCAGCACTCCACCCCATCTCCCACCACGGTCCCTGAGGGGTGGGGAAGGAAAGACCTGCCCTCTCTGTCCCATGGGCTTGCCCATGCACGTCTGCCATCCCCTCTGGCATTTCTGTCCAACCGTCCTGCTCCATAGCCCTGGGGGCAGCACTGTTGGCATCACTGGTGATGACAAGACCCGCTTCCCTCGAGTCTTCCTGGCCTCTCCCCGCAGAGGTGTTCACATCACGCTCCTCGCTGTCGGCACCACCCGGCCCCTCTGTGCTCACACATCCCTTGCCGCGGCTCCCCGGCTCTCCCAGGCTGTCGGAGGGCTCTGTGCCGTCGTTGTCCTGGCCAGCAGGCTGCTGTGGGGAGGGATCAGCCAGGGAAGGAGCCCAAGGAGGGAGGCCACGGGCTGGAGCATCCTGCCCCGGACTGGTCCTCCTGGGCACGGCTCCCGAGGGCTCAGGCAGGGGCGGGTGGTCCTGGCTGTTGGCAGAGCCCCAGCTCGTGCTGCTCTGGGTGGAAGGGGGGCTGCTGGAGTGAGGCACAGGTATTGCATCCTCTTCCTCACCCATGAAGTCAGGGATGGCATATTCGGGGGTGGCTGTCCCCGCATCTTCAGGGACCACGCTCAGGAGGTCATTCATGACTAAACCCCCAGGCTCCGACTCTCCTTCACGGTGCACAGGAGCAGAAGTGTTCGCTTTGCTGGTCACCAGATGGTCCTCACTTACTTCTCCCCCCGGCTTGGTTGTGTGCAGGACGTCAGTGGGTGCCTCATGGGACCCCTCCACATCGCTGGGGCTCAGCTCTGGCTGGGGCTCCTCACCTTTTGTCTCCTTCTCCGTGAAGGGATAGTAAGACAGATCCTCGTGGAAGTTGATAAAATTATAATCATAGTAAAAATCGTCAACAAAGACATTTCCCTTCCTGGCTGAGAAGTCTTCCTCTGTGATGAGATTGACATCATTGGACTCCGGAATGTTGGGAATTAAGGGGTTAAATTTAGCAAAGTGGTTGCTGGGGATGTAATGGATCTCATTGAATATCTCTCTGCTGGAGGACCCGCTGCCAGACCAGTCCATGTTGGCATTGTCCGATTTCTTCTGGCACTGTGGCAGGGAGCAAATAGTTTCCGAGCCGGGTCTTTCCGCGGGGTCACAGGGGGCTCCAGTGCTGTTGCTGCAGTGAACAGGGCGCCTCTGTGTCCCGTTGCCACACGTCGCAGAGCACTGGGAAAGGAGGAGAGAGGCAGACGTGAGGGATGGGGGCACGGGTGACGCAGCAGGAGGAGCAGGGAAGGGGCTGGCAGCGGGGACACAACCCATGCCCCTCTATGGTGCTTCCCCTCCGAGACACCCAAGCGGGTGCTCGGCCATCCCCCGTGCTGCCACGCGTTGGGCTCCGGGAGAAGATGCTCCACATCACTCTGCCACGCTCCCACCACCCACCTGGGGGTCTCCCGTGCCAGTCCCAGCTGGGGCATGGGGTGCCAGGAGCAGAGGTTACTGGTTACACTGGGAAGCAGGGTTATTACTGCCAACTCTGGGGCTGCCTCCCCATCAGAGACCGTCCCAGTGCAGGGCTGGTGTTGCAGGGCACCCTGCTTCGGGTGATCCTTGACCTGCTCTCCAGCCAGAAACAATATTCCCAGGAGAAGAACACAGGGCGAGGTGACCTAATAGGTCTTTTCTACGACCCTTTGCCACAAATTGCATCCCTTCTTCTAGAAGAGAAATTTTTGAAGCAGGGGATAATAACAAGGGTGTTGTCCTAGTAGGGAAAAAGCAAGGGTCAATGAGCAGCTTTGTGGAGGACACCCCCTCCTCCACCATAATGGTCTCTTTGAGATTGTTGATTATAAAAGAAACCCACAGGCTGGAAGGAAGGACGGCAAAATTTTCTGCTGCACAAGTAAATTGTAGTGCTGCTAAGATCACAAGGGGGGTGCAGAAGCCACAGGCCACTGCGGCCGGGGGCCACATGCACAGAGCATTAGTCACACACAACAAAGTGCCTTCTGCAGCCCAGCCAACAAGAACAAACGGCCAGAGAGGCAAACAAACCCAAGGGAGGGGGGTTCTGCTGAAATCGCTGCCATTTGGGTGGAAATGGGGGGGCTGAGGGGAGGGTCTGATGCACGGCCACCAGCACCTGGAAATTAAGAAGTGAAGGTGGAAGAAGCAGAGCTGCTGGGCTGGCTGATGTGCTCCTCAGTATTTACTCCTGTATTTTGAGCTTTTCTTCTCTTTGCTCAACCCTTGCAAGAGCCAAGTGTCTGGTTAGGACTTGCCCCACTCCCCTCTGCTGGTCCTGGTGGGCTCCCAGGTGGGTGCCCACCCTGTGGGACATCTCCTGCCAGGCAGAGGCGACGTCTGGAGGAGATGCTGACACTACACGCTAACACCTGTGGGAGGGGAGCAGCCAGGCTGCTGCTTCTCCCCGCTGGGATGGCACCGCAGAATCAGGGAAAATAGAGGTCAACTCCCACAGCGAGTGCCTCAAGCCTAAATCTCTTGGCAGAAGCCTCCAGCTCCATCCAGGAGATAAACTCCAGGTGGGGCAGCTCTTGCAGGGGGAAGGAGGGGGCTGGTTGGCCAAGGCTTGGTTATCGGGAAAGCCTCTGGGATACAGACAAGAAGCGATGGCCGTTACAGGAGCCTCGAGGAAGAGCAGCCAGAGCTGGCAGGAGGGTCCAGCGCTGCAGGAGGCAGCACAGCAGGCTGCACGGGGGGACGGGCTCNAACTTCCCCTGGCACAACTTGAAGCCATCACCCCTTGTCCTGTCATCTGGAACTTGGGAGAAGAGACCAACCCCCGCCTCTCTGCAGCCCCTTTCAGGGAGTTGGAGAGAGCGAGAAGGTCTCCCCTCAGCCTCCTCTTCCTCAGGCTGAACACCCCCAGAATAACCCCAGTCCTTCTGAAGGCACTAAGTTCCTGTGTTCAAGCACTTTGTTGGGCTAAACCACGACACTGCCCAAACTGCAGATAACCCCTCAGGCTGCCCGGGCACTGCCAGGGCCAGACAGACGGACGTGCTGCCCTGCCCCAGGGTCTGCCAGCACAGGAAAAGCAACAGCCCCCTGTAATTATCCCTGGACAAAAGGATGGTGTTTCTGCCAAGCTTCCGAGCCCCTCAAATTGCCCTGCTTACCCGCAGTGGGGGAGAAGAAAGAGGTGGGGGGAGGACAGAGCAGTTACAGGCAAGCCAAGAATCTCGAGGGTGTTTTCCCCGGACTCGCAGCTCCCTCCGTGCCAACACCACAGAGGATGCCCTTGGCAGCTCCCGCTGGCCCCGGGCACGGCACAGACCTGCGGGCTTTTTCCTTCCAGTGGCGGCTGAACTCTGCTTGCTCAGCCCTGCCGCTGCGGCTTTCCAGGGCCCCTGGAACAAGCTCTCTAACTGGCTCCCCTTTAGCCTCCAGGTTCTCTGTCGGCGTTTTTTATTCCATTCATTTCTTAGCAACAATCTCCGTCCCCAGGCTCCCTCATCTCTCTCCCGATACTTGTCTTCGCACCGAACACTTTCTGAAACCGCTGCTTAAATTAGGAGACACAATTTTCCAGTTAAAACCCTCAACCAGCAGTTAAACTGACCCAACAGAAACACAAAAAGAAGTAAAGCCACACGGTGTGTCCACAGACTGCAGCATTTGGGGGTTTTCTGATCTCTCCTTCTCTTTCAAAAAATTGTTGGAAGATTTCTGACAGCTGCCCCGCTCCCCGGGAGCATCGCTCAGGGGGTCTCTGTCCCTGCCCTCCCGGATGCCCACCGGCCAGCACCCACGTGCCAGGGGCCCCCAGACCCCAGCTTGCCCCTCACACCTCGCCTCAGCCGGCAAGAATTATCCTTAAGGCTTCTGCCAGAAAAAAAACCAACCCAAAGGGGAAGGTCTGTGGTGCTGGAAGACGTACTGAAGGGCTGCAACCCCCTTGTTTCTGCCCTCCTTGCAACGAAGCACGGAGCATCCTCCAGAGAGGACGGAGCAGAGGCCAACAGCTCGGTGCTCCTTCCTCCCTCTGAGACCTTCCAGTGCCACAAAATCCCCATCCGTGGGAGCTGGTCTTCCAACCCAAGCCTACAGAGAAACAGCCACGATCTTTTCCCTGTAAGCAGGAGCACACCGGTGGCATTCCAGCAGGCTGAGGACATCCCGCAGGCGCTTTGCTCCCAGCTCTGGTGGGACCTCCCCGACGCTCCTCACCTCAGACCAGTTCCCAACGGCCCACTGGGAGGGACAGGGGACCTCCTGGTGACAAGGCGCAGTGGCCTCCGGCTTGGGGAGGTGCTGGCAGTCTGCATGCTGCAAGGCCCTCTGCTCATCCAGCCCCACGCTCTGGATGCAGAGCACCGTCCTCTTCATCAGCCCCGACCGGCCGCAGGTGGCCGAGCACTTCGTCCATTCGCCGACCCACCATCTGGGGAAACATGGAAGGGGAAACACCTCAGCTACGAGCTGTGCCCCGTGTGCCCAGTGCTGTGGGGCGGTGGGGTTGAGCCCAGGAGATGGACACAAGATGCACGTGGCCTTCAGCAGCCCGTAACGATCAGTGGGAGATGCTGGGCCTGGGGTCATGGGGGAGCTTGGACCCCAACTTGTGTCCCAGCCCAAGGTGTGGGTCAGGAATGGATGGGTCTCCGTGTTGTGCCAGGGACGGTTATTTGCAGAGAGGGAGCTCCCAGCCCTGCCAGGCTGGTGCCTTCCTGTGTGGCTCATGGTCTGCAGACAAGCAACGCGCCGCGGCCGTTGGGCAACCACAGGGATTTGCTCCCCTGGACCAACGCAGGCTGCAGGACCCATTCTCCACCACGAGGGAAAGGAGAGGTGGGAAACCAGGGGTGCAAAAAGCTGCCCACATCCTGGTGCAACTGGGGCACGGCTGTGACCGAGGGTCCCCCCAACCCTGATCACCCCCTGGGGCAGTTTGGAGATTTTGCAAGACCTGGCAGGACAGGGCTCCTCGCTGCACGTCCTCTGCTGGTCGTCGGGGCGGGTGAGGGCGTCGCAGAACCGCTCCTCCACGATGCCCGCCAGCTTCTCCACGCAGTGCACGATCTGCCGCTGCACCCCTGCGGGCACAGGAAAGGGACTGGCTCGAGACGAACATCGCACCTCAAAGCGGGACAGAACCAAAGCCCCGAGCATCCTCTGCCAGCAGGAGATAGAAGGTCCTAAGGTAAATCTGAGCCACCAAAATCAGGGGAAAGAAAACAAAACCACTACCAAAACTGGACGGTGAGAGCCCACTTCTGCTAAGGTACACTGACGCAGCCATGAAACCCAACGGCACCCGTGTTCCCAGCGCACCCAGGTGGGAAAAGCAGAGCTGGACACCTGGAATCAATCTGACACGTCTGTCATGAGACCTGCAGAGCTCAACTGGGCTGGAAATGACCCTGGGACACACGGGGATGGGTGGGTGGATGGATGGATGGATGGATGGATGGATGGATGGATGGATGGATGGATGGATGGATGGATGGAAGCAGCCTGTCACGACCACTAAACCCTGGTCCAGTCAGGTGTGAAAAGCCTCTGCAGCTGAGGTGCAGGATGCACCGTGCTTGAAGCTGCCAAGAAGGAGCAGAGGACAGCCGGTGGTGGAGATGCTGCAGCCTACAGCGAGAGCACCGTCCTGGTACCACCCTCCAGAGCCACATCCAGCTGTCAGAGCACGTGTGTGCACCTACAGACACACACACACACAGAAGCTTTCTGGAGGCTGTGTCCGGAGGGGACACAACCGACCGCAGCCCAGCTCCTTCTTGGCAGCCGCAGCTGATGGATAAACCACCCGCCGAAGCCTCCTGCCCCTGGTCTGCAGCGCTCACGGGACATTTTTCCAGATGACCTCATCCTCCACACGCCGCCCGCTTTTGTCCTCCTTTTTGCAACACGTACTTGACCCGTGACTTGGGAGCGCTGCAAATAACAACCCCTGCCATCAGCTGAGATTGAGAGGAGCCTGCTGGAGCTGCCGTGCCGGGCTCCGGCTCGGGAGCTTGTGGGGACAGCGGGGACGGGGTGGGGTCCTGGGGCTGGTCCCCGCAGAAAAGGCTCAGCTTGAGCTCTCCCAAACCCACGTCTCAGCCCCCACCCTCACCCAGCCCAGGGAGAGGGGCTCAGCCCTCCTCTCCGGCTGCTTGCCTGTGGCTGCAACAGGGTGAGCATCCTCACCCGCCTCCTGCCCGATTTCCTCCTCTTTCCCTCCTGTTCTGGAAGCCAAGCACTCAAACCTTGCAAAACAAGCTGGTTTAGGACAAAAGCAAGTGCCTTCAGCTCCTGCAGGGCCCCGGAGTGAGAAAGAAGATAGCTCTGGGTGCGAACATCTGCAGAACACCCCGGCAGCTCTTGCTGCTGCACAACCCCCCTGCTCTGGGCAGGGATCCACAGCCATCTCCCAGAACAGGCAGGAGACATCTCCTGGGGCTCTGCGCTATCTAGAAAGTACGACTGTCCTCGGACGCTCTTCTGTTCAGTGGCAGCCAGCCCCAGCCTCCCCCCTCGCAGTGGGCCTGGACCCACCCCCTCCATCGGCTGCCCCAGGAGCTGCCCCCGGCCACTCAGCTGGTGGCACAGGGGGGCAGGATGGGGGAAGCAAGTGTCTGACACCAAGGGGTCCCAGAGCTCTGCCCTGCTCTCCCCAGAAAACCCTGGAAATGATCCCCCAGGAAAGAGTCCCAGCCAGGTGGGAGACCAGCCCTTCGACACCCCCCTGGATTTCTCTAAAGCTCTTTTGTCTCTGTCACCCTGAGAGTAACAGGACACCCAGCCAGGAGCGAGGCACTGATAAAGCACGGGGTCTGGTGGGCGAGCACGGCGGGGCCACCGGAGAGTGGTGACCTCAGCAGATGTCACTTTTCTTTTTTCCCTCCCCCAAGAACCTCCTGAATTCCTCCAGGAATTTCTCAGGCATCCCTGCAGCACGGGGATGCTCTGCCTGTTCCGCTCCCCGCGGGAGCCCGACTCACCGGTCCCGCAGGTGGCCGTGCAGGTGGTCCAGGAGCCGAAGCGCCAGAGGAACTCTGCCTGCTCGATCTCGTTCTCGCTGTCGGCCGGGCGCTGGATGGTGTACTGGTACCGCACGCCCGGGTTGGTCTCCTGAAACAGCAGCTGTGGGGACACGAGGGCGGTCAGGGAGGTGACAGCAGAGCAGTCGGGGCTGGCTGCTGCACCCTCTTCAGGAGATAACAACCTGCCCAGCAGGGCCATAAAAAGATGGCATTCTCCACCCAGCTCCACACCGGGGCTGTGTTACCCGTGTCCCAGCAGCAGATCCCTCTGGAAACAGGGTTAGCAGATGGCCAGAGCAGGGCAGGAGGAGGGGAGCTGCCCCTGCAGCGAGCACTGGGCTCGTCGACATGGCAGGTAACGATAAGAAAATAACACTGAGAGCAAAAGAGTCACCCAGAATTTGTTTTCACATCTCCCCTGATGTGAAAACATCAGCCCGGAAGGATTCCCCTCTCAATCCCATCCAGTCCTGCTGCCAAACACAGACCTTCTCAAGACCCAGCGTGCTGCAGGGGCCCAGGTTGTCCCCTTCCCCGCTGGGGAGGATGGTTTGTGTGTGCCACCACCGGCCCCAGCCCAGGCTCTGCAGCCCACAGGGCAGCAACACCCCTCCCGCCGGTCGGAGGGATGCTGAGCCACCCCTGCCTCTCCCCATCACCCCTGAGCTCTCAGCCAGGGGCGTCACAACGGGAGGACTGTCCTTTGGGACAGCAGCAGGAGGAAGGGAAGGGGACAGCAGCAAGAGCCCAGCCCCACAAAGGAGGAACCGATTCTCCTTTTCTCTCTGCACATCCTAGAGAGCTGCGACTGCTCCAGCAGCCTCCCTGGGGAAGCATCACAGCACCTCTTGGCTCGAGATGCCAGCCACCCGTGATGGTCCCCATCTGCACCTCCAGCCTGCCACGGATGTGCCCCAGGCACCACCCCATCCCCCCCAGTGCAGGAAGGGGCTGTGGCAAACAGGAGGGAGCCGCTGGCAACACACACCAGCGACGGCTGTCGGCAACACGCTCCTGAAGGGATTTCACCCCTTGCCCCCCGCTCAGAAGGGGCTCCTGTTGCCCTCAACACGCAGGAGTTGGCTCCCGCCGTCGACACCAATCCTGCCCAGAGCCTGCCCGGCGCAGCGCGGGGCGAAGGCTGGGAGTTCAGCCCTGTTTTCCTAAGCCCAAGTGCTCCCATCGTTGCCAGAGCTTTGTTGTTCTTGGAGCTTTGGCCAGAGCAGAGCAGGGATGTTGGGGCAGGGAGGGGTGGTGGTGGGGAGGCATCTTTCCAAAACCTCTTCGTGAATATTGAAACACTTTTGTCAAAAGGTTTTAATTAGGTTACAAATCCCAGCAAGTGATTTGTGGGGGCCAGCGCTCCCATTAACAGCAGCGCTTGGCGGCCGGCGAGCCCAGCGTCCCGCTCACTTTCCATCCCTAGCCTCTGCTGTTAAAAAAAAAAAAAAAACGGCAAAAAGGCGAAAACTTTGGCAGCTCGGGGTGGCCGGGCTCCAGGGTGAGAGCCTCGGCAGAGGGGCTGGTGCTCGGGAAGGGTGCATCGGGCTGAGCCACGATTTCCCCAGGCTGGAGGGTCATGGAATCAGAGTTGGGGAATTGTCCCAGTTGGAAGGGACCTCTAGAGANTCTCCAGAGAAGGGGACTCCACACCCTCCCTGGGCAGCCTCTGCCAGGGCTCTGACACCCTCACCCCAAAGCAGTTTTTCCTCATACTCGAATGGAACTTCCCGTGTCCCAGCTTGTACTGGGACACACTCAGTGCTGGGAACCACTGAGAAGAGTCCAGGTCCATCCTCCTTCAACCCACCCTTCAGATCCTTGTGAGCATGAAGAAGGTCTCCTCTCAGCCTTCTCCTCTCCAGGCTCAAGAGTCCCAGCTCTCTCAGCCTTTCCTCACCAGGGAGATGATCCAATCCCTCCATCATTTTTGTTGTCCTTTTTGGGTCCTGGGGTGGCAAGGGCTGTACCTCCATGGTGGTCACTGCCTCGACCACATGCTCTGCACCAGGAGGAATTTCAGCCCCGTGCCAGCTGTGCCATCGGCCCTGGGACAATTCCCACTGGCTTCTCCTTGGAAAAGCTTGGCCTCCCGGGCACGAGGACGTTGGCTCCCGCCAGCTTGGCATGAACTGGCAGATCCCCCACTCCCACCCATCCCGGTGCAGGCTTTGCAGAGCCAAGCACGGCAGAAGGAGCGAGCAGCTCCCAGGGACCTGCCCGGCAGGGATGCCCCCGAGCCCCCTGCGCCACCCTGCCTTCCCACCGCCAGCCACCACCAGGCGAAGCTCAACGAAACATAAAGCCATGCTGAAAAGTAATCCCCCGGGCGCTTCTTTGCCCTGCACACCAGGGGAAAATTAATCGAGTGGGACTGGTTTGCAAATTAAGGCAATTTGCAGATAAGCCCCAGCGCTGCTGCAGCGGAGGAGGAGGGGATTAGCGAGTGCCGAGTTGGGCTCAGATTAAAAGTGTTTGTGGGATGCGTGGGTTTGAGAAGGGGCTTCCCAGGGAGGGGGGCAGTGCCTGGGGGCTGGGAGCAGGACCAGCAGCCACGCAAGCTTGGGGACACAGCTCTGGGGCAAAGACCCTGATGGCAGCAGGAGACGGGCAGATGATCTCCTCCTGTCTGCAGCTCTGCTCCTGGAAACTCACTGCTCCAATGCAATTTTTTTTTTTTTTTGACTATGTGGTTAATTGTAACCTCTTCTGCTCAGACCCAGGCAGGCAGAGGGACTGGCCCTGGGTGCCAACCCCTGCCAGCCCCTGGGAGCCACAGCTGAGCCAGGCAGCATCGCCCACCTCCTCAAAGCCTCAGGGGGTCTCACGAACCATAAAGACTCCTTCTGGGGAGGGCATTTGTTTTATGGAAATTCCCATACGCACAAAAAAGAGCAAACCTTGACATTTCTAATTGTTTCAGAGGATTTCAAATGTTCCTTTTGGATTTTTACCTTCTGCCTCAGGGGCTTTTGTGAGGAAGCAGAGGTGCCCTGGGAAGAATCACCCAGGGTTTGCACCACGGAGCGGGACCCCTTGGTCCAAGCTCGTCGCCACGGCCCCATCTCTCAGATGGCAGGGAAGTGCCATGATGGGCCACAGCAGCTCAGCCCCACGTGGGAAGGCTGATCCAGTGGCTCTGGCTTCCCCATCCTCCCCGTCACACACCCCGACCACCAGCAGATCCCAGACCGTACCTGGATCCACACGGGCTCCACGGTGGGCCCCGGAGAGGTGAGGTTCTCCCAGTTCCCCGTCCTCTTGTAGGTGAAGGTGGTCCCCGCCACCCTGTAGTCCCCATTCCACTGGATGGTCCAGCCACCATTCAGGAAATACTTCTCCGGGTCCTCGCTCCGCAGCGCCAGAAAATTCCCAGCTTCTGCGACTTCTTCAATCCGGATCTCCCGAGCCCCCACGGGGATAATCCCGATATCAACGTAACCTGGGCAGGGAACCAAGCATTGGTCTTGGGGGAGTGTAAGACGGGGCAGAGATGACCCGTGCCCTCAGGTGGGTGCCAGCATCGTGCCCATCCTTACCCCTCGGTAAGGCACCAGCGGGCACCAAACCCCACCAGCTGAGCCCAGCTGCTTTTTCTGCCAGCAGAACACATCACCAAGTGAGATGCTTCCCACAGGGGTGCTGCTGAAGTGTTTACTGCACTTCCAACATGTCCCTGCCAACCCACAATATCCCCTAAAGCCCCTCTGGACCGGCTCCAGCATGCACAGGTCTAGCTTTGAGGCTTTTAGAGGCAAAAAAAAAAGAGTAGGGGGATGCTTTTCTCCAAAGAGCAAGAGGTGGAACAGCAACACCACGTCTCCCCGTGCTGCTGCAATGGGTGGATAAGGGATGGATGTAGAGGGTTGGAGCACCTCTGCTGGGAGGACAGGCTGAGGGAGCTGGGGCTGGAGAAGAGAAGGCTCCGGGGAGAGCTTGGAGCAGCCTTCCAGGATCTGAAGGGAGCTCCAGGAGAGCTGGAGAGGGACTCTTGGTCAGGGAGGGGAGGGACAGGAGACGGGAGAAGGGTTTTAAATTGGAAAAGGAGATCTTAGGAAGAACTTCTTTGCTGTGAGGGTGGTGAAAGCCTGTCCCAGGTTGCCCAGAGAAGCTGTGGCTGCCCCATCCCTGGAGGGGTTCAAGGCCAGGCTGGATGGGGCTTGGAGCCCCCTGGTGTGGTGGGAGGTGTCCCTGCCCAGGGCAGGGGGGTTGGAACTGGATGTTCTTGAAGGTCCCTTCCAACTCTAACGTTCTGTGATTCTATGCAATCGACAAGTCGTGATTAAAAGCCACGCTGCAAACGAGCGCGGAGCGGAGCCCGGCTCCCTTACCCAGCCCCTCGCTGTCCTCGAAGGTCTTCTTGACGGTGTGGCAGGTGGAGCCGTCCCCGTGGCAGACGCCGCAGCGGTCCTCCACCGCGTTGGAGTCGATCTCGTAGTCGCAGCCCACGTTCTGCAAGGCAGCCCCGTCAGCCCCTGCCCGCCCCGGCCTCGCACCTCGCCAGCGGCCGCCGGCGCGGCAGGAACGGGGGAGAGAAACAACGGTCCTGAAACGGTGGGAAATAAGGAACACGGATGGGAGAACGGGGCGAGCTGGAGTCGCTTTGCAGGATGGGTGGTGGCACAGACACCTCGGCTGCCACAGGGGTTTCTCTGACGTCTCCTTGTGGTCCTGCCACCCTGCTCACACGCAGCGAGGAGCGCAACCCACACCTCATTTTTACCTTTTCCAACCCGAATCCCCGGGCAGCAGAGCCTGCTGGCACACATTATGGGCTGAGCCGAGCTGGGAAAGCCCCTTGGTCCTCGGCCCTGCTGGTCCTGTTTCAAAACGCTTCCCGAAACCTATTTCTTACATTGTNAGTCGCTTTGCAGGATGGGTGGTGGCACAGACACCTCGGCTGCCACAGGGGTTTCTCTGACGTCTCCTTGTGGTCCTGCCCCCCTGCTCACACGCAGCGAGGAGCGCAACCCACACCTCATTTTTACCTTTTCCAACCCGAATCCCCGGGCAGCAGAGCCTGCTGGCACACATTATGGGCTGAGCCGAGCTGGGAAAGCCCCTTGGTCCTCGGCCCTGCTGGTCCTGTTTCAAAACGCTTCCCGAAACCTATTTCTTACATTGTGCTGAAGCTCTCCCCACCTCCTGCCAAGGCACTGAGAGGCTCCCTGCCATCTTTGCAGCATAAAAGCCACCCACAGCCAAGACCCTGAAGGGACCCGCTGGGTCCAGCGCCTGGAGCCTTCAGGCTTCGCTGCCCAGGAGCTGCTGGCACACACCTGCCGGGGGAACAGCGCTGGTGTAGCTTCTGCCATCGCCTGTCCTGAGCCAGGTTTAGCTCTGGTGTCACGGGCTCAGCGGCGATGAGGACTTTGGGTGCAGCGAGCAGCGGGTGAAGGTGCTGTCATCTGCCAGATGGCACCGTCCCACGCCCCGAGTGAGACCCACGACCCCTGTGCTTTCCCCTCCAGCCTCTGCCCCGGCACACCGCGGCTTTCCAAGTAACTTTACAGCTCGTTCCAGGAGGAAACGGGACCTTCCCAAAGCCTCCAGCTGCTGCTGGACCCCGGCCCACAGCACGGCCAGCGAGGGGGGGAAGTTTCCATGAATCGTTTTGATATAAGATGCTGCAAGGAAACTCGTTGCCTGATTATTTTCCCCATTTCCTGCTGCTCTTTGGGCCGTCCAAAATGTCTTTTTTTTTTTCCCCCCTCCAATAAAGTATGTTTTTCCGAAAAGCCTTTCAGCGAGCATCTTTATCTAACACGAGGGCAGACCCCACCGTGTCCCTGCTGGCTCGTGCCAGTCCCTGGTGACACAGGGCTTTGGGGCAGAGGAGCTTTGGTACGTCCTGTGGTGGGAATCTGCCCCACCGACCACGGCGGCTCCGCCTGCCACCCGTCTCTGAACCTCACAGAAATCCAATGTCCCCTGTGTCTTTATTCCTAAACGTCAGGCTCGCTTCCCCAGGGAGAGGGAAGGTGTGAATGAAGGGGCTGTCTCGCTGCCAGCAAAAGCCCCTGGGGGACCCAGGCCACAGCTCAGCGAAGCCCCCCAAGTCACCCCAGTATCTCCCAGCCAATTCTCAGCACCGACCGTGTCGTTTCCACCAGACTCCTGTACCTCCCGCGCTGGGAGATGCCCTCCCGGGCCAGCAGCCAGAGCAACACCACCACACAGCGCAGCTCATCTGGAGACAGCTTCCAAGAAATTAAAATAGCAACCCAAAAGGAAGATCGAATGGCAGAGCTGGGAGAGGCTGCCAAGCTGGGGGAGGCATCTCCAGCACCGCGGGTCAGACCTGCGGCTGCCAGCATTGAGCCGGGCATCCCGTCCACGCTCCCTTTCACATCCCAGATATTATTTTCAAGTGAAACTTCCTTTTTTTTTTCTTTTTCTTCCCTCCCTGGGTTTGTGCTCTGTTTCTGTTTCCCTGAAGCCAGCCAAAATACACGTGGAAATAAGGCAGGCTTTCCGAGGGGTGAACGACAGAAGGAGGGATCTCAGCCCGTTGGCGCTTGTGGGAAGGGGGACGGGGCTCGACTACGGGATGGGGGACGGTGCCCACCTGCATTTCCCCCGAGCAGGGAGGGAATCCCTGGGCTCCCCCGGCGTGGGACCCACCTTGCAGATGCCGTTGATGCACATGTCGCGGCTGGCGTTCACCTCGTAGCACGGCGTCCCGTCGATGACGGCGTCCCGCAGCTTCTCGGCGAAGTACTCGTCCTCCGGCCGGCAGTGCAGCTCGCAGGGGTTAACTGGGGAAGCCCAGCAGGCAGAAAGCTAAACCCGAGCAGCTGGGGGGCCACCCAACCACCTCTGAAAACATAAACCGACCCTGCGAGCCCAGCCCATAACTTAAAATCCGGCACCGGCAAGTCTGACAGATGGCGCAGCAAAAACGATGCTGCCGGCAGGACGGGGTGTCAGGGCTGGAGGCAAAGACCCAGCGGTGGGCTTTGCCCTCGACTCACCGTTGTTGGGCACCGGCGTCCACTTGTAGAGCTTCCCCTTGTAGAGCATGGGGTTGAACTGGCTGCACTGGACCTGGCGGAAGGAGGGCTTGTCCCGGGGACACGGCCTGATGTTGCAAATCCGGAACCTTTTCCGCTCCCCCAGGCAGTACCTGCCCCCATACTTCGGCCTGTTTGTGGGAGGAAAAGGCAAAAATCAGAGACCTGCAGAAGGGTTGGGGTCAGAAGGGACCTTAAAGACCACCCAGTCCATCCCCCCTGCCAGGGATGTCTTCCTGGTCAGGATTAGGACCACACCAGGTTGCTCCAAGCCCCATCCAGCCTGGCCTTGAACCCCTCCAGGGATGGGGCAGCCACAGCTTCTCTGGGCAACCTGGGACAGGCTCTCACCACCCTCAGAGCAAAGCTCAAGGCTGGATGGGGCTTGGAGCAACCTGGGGTGGTGGGAGGTGTCCCTGCCCAGGGCAGGGGGGCTGGAACTGGATGATCTTTAAGGTCCCTTCCAACTCTAACCATTCTAAGATAAGCAGTTATTAAAGCCAGGCGACACCAGTGGCATTCATGTCTGAAGCCCTCCCAGCTCCTGCAGCTGGGTAACCCTCCCCAGGAGTAAAACCATCTCCTTCACCACCCTGGGTACCACGGCTGAGGAGACGCCAGCTCTTCCATGAGCCAGGTCAGGCAGGACGAGCTGCTGGCTCTGATCCTCTACTGCCCAAGGCAAAGGCAGAGCTACCACTGGGCTTTTTAAAGCAAGAGGGACTCCAAAAGCAACAACAGATGCCAACAGACTCTCAAAATGCCACCGCCGTCTCCTGAGGCTCTTCCTTTGGGCACGGCACTTGCCGCGTCCCGTGGCCCTACAACCTCATGGAAACGACTTTCCCCCCCGGATCAGTTCAGTCCGGGCACACTTCGCTGACGAGAATAAAGTTAATTATTATTTTAGGGCCGTGTTTACATACCCTGCCCTGAGGAAATGCCTGTGGGAGGAGGACTGCCCGGCGCTCACTCCATCCAACAGGCAGAGCTGCAGGTTTACCTTCGGCAGCCAAAGCAAACAACCGCCCGGGGAAACTCCTGCTTTTCCAGTGCCAGCTCTCCTGCCTGCCCGCAGCTCTCCTTAAAACCCTCCATAAACTACGACTGTACTTCTGCCCCAGGACTCCTGGCACACCGACCCGGCACCCAGGTTACGCAGCTTCTCCGGACGCCTCCACAGCCCGGGACAGATACCAACGTGCCCCGGGCAGAGAGCGCCTCCGGGCTCCCTGCAGACCCTGCTCCAGGGGCTTCCAGAGCTCCCCACCACTGCTGGAAAGGGACTCCCGCTGGCAAATTGGCTCCCAAAGCCCTTTTCTCTCCCCGTCCCAGGGTGCTCTGACACCTGGGCAAGCCGGGGGCTCCGGCTGCATCCCACGCAACAGGGATTTGGTGACCAAGGGGACGTGCGGGGAGCAGATGGCTCAGCCCAGAAATCACGGGCTGGACAAAGCTGCTCCTCCATCGGTTTCCAGATGCTTCCAGGCGAGAGCTGGCACTGGCAGGCTGGGGGGAGGCAGCCTCTGGCCGGGCACAGATCAGAAATCACTCAGGAAAAGCAACAGGAGGATAAACAGCGGCAGGATTTTTCCAAACGACTCCAAATCAGGCTCAAAGAACACCTGCTTTTCTTTTCTGTCATTACAGGACACTGGATATCATAGAGTCGTGGAGTGGTTAGAGTTGGAAGGGACCTTCAAGATCACCCAGTTCCAACCCCCCTGCCCTGGGCAGGGACACCTCCCACCACACCAGGTTGCTCCAAGCCCCATCCAGCCTGGCCTTGAACCCCTCCAGGGATGGGGCAGCCACAGCTCCTCTGGGCAACCTGGGCCAGGGTCTCACCACCCTCACAGCAAAGAACTTCCTAAGATCTCATCTCAATCTCCCCTCTTCCAGTCTAAAACCCTTCTCCCTTGTCCTGTCCCTCCCCTCCCTGACCATCCCTCTCCACCTCTGCTGGAGCTGCCTTCAGATACAGGAGAGCTGGAGAGGGACTCTGTTTTACAACTACAGGCGTGGATTTTGTCCAAATCCTACTGCCCCCACTCTCTGCCCACACAGAGCAGGAGGGACTCATCCCTGGAAGGAGACAGATCAAACTTTGCCCCTCCAAAGGCGTTCACCACCCGGAGAAATCACAGAATCATAGAATGGTTAGAGTTGGAAAGGACCTTGAAGATCATCGTGTTCCAACCCCCCTGCCATTATGAATAATAACCCCACGAGATGGACCCCCGGAGCGTCTCAAACACGCGGTGTCCACACCGATGACCACGTAACGGCACAGCCTGGCCGTGCAGCACAGCCGGGGGGGCAGGACCGCAGCGGCCAGGTGATGCTCCTCAGCTTTACGGGGCAGCCTTGGGTTCCTCTCCCCTAAATGGGGTGTGGGGGAGCTCCGGGGGGCGGGGGGCAGCGAGGGCTCACTTACGTGGGGCTGCTGCACTGCCTCTCCGCGCTCTGCACGCCCGCGCCGCAGCTGCGAGAGCAGGATGCCCAGGAACTCCAGGAGCTCCAGCCGCCAGCGATCGCCTCGGGACGGTAGCCCACGGGCACGCACTCCCCGTTGAAGCACCACTGCAAAGGGAGAGGGCAGCAGAAGAGGAAAACAAGGCTTAAGGGTGCAATAATTGACGTCGGGTCGGAGAGCCCGGCCGCGGGTTGCCCCTTGGACATCCATGCTTTGCTCCTAGAGAGGTGCCCGAGGGTGAGCTGGGCTCTGCTGGAGCCTGGAGCATCTCCACACGATGGGAAACTCAGAGGTGTTAGGCTGTTTGAGGATTTGTCCCCGGCAACCTACCCAAACCTCCCCCGGGACCCCTCAAGCAAGGGGATTCACAGCCCAGTCTCAGCCCAGAGGGAAGGGTCAGCGAGGCATCCCCATGGACAAACGAGGTCTCACAGGGACCATCCCTGGTGCCCTGGGACCAGGACTTTGGGAGGGGACACTAAACCAAGCGAGAAGAGATGTCCACAGGTATTTTTATAACTTTATAACAGTTTTATGCTAGTTTGAGCAAGAGAACCCTGTTCTGGTACATCACTCATGCAAGGCTGGCCAGAGCTGGCTGCCCACCGATGGCTGCCCCAGAGCAGGAGAGGAATTCTCCGTGGAATTCCCCCGTGAGCAGGACAAGGAGCCTCGGTGGCCGCAGCGGGGTCTGCTCCCCGTTACCTTGTTGTCCCCGCAGGCCGTGCCATCGACGGCAGCGTCCAGCTTGGAGTGGCACGTGTTCCCCACCGTGCACCACAGCGTGTTGCAGACGCTCTGCAGAAAGCACAGGACACGCTTACGGCGCCCACCAAACCCATCGGCACGAGCTTAACTTGCAGGGAGAGGATCACCCCCTGAAAAGCCCCCCACC